>VWYH01006847.1:439222-828093 GCA_013399365.1 Pampusana beccarii | reverse complement strand
CTTCATACCCCTTTTAATGCAGTAGAATTAAGTATTACACACATACTAATGCATTAGAAGGTATATTTGTTGACTGTCAGCAAGCTTGAACGCTTTCTGGTTTATTTGAATGACTTTTCTTTCATTTCACCCTGTTATTTTAAGCTTGGTTTGCAGTCGGTGGAATGAAAAATAACTGTTTAATTCAGTTGTAGATTATTGAATAAAAAAATGAGCAGCTCTCTGAAGTTGAACCGAAGTGTTTTTATAAGTAGTAGGTAAAATGTAGATTCTGTGTTCTGACTAATGAATGGAGATGTACTTTTCCAGAAAATCACGACTTGTCTTGTCAGTTGTTCCTCTGCTCGGAGCTCCAAAGTGGCCCTCGGGACGTGTTTTCCTCAAGAACAGGCTGTTTTCATAGCGAGGAAGAAACCAGCCGAACACAGAATAAGATTTAAGCAGTAATTTAGACTTTGAGATTAGGACGTACGATGAATAGCCTTTCTTAGCTCACACATCTCCTCTCAAACTGAATGGTTTCCATGTCTTAAAGTTGAACATTCGTGTTTTATTGTTTATTACAAACCTAATAAATTTGCAGTATCTGAAAATCTGAGAAACTTTGTATTGCAAACAATCAATATTCAATGTGCCTACTTTGCTATTAAAACCGTATAGTTCAGTGAGTATATGGCAATTTTTAACACCCATAAAACATTTTCTACTAGCTACGCAGAGAATTTTTTAAGTTTTTAAACAGTAATATTACACTCAGGAAGTGTAGCTCTAATTTTCTTCACATGTGGTAAGCACATTTATTAATGTCAGAGAACGTATAGTTCAGTTTTCTTGTTTTCATGGTTTTATTTTGCTCTTTGAAACAATGGAAAAAGAACATGAATGGAAAATAGTTTTATTGAGTAATTTACTGTATGTAAATTATGGGCTAAGTGTCCTGTTCAAACAATCTTTGAATATTTTAAAGTGTTTCTGTAGTAAATTATTTATTAGTACTCAGGCTATTAAACAGAGAGCTACTTATTCTAAACCAGATCTTAGGGAAAAAAAACCCAGATACATCCAGTTTATTTTCAGTTGAGTCACATCAGTTTTATTGTTTTTAATTTATGGTATTAGGAAAGCAAATTAAGACTCTTAAGCGAGGCCATCAGGAAAAAAAATAAAAGAGCAGCAGATTTTAATTTGCTATAATTTGGTATATATAACCAAACCAGGCATTTAAACACCAAAGAAAACATCTGGGTATTTTGAAACCTTACTTGAGGACTATTTTAATACCTGGTTTTAGACGTGTTTAACTTTCTCTTATGTACGTTTGTTTTTCCTTATAGTGATACAAGGTGTGTATCACCATCTATACAGGGTGTGTATCACTATCTATACAGTAACAGTGATGATAAAAGTAAAGTGGCTTGGTAATCATTGCTGTTCTACTGTGAGTTTCTGGAGCAGCAGGAGAGATGATTTTACAAGTGGCTGTACAATACCAGTTATGATACAGCAGGAACTTGCAATTTCTGTCCCCTTCAAAGCGATGCCATTTAATTATGGTAATAACTTTACTGATAGCTGATACACAGTATGGTGTGCATTAAAATTTCACTGACTATGAGAAATGACATCAAAATGTTGCTTTAAAATACAATGAAAGAAAATACCTCCCTGTCGTCTTTCCAAAACACAGCCTTAAATATCTGAGGCAGCTCAAACTCCTGAAAAATAAGAACAAAACTGAGTTCAGTGCAGTTGAGATGGCAAATAACTATTCACTGGCCCTGAAGAGCAACAGGATCTTTTCAACAATTTTCCAAATAAAAGATAAATATTTTAATCTAGTTCTCCATCTGTTACCATTTCAATGTAAATATTATATGCATGTAGATACTTCTCTCTGCTATCTGAAAAATCTTGTAATATTTCAATAGCTGTGACTAACAGGCACAAATTGGCTGTATATTCCTGTATATTTTTTCAGACCAGAAATAAATAAATGGTATTTTTTTAGTTGTAAAGTTCTTTACCATTTACAATATATTTGACATTAAAATTTGATAGTTGATTTCATCTTTTACATTTGTAATTTAAATACGTTACCTTTTAAATGAAATGTTAAGTATTGCTTTTAATCAAGTAGAAATCCTCCCCTAGAAATTCTGCAACGTACGTAGTAGAGACACAGTCATGGAGAGCCCATGTAGTGCTGAATAGATCTATTTGCTCTGCTCTGCAATATGCCTGAGCAGTAAATAAGAATCGCTTCGGTGCGAGCTGCAACTCTGAAAACTCCAGAGGGGAGACCCAACTCTCCTTATCTTCTGAAAATGTCTAACTGCAGGGGCACTTAGGGTATTGAGGTACTGTTATGTGTGACCAAACTGTTGCAAGGGAGGATTTTTGTTTCAAACGTTTTTAAGGCAGAATAACTTATTACTATATGTCATTTATCTTAATAGTGTTTTATGTGTGGTCTCAATGGAAAGAAGGCAGCACATAAAATATCACATAATGTAAGTATATATGCGATGAATTCTGTGTTTTAAAGGATTTATTAGTTGACTCTCGTAGAGGGAACAGTTCAGGTTGGTTGAGGAATGGATGGCTCCAGGATGAATGCAAAGAGAAATGGAAAAAGCATTGGTGGCCCTCTAGATTCAAGAAGAATCTGGAGATATAGGGCCCACTGATAAAACTTAATTCGTATGATCCTTTGCAGATCAAGCCTTATTTGATTGGGAAGAGAGGGAGTTGATGAAGCCGTGACAGAGTTACTCTGAACAACTTGACTATCTGGGTCAAATGACTAGGGCACATATTGAGAATTTTAATTGAAAGTAATTAAGCAAGTATTAATTGTACATTATTAGGCTGTGGATGAATCAGGATGAAGGTGACAATTACAAAGCACTCTCTGTTCTGAAGGTGATGGATCCAAGTATAGCAGTGCCTGCAGACGACCCTGAGAGACTTGTGTCCTGACCTTCACAGAAACTCTGCAGTATTAGGCACACCAATTATTAATTAACCACGATACCACCCTCTTACAAAGATCTTCCACCCCCTGGGTTATTTAATGGGTATCAATTCCTAGGGCTTAATTTTTCAGTCTTATCCAAAAAATGACAACACAGTCCTTGTATTACTGCTTGATGTGTTCCTTGGGAAGCAAGAGTTACCTGGGAGATTTTTGGAAGCGTTGTTTGTCTTCACCGGTATGAAAATGGAGAGGGTAGTCCTAAAGGAGATCATTTTGAGAGCTGTCTCAAGGCTTTTCAGAAGTGTAGGCAAAATATATTTGTGCAAAACCAACAGTTCTCTGCAAGAGTAAGGTGGGTAACAGGAGAGAGGTGATCTCGATGGAGCTTTAGAGTGGGTGTGAGGGGGGGTATTAAGCTGCTGTCAAAAGAAAGAAGAAATGTGGGAAATGAGGAGTCTGGTTATGAAAACAGGGGGAAGAAAATATTGTGCTGCAGAAATGTATCAGCATTTGGGAAAGTTTATATTGTAAAATATAAAAATACTGCGAAACAGACTGAACTAGCGTATTTTCTGAGATGGTTTGGATGGCTAGAAGAAAAGCGTTTATGTAACTTCAGTGAGAGAGGTTTTAAGGAGAAAGGAGATTATTTAAAGTATGAAAGGCACAGAATTAGTGGTAGTACAAAAGTAGACTGGATACCAGACTCCTTTGTAAATCTTCTAGTTGTTTAGAGATATATATATGTGTATATATATTTTACTGTTGCAGCAAGGCCTGAGGAAAACTTATCTCTGGGTAAGGAAAAATGAGAATACATTAATATGTCCACTTTATGAAGAAGGTTATACATGCCTCCTTGTGGAAACTACTGACATTACTCATTTGTCTAAATAGAGTTAATGAGCATGTAGGAAGGCACTCGTGTTGTCCTCAGTGTCTGATAATTGCTGGTACTCAAGGTTCTCTAGTTCTGTGAAGCCTGGAACTAATACCCCCATGCTGTGCCACTTTGTTTTGATTGTGCTGTATCATCAGCTTAACCATTAAATTGGCTACTGAAAAAAGAGTAGAATTTTTAAGAAATTCTTTTGCACAAGAGCCTTCTTTGTCACAGTCATTGGTTAATTTAAACTAATACGAAATTCCCATAGATTATTCAATGGCAGCATTAAATAAAAAATGAAAAATATTCCAATTTGCTTAAGAAAAAGAGGGTGGAGATTTCTCTGGGCCGGGTTAAAATGTTTGTGTTGTGCAGATTTATAATATACAGATTATATAGAATGAAAAGTTCAGGGACAGATGCGTCTCTTGCCATATGGCCACCAAAAGTAAAGGCAAGAGTTTTACTCTTCTCTGAAGCCAGATGCTTGTTTACTTGTAATGCGGAAGGATAAAGGCATCAAAATATCTTGAAGTTTGGAAAGTGTAGCTCTGGGGAGACATTTTTCAATTGCTGTTGATCCAACATCTGGTTGACTTGTGAATCAAATGTTTTCATATTGATTGGAATTTCTGGAGAAGTTTGTATTAGGTGTTTAAAGTCTCATCAAATGTTGATCAATATGGCAATATTGATCGAAAGCAGCTTTGCTTGTTTGAAAATTAATATTGCGGTTTGTTCTTGCTTTTGGTAATGACCTCAGAGAAACTACAGTAATTTATATCACTGAATCACCTTGATTCTAAGCAATAACCTGACATTCTACAGCAGTTTGTAGGATTTTCCAAACTAGCGCTTTACCAGACATTTCAAGAGCAATTCTATTTAATTGCCTGACTCTGACTGAATTTCAAGCAGAAGCTGACTCTGGATGTGTTGCAGGCTTGATGTAACAGGTGGGTCGTGTCATCCTGCTGATCCGATTATTTGTGGAAAGCTACTGCAAAACTGTTTTGAAGTAGAAAATTAACAGTGAAGAGAGGCCATTGCAGTCAGCCTTCCCACTCTTCAATTTTGATTCCCTGGATTTTGCGTTTCGTAGCCAACTTTCTCTCATATATACAATATTACTCCTTAAAAGTTATTGGCTTTTACTTCTCAGACTGTGTGAAATGCTTTAAAACTTTAAAAAGTGTAAGAGTGAAAATCAGTAGCTAAAAGCTAATGCCTTTTGGGATCACATCCTTTAGAGATGGTTTATATTAACTTTAAATGAGTACTATTCGAAATACTGCGCATTTTGTTTTCGAGAAGGCACTTGCTAAGGTTTGTGGTTTATTTTTAGAGATAAATACGTATTTATAAAGTTTAATGAAGATTACTCTGACTCGCTAAATGTGCATTTACCTTGGTTGGTAAGTATTTTTGGAAACCTGGGGCACGTCTGACCTTTTTCAAAAGCACTGAGAACACTCTATTGTGATCACTACCTCATCCTCTTTTAAAGTAAGTTCTATAGCTGCAGAAGAAAAAAGTCTCATCACAGGTTTGGGTGGGTTTTTTCCCTGTCTTATTATTTCTCAGTTGCTCGTTATCTTGTCCAGCTCAGTTTTACAAAATTTTTGAGTAATGAGCAATACGATGTCTCCACAAAACTAAAGTTCTTGACACCGTGTGGTATTTGAGAATCTCAGGTTTGTTAGAGAATATACGCTAACCAGGAATTTAAAGTTCTAAGCATTGGTTTTGGTTTTTTTTTGTTCTTTTTAATATAAACTTTCATGTATGAAATACTGAATGCATGAAGATGCATTGTTAGAAAACAACAACAAAAAAAACCCCTCACACATAACCTGTGTTATAAATCTTGGTTTCTTTTAATTCCAATATTGCTCGGCATGTTCAGTGCATTGTTTCGGATATTGATGGCATTGTTTCACCTACCATGTTAGATTTCTGGTAATTAAAATTACATAGCATTGTTTGGAGTCTTACTGCAATCATGTCCTCACTTGCACGTGATGAATGCACAGAAACTAAAAATATTTAAATGATACATAATTGCTAGGTTCTTGACTCAACAATTTAGTTAGCTCTAGGGAGAGGGAATGGAAAAGGAAAAATGTTCATTAGGGCTTAGGGATTCAGGCTGCTGTATTAGAAGGAATTGGATTATTCGGTTTACAGTGTTCTTAACAGATTCAATTTCAGGCAGAGATAATTGAAGTGTCGTCAAAGCTGTGTGCATCGCTAAAACATACAGAAAGACAGACTCCCATGGGGTCGGTAAAACAATATAGAACAATGTGGAGTAGCTTTTCAGAGATTTAACTGCCATTACATTGAGCCTGCTCTTAAAGTGTATTACAGCAAATTTAGATGAATGCCTTCCTGTGTAGTTTGCAGAGAATGAATGTTGCGATTGTTCTCTTTCATTGTTGAAGGAATATGTTTAACCAATTATTATCATTATTAAATTCTAATGCCAAAACTTTTGGCTTCGTAGTGAAAATCCATCTATGTTTCTGATCCGTGTATGTATAAAGGTCTCACAATTTCTTTCTTAACATTCCCTGTAAAGGCAGATTTGGATTTTTAAAGCTATTTTTAATGCCATGAATGATGCTAGCGGTAAAAAAAGTAGCTTGGTGACTGTTTATTGCTAGGTCAAAATATGTGATTATTGAGAAAGATCTGTTGTAGAAGCCTTGGTCCCACCACCTTTGCACAGGGGGTTGATCGTCTCTTACTTCAGTTGAGTCCTTGCCCTGATCTCTGCTGGAAACTCATTCTTGTGCTGCTGTTGTACATGGGGGGTGTTCTTGTCAGCCAGCCAGATCGCAATGTGGTGTCGGAACCGGTAAACTCCTTTCGTCATGTAGGACAAAATGGACTTTATCATATTTACTTAGGTTTATGTTCTAGAGAACGTTTCAAGAGGGCTATCTACACTAATTCATAGAGAGAAAAAAGAAGAGTGGAAATTCCATGAGATCAAGGTGGACTTAAGGAACAGCAAAGAGTTGACATTCATGACCATTTATAAGGGTTTTACTTATGTCCCGATACTGATGATCAAGGCCCAGCTGATACGAGTGCCGAAAAAATTGCTTGTCCATGACCTGTTCATGCAGAAACCACAAGAATTTTGGGAGGGATGCAGGCAGAAGCAGGTGGGACATAAGTGAAACAGAAGTACTAAATGTTTAAATGAGCTTTGGAGAAGTCGTATGCTCATTTGGATGCTTGCTTAGCCCATGGAGGCTCTTTCTAGCTAGTTGACTCTATATATATGTTATAAATGATGGGGTTAACTATGGATCTCCCCCTCATATTTTATTGGATTTTATTGGATTTCACACTCTATTTGGTTTGTTTATAACAAATGTAACACAAGGAGTTTTTGTAGAAGTAACTTCAGATTTTTCTAGTCCGTTGAACTCACTTCAGAACATAAATCCTTGTTGTGAATTCTAAGCTGGTTTTAGATCTAACAGATTCTTACTGTTTCGATGTATAATGGACACCAACAGGGTTTTAGTAAAACATTGATTTTCATTGTTTTTTAGGTCTGAGCATAGGTTCTTAAATTTGTATATAGAGACTAGAAAAACATTTAACATGTTATAGTGATGCCTACCAAGTTTTTTTTGACAAAATGTTTTCTCTTCCATAGAACTGAAGTACATAATGTGTTTTATGCATAAAAAGACACAAGGAAAAGCTTTTTGACATCAACACAGAAAATCATTCACTAGGGCCACTTCATGATGGTTTTAAAGAAGTTTTTCATCATGAAACAGATTGTTGCTTTCAGAAGGATCCTTAACCACCCTTCACCGAGATAGAGAAGGCCAGGGAGGAGAAGCTGTTATAAGTGTTAAACACAGCACACAAGTGTGTAATATCTCAGTACATACTGTGCCTGTAACTTGAAAAACCTGAAGTGTTGGTTTAAGTTGTTTTACCTTTTTTAAATTATTGAAGTAGGCAGGGTTATTATTGCAGAAGCTGTACTGATTTAAATGACCATAGTTAATTCTGTATGAGCTTAACCCAGGTAAAGGCAATAAGCAATGGATCCACAAGATGAAACTTGGTGCTTTGTGCTGGTTTCAATTCACTGATTTCAAAACACTTTGCCAGGATTAATATTCCAAGTGTCCAGATAAATTCCAGGAGGAAGTTCAGCATTATTCACGTTTTAGAGGTGGGTAAATGAAATCCAGAGAGGTTATAACCTGTGCCAAGTCACACGGAGGCACCAGGCCCGGGAGAATGAGGGAACAGGCACAGATATTTTTGCATCTCGTTACCTGCTGTTACCATGTGAGTAAAAGATCACCTGTAAGCTACAGAAAACCCCTCTGAGACTCCATAGTTTAAGTCACTTTTAACCCATTTAATGGATTTGTAAGGAAGAAGCAGCAGTTATTTCATGCAGGTCTTTAATTCCTAGTGAGCTGGGTCACGTCTGACCTCCAGTGAAGTTGTTTTCTCCGTGGCAGCTGCTCATATTATTGAATCGGATCTACAAAGGCTGCAAATACTGGTGTATCGTGGTTCATCGGCGCTCAAGTGAAATGTCATTTCTTCTGGTCCTTTCCTCTGTGAGGAGCAGCGAGCTGGGAGATCAAAAAGCCTCTTTCTACCTCTTCCTGTTACACTTGGGATATCTCAAAGTTTTAGTTTGCTGTGGGGACAAAAAGACTAAAATGATGGAGAAACTCTTAGTAGGATGATTTCTGTCTCTTTGTTTTAAGATGCAAAATAAGAAAGTTCGTCTGTATCCCCAACTTGTAAACGCAGTGGCTGGCGAAATCCAACTGGAGAGTTTGGCAAGAGGGTTTTCAGTGGCTGTTGTTGTTTGTATGTTTGACATAAATCACCTGTTTTCCTGCAAATATTGGCTTGTTGGATGCTGACTACGTAGTTTTCTGACTGTTGTGCAACCAATCTCTTTAGATATGCCCTACCCAAATGCAGGCACTTTGAGATTATGTATAGATATCATGCTGTGGTATTCATATAGGTACACTGTAACTATTCTTTGCGGTATGTGTTTGAAAAATTAAAAATCTGTCATGCATGCAAACGCCCGATACTATTAATGAACATACTTTCGTTATAATTAGTGATGCTCTTCAGACGTATTGATTCATCTGCTAGGGAGATCAAATTATTGTAGCATTTCAGTTATTCCCAGTCTGTAGCAAAACCAAATAAATGGGAGAGAAGCCTGAGGTGTTTTGGACAAGGTAGGATCATGCTTGTAGAAATGAAAATAACAGAGATGACCTTTGAAAGTACTCATATGGGGGAATTAATGTTTTCTTAATATCTCCTCATTTGTAATTCTTGTTGCAGGCTCGTTATTCATCAGAAATGTTGATGCTGTGTGGTATTGCTTTCAAAGCTGAAATACACGGAAGTGGCTGAAATGAAATAATAATAATATTAAAGCACTTTGCTCTAGCAAAATGAACCTTTTTCAAATGGCGTAATAGTGCCTTGGTTACCTTTGTGTTTCAGGATGGATAGCATGTTATTTTTGTAGCTGGAAAGAACAGAAATACCTGCATTAGAATGCTTTCCTTGAATCTCCATAAGGATGCTTTTTGTACCGTATCTTTTTATTGATAATTCTGTCTTTAGCTACAACGATGACTGAAGATTCACTTCAGCCAAGTGCTTACTGCTTGCTTAAGTTAAAACATACGAGCTCTCCAACTGACTGTCAAAGAATTATTTGTTGTGCTTGTCAAACTGTTGCCTAATTGGCAAAACAAGGAGGGTATGATATTGGGTGAGAAGTCAGCTCTTGCTCTTACAGAGTTTCAAGGATTACAACTGATTCTTATGGAACTGGATGGGAACACCTTGAAGGTGAATATGTGAGCGTGGTGATTGCGGGCCGGCAGCACAAAGGAGCTCGGCCACCCTTGAGAGATGATGATCCTATTGCAGGGGACAAAATTACACATTTTTCAGCTGGCAGAACGTTCCCTTGCTCAATGTCATTCACACAAAAGGCATTCTAATGAGAAGAAAAACATGTTAAGTGAAGTATGCAAAGTCTTGAGCAGTGATTACGGACTCTCGCAGTTTTCTGGCTGATGATATCCAGGCTTACAAACCCATGTATTTGATCAATAGCCACTGACAGCTGCTAAACTGTAACATGCCAGTAGTAGCAAATAACACCGGAGGGTTTGCTAACAGTGGGGAGCTGCTGTTTCTTGCTTCTGGAGGTGGCCGTTTCTGAACCGACACTGGGACCTGTGTGTTACCCCAGCTCCAGAGCTGGATCCCAGTTCAGCGGGAGATTCTCCCAAGTGTTTCTACAGGGAGGAATCGAGGCTTCCAACTTGTACTCAGCTGCCGTGTTATTGATCTCATGTGCCTATTACTTTTGTGTACAACCTGATGAAATCACATACCCTGCGCATGGTATTAAGCACCCTGATTGATGAACTGAGGGGCGGAAAAGGGGAAACTTTCATTATGGGTCTAACTTTTTGCATATATTTTGGTTGTATGTTTTCGTCATGATGCATAAGCTACTGTCCAATTAATTCCTGCTTTTCAATTAGTGATGATTAACATTTTTCTGGAGGTAGGATTAAAAACTATTTGCCTTCATTCACAAGGTCAGTGGTTCATGTTTAAGCCCGGCCTTTTACATTAGTGGTTGACCTGCACTTTTTCTGGTACCAGCTTGTTGTGGGTAATCACCACTAGCTTGGGTATCGCAATCAGCCTGATTTTTAGGTTGTCTGAATTGGATGAAAAATGTTATCTGTCATGAAATATGAAGTTTTTTCAATTAGGTGACAAGTCCAGCGGCCGGGCTAGGGAGTTAATGCTATCCCTGCATTGTAACTGAGCAGCAATATTCCAGAAGTCTTGTTTCAGAACTCGTAATACCCTTGTTAAAATATAGGCTCTGATAGAATAGAATTTGTTTTAATCATGATGTGGTAAATTTATCCTTGGGGATATCAGGAAGGAGGAGTTCTGTCAACAAGTGTCTGCTTGGCTGTCAAGATCTGATTAGTTGTGAAATTACAAGTAGCATTTTAGACATGGTTACAGTAAAGGTTACAGACACTCTTTGGATCTGAAATTTCATTTTAGAGGAAAAGGTCCCCAAGGGCTGGTTTAATTTATTTAATTACATTGTACAAGACTTGGGTAATAGTTTTAGATCAAAGTATAAAAACCAACTTCCAGGCAAATTTGTAATGTAATTCAGAGTGGTAAATTGCTAAACACTTCACCAGTTTTGCTTTATAGGACAGAATGATACACGGATGTGGATTGCGATGATACAGTACAAGTGTGAGTCTTATATTAAAATCATGAATAATAAACTAGGAAAAGTAACTTGCTTAATTGTAACACCAGCATATCTTCCTTGAAAAGACTGTGCTACAAAAATGAATTAAATTGGCCTAAGAAGCCCCTGGGCTTTTTAAGCATTTCCTACCCCACCTCTGTAGCTTGAACAAAGAAGATGGGCTTAAAATCTAGTATTTTCATAACATAATTCTATTTTGAAGGGTTCTCTGCCTGTAGTGCAGAAAGAATTATTTCATTAGTTTCAGGTCTTTCCTTAGTAGGTGGGTCATGGAGATGGGTGCGACTTTCACACTCCCAGGTTCCCTTATTTCATACCTTGAGGGAAATTAATTTCACTCTTCCCATTTTCACTTGAAACTTCTGTATCCATTTGCCTAGGCAGAGGTTTTAGATTTTTTTTTTCTTATTTTACTACCACATGCCCAATTGTATTGAGCATGTGCAAGCTGTTCTGGGTTTGGCTCTGTGATTAGCAACATGATGAAAATAACTCAAAACCATCATGAAAGTAAAGCATTAATTACCCTTTTCTCTAAAGCTACAAAGTGCACACAGCAAGAACTAGAAAGCATAAAATGTACAGGTCCAGATCTTACCCCATAATCTGTCTGTGCCAGCTCTTTTGACTTACCCTTATAGAAACGATTTCCAACTCTTTTGCTCCAAGTAGTAAACCCCTTGGTCTGGACAAGCCATTCTCTGTGTGGTTCCTTTTTAATCAGTCAACTTGGACTGTCACTCCCAGCATCGTGTCTGATTACTGGTACAATTCCAAGGCCTCACTGGTGGTCGTCGTGTCTCAAAGCTG
Organism: Pampusana beccarii; assembly: GCA_013399365.1. Taxonomy (NCBI): domain Eukaryota; kingdom Metazoa; phylum Chordata; class Aves; order Columbiformes; family Columbidae; genus Pampusana; species Pampusana beccarii. The sequence continues at coordinate 816,060 of VWYH01006847.1, read as the reverse complement.
ACAAAGGAGATGTGTCACGATGGAGGAGGCTGGTGAGCATTCGGAGCTGTTGGATCTGGTGTTTGCAAGTCTGACTTTTATCTGAGTTACTCTTTTACAATTCTTACATTAAATCTTTTGATCCACACATATACGCTACATCCGTCAGAAGTTTTTCCAATTCATCATGCGTGGTCTTACAGCTTCTTTTCCTAATTGAAAAAAAATAGACCAGCAGTTTCATTGAAGCTTTCATTTAAATAAAGGCACTGGGACACTTTGCTGTCAGGGTTCCTAAAAATCAATATCCCTCTGCAATGTAGCACACTTTCCTCTGTTTCACATTTAAAGGATGTTTCTGTTTGTTTCTTTGTTGACGTGCTACTTTTTCATGGTTTTACCTCTTTCTTATTTAATCTATTTGGCAATATAGCAATGTTAGTTTTCGCTCACCTAAGGTGAAAGTTATGGCTCATTTAAGAGCTGTCTTCCTAGTGACATCTCCCACTTCACATTATTCCACCTAAATAAACTATAAGTAGATTGAATTTTAATATTCACATTCTTTTTCTTGGAACAAAAAGAAGCAGAACGCGCAAAAATCCCATCAGATTTTTCTAGGATAAGCTTAATGATCAGTTTCATGAAAAAGGTTCAAAATGAAAGGAAGGAGTCAAAAACTCAGGAATATTGCCAAACTTATTTTTCTCCATGGTAACTCTCAGTGCAATACTGCATTTTTTTTCATGTGGTTATATTAATTATTACAGTGGCAATAATAGTAACTGGAACTACACTAGCATTTCTTAATGCTAAAACCTAGACATGTCTTTTCTGTTGAAGGACAGAGTGAAAAAATGAAGTGGTACCATCTGCTCCCTGGCTTCTGAGCTTATCAGACAATCTTCAAATGACCTTTTAGTTCCTTTGGCCGTTTAGCACTAAACCCACTCCTGATTAATACAGAAAACTGTTTCGATGGAGGTGTTTTTATGGAAGAAACAAAATCCAAAGTGTGAAAAGAACTCCATGCTACTATATTAAACAAGTAAAATTTAGGGAATTCCTTTATGGTGTTTTACAAGTTTGATTAAAAATACCAGTGAGAAAGTTTGAAGCTTGGAAGTAGCTTGTTAGCTCAGTATCAGTTGTGAACTATTACAAACTATATTTAAATATTACTAGCAGAAATTTGATTATTTTGAGGAAAAATGTTTTCATAGTACCTAATTTGAAAGAGCTGTTAAAGTTGATGGTTCAGTTAATAAAATTTAGTTAAATAATTGGATTTGTTTAAGAGTAACTAGAGACAGGAAAATAATTTGATTATCATTATCTAGTGTAGAAGCCTCGATTTTAATTTTCTTTAAGTTCCTGAAAACTGGTAGCTGGGTAGTTTAAAGGATCGGGATTACTGCTTCCATTAAATACAATCGCAGCAATTATCTGATGAAGTGTCAGCGGGAGGGACCCGGGGCTGAGACAGAGCAAACTGTGGATTTGATGAAGAATTTGATTGATGGATTTGAATCAAGGTGTGGGCATGTGGAGGGGACCCGGTGTTCCATGTGGGACTGGCCTGATGGTGCTCGGGGAGTCATGAATGAAGGGGAAGACTTTGGCCTCCTTGGAATTTGAAAATGGCGGGATTTCGCAGACACAAGGACATCCATTGATAATTGGACTTCATTAATTCCCTCAATGCCACAGCACTGCGCTTGCTTTACAGTACATTGCAGCGTTGTAGAGATACAGGAAGACGTGTTTGTCACTGCGGTGTTTTGCTTTTTTTAATTGCTATCAGGATGTTTTGCTTGCCCTAACGAATGAGCTCCAGCTGTTGGATTCCATGTGGGAGACGAAGGCAGCTCAGCTCTCGTGACAACGTGTGCCTGTGCTGGGAAAGCTGCGAGTGAATCAGCGGGAGAGATCTGGGAATGGCAGCCTAACGGAAACCAGATGATTGTCGTCTATTATTTGGGTGGCAAGGAGAGATAAAAGGGAGGAAACTTTGCTTTTCATGTGTCATTAAAGAAACAAACTTTTTATATCAGTGCAGTTTGTGGCTCTAAGTTGGAAACGATTTACAGTCACTTGGGAAATTGTGTCTTCAAAAGTGGATTTTAAGGTTTCTACTACGGAGAAAGGAATGGTCATGGTAGCTTCCAGGGGCTGTGGTAGCTATGGAGAAAGGGGAAAATAACTTAAAGATTTTATATATATAAAAATAGATATATCATGTGTGTAACTTCTAATCATTGTATCAGTAGAGAGATGGATGAATTGACACACTGTCATTACATTTTCCCTTAAACAGCTTGTTTAGACGAACAAAAGTGTTGCAATAGTGTTAGTTTTTTATGAAATTTATAGTTTAGTGACTGGAATGTATAATTTTCAGAGAAGAAAAGTATTTTCAGTGGTTGATAATGAACAGAGAGCAAGTGTTAAGAAGGATGAAAGCATGAGATGTGTGTCTCGTTGCATAAGCCTATATCATTTCTTGGTGTAGCTACTCCAGTTTATTTTGCCCACATATGTTTACTTTGTATAGGGCGTATTTGGCTGCAGAAAGTTTTTCTTAATTGCTGGAATTTTGAGCTGAAATATTTAATGCTGATCTGTGCTGGAGGGTAAATTCTGTTTGAAAGCTTGAACAAGAATGAGTAGTTCAAGTCTTTTTGCATAGAGAAATATGTGGCAAAACCACTATTACCATTAAAAATGAAATGCTTGCATTGATTTAGGTGAAGTATGACAGTTCAAAATAACGTGTATACAAAGATTTATTTTGAACTCATGAAGCTTATTTTCATCAATGATCCAACGCTATTTATTAGAAGCGTGCAATATAAATACTTTGTAATTCTTATCCCTGGTGACACCTTCCGAATAAGAGGATATTGCTCTTTTTATTTGTATAGTTGCTGTTGGTGGTGTTTTTTTTGTTTTAGGCCTGTATCTGGTATTGTCCATGTCTTTTAATTCACTTTGCGAAGTGTTCTGTAAGCTCCAAAATGCACCGTGGACACGTGTTCTCAGGTGGCGGATGCTCAGCCGATGAAGCGGGCGCAGTGATTTGGTAGGTCCTGTAGCTCTGTTGGTCACAGGTGGTGTCTGAAGACACAGAGGTGTTAGGATCAGCACGTTTGAGTTAAATAGATCAGAAGGAAAACGTGGAACCACTGATGCAATATCATTTTGCTGAACAGCGAGGAGAAAATGTAGTTTTGAATGTTTTCTTGATTGGGGTTTTCAAATCACATCAGTGTGGGGACTTGCTTCAGCAATAAGATTCACAATCTAGAAACGAGCTGCGTTCCCCTGGGGGAGGAAAATGTGATCCATTGAGGTTTGTATCCTACAAGACACGTGTGAAGCTGTAACCATAACCTGTCACATTTTCAAAAATCATTTGTCAATAGGCTGATGCCACAAACCGAGTCCTCCAAGTGGGTTTTATAAAAGGAAGGAGCCTGCAATAGTTACCATGAAAACAATTGACCTAGAATTTACTCATGTGAGATATAATGATAAATTAAAAGAAGTTGCTAGTGTACCTCGCTTGTTTTACAGTTAAAGGTCAGTTGTGCCAATATCTTGACTCATTGAGACTGAGAAATACACTGTATTTCAAAGCTTTTGCTCTTCTTTTTCCTTCTGTTTGTTGGGTACATTTTATATTTGTTTACGGTGAGAAGAGGAGGAACATATGGTTTTGAGTTTCCAGCAAAGTTTAGAATTCCAAAGACTATAAAAATAGCCCAATTTCCTTCCAGAATTTTGTCCGCTTCTCTTTATAAAAAGGTACTTCTCTAATAAATGTGGTTGATAAAATAGAAAGGTCAGTTTCAGTTTTAAATCTCTTGAGAGAATTTAGAGCTCTGAAATTCTCTTGTACAGTTTAAAACAAATTTTATCTTAGAAGTCCACAGATTCTTCTGTTCTGGCTTCCAAACAGTATGGAGCTGCCAGAATAGAACTAATTTCTATTTTCTTTGAACCTTGATGTGCACTACAAGCCCTCATTGGGAGTAACAGGCTGGAAGTTGTGCAATAGCTGCCCTGGGTTGCGCAGTTTCTTTATTTAGTGTATCGATATCCAATTCTAAGGCTCAAAAACTCCTCGGTTAGTGACGCGGATATTCTTGGGGCATGTGAGCAGCTGCTATCAGACAAAGATTTGCAGTGAGCACTTGTAAGAAACCAAGGAATTCACTGGGATGGTTAAAAAGTCAGCGCAGGGACTGGCTTTCTAAACTGGAACCTCAGCGTTGTGCAGTAGTTTTGTGAACTTGATCCAGATACATTTTCACTGAATAACATCTATTGCCGCTTGCTGAGGTTGTGTCAACGCAGCAAATCTCATCCTTCACTATTATGCCTTCTTTTAAAGAAAAGCAGCATTTTCTCTGGGAATGACTCTTTCAAGACTTCCAACTTGCAAAGAAAAATAGGATTAATTGCCTTGGAACAAAGGCTTACACCGTTAGTCATGCCGTGTGTGGCATTCTGCTCTTATACTGCTTACTTCTGATTTTGACTAAGACTCTTTTCCTCCATTATTTGGATTTGTTTGGTTTTTGTTGTTATAGCCCTGGACATTCTGATGGGAGTTCAGGAAAGCTGAAATTTCTTATTATTTCAGAAGAATTCCAGGGCACTCAGCGGAAACCGCACGCTGCTAAAATCAAATAAACATTGTGGTTTGTATATTTAAGAAATGCCGTGTGCATAATGTAAACAAGACATTTATTATAATCTATCTTAGCTATTTTTTCTCTGCCAACTCTGCACGCAAAGCAGCAAGGTAAAGGTCCCTCAGCCATAGATTTAATCTTTCTTCAGTTCAAAGCTTTGTAAGTAAAAGCAGCCATCTGTACAGGCCAGCTGTTGAAATCCTGCTCTTACAAGGATTGTATTGGTGCCAAAGTGAAGCTTCTTGCCCTAATATCATTGTGCCCTCATTAAAAATAAGCAGCCCAAACCCAATCTATGTTATCCTTGAAATCCATTAAATGATACGGTAATTCCTGTTACAACAATAGCGGTTCTTAATGTAGAGCCTCAATGCACAGGGTTCAGTGCATTTTCAACCAGCATGTGTTGAATAACGAGCTTTATATGTATATATTTAAATAATTTTGTTAATATTGTTTTTATCAGTTAAGTCAGCTAACCATTCATTTGATCTAGAGGCAAATTATAGAGTTACACAATTGAAGCAATTGTTTTTTGGTCTCTAATATAGTCTCTCTGTATAAATTTTAGTCTGGGAAAGAAGAAATCGAAGAAATTAAAATGGAAAAAAATAGGTGCACAAGGGCAAGCATTTTCATGAAAGAGCAGGCTTTCACTAAGTATGTGAAAAAAACCTTGTCCAGGTATTATTAAAGAGAACAAAAATAGAACACGAACAATGTACAACAGCAAAAAATTATTTTTAATATATTTGCTTGGTATTCATTTCAAAGGCACAAGAATAAGGTTCAGATGCACTTAAGAATTTCCAATGGAATTTTCTTTCAGTTGCCTAATGACACAGACGATTTTGAAGTACCAAAGGGGGGGTGGGAAGGTGAGGCTGGGACTCTACATTTGGGTTTTCTCTTTTACAGTGCTTCTATGTCCTTCTCTGTGGGATTCTTGCCTTCTAAAGTATCCGCCTTTGAAATCAATTTTGCGTGTCAGAAAAAAAGTTCAAGATGTTGGCACTAGTTGTCACAGATCAGACTAGGATGTCTCATTAAGCTAAGCAAAGAGAGAGTGTGAATCACCTTTAATTTTCAGATTGGCTGGTCTTTAATGTTAAACTGAATGTGATTGATGCCTTGCAGAGTAATATGCGATATTTACTGAAACTTCTTTTAAATATTTGAAGGTGTATTACTGTGTCTGCCTGGTATGAATGATTTTGGTTTCCTGTGTGCTCCTTTCTTGGCTGGTGGCCTCTAAAAGTGAACTTTAGAACAAATGTAGAACAAGTCAGGCGTGCCCCTGTTGTGTTGATAATATCAACTTGACAAATGTATTCTGAATTTTGCCCGCAGCCATTAAAATGGAAAGCGAAGTCGGAAGTATTTTATGGAAGGTTTTTTTTTTTTTATTGCTTGTAGCAGCAAGTATTGTACTGCTTTTGTCAAAGGAAAACATAATCTTTATAAAGCGCTTGCCCTGTTGACTCCCAGCTAGAACAATATATTTTAATCAATCATCGTGTTATTTTTACTACTTCATTGTTTTATTTGTCATTATTTCACTTTATCTGTTTGCTAAGCCGATGTAAACTAAAGGCCAAAAGTCTAAATAAATATTGTGTTAATGCTAATTTAGGCTGACTGTTTATTAATACAACTTGCTTTCTATACACAATGAAGAGAAATAAGAGGTTGTTGTTGAACTTTGCATCCATGATGTTTATCATTTGGTTGCATAAGCAGAGGTGAAGGTCAACTCTGGTCATCCTTTTTTGTCATGTATACCATTGTTACTGATTTTGTTTAGTGTTTTAATAATAAATTGTATTGGAGTTACATTGTAAATATGAAGTAGAAGGATAGAGATCATCAGCTGTTGTCAGATACAGTGGGTACTCAAGAAGCCTGTTTAGAGAGGTGTCTTATTTGATTTAATGTACATGACTTTGATTTAGAAATTATCATATTGTTGTGAGGCTGCTGCATTGGCCTTGGTCCAATAAATTTGTCCTGTAACATAGAACATGTTAATTTAATGTGTTTTCGCATTGAAACGGTGTCAAAATAAGTACCTGTTGAGTATCGCTAAACAGAGTAAAACAACTAATTTGCTTCCTAATGAGCTGGTAATAATGTGCTAACATTTCAGTCTGTTTTTAAGTCAGACAGGGTTTCTGGTTGAGAATGTAATTCAGAAGATTTACTCCTTAAACAAGCCCTTTAAAATCTATGCTAGTAAGAGACATTTTGATAAACTACATCAATAAAAGCTCTGATGGTGAGAAGTGTATTAATAGGAGTATTTGTGTGATAACCCCTTATAATAATAACTGTCCTGTGTTTGGAATATACCACAGGAAGTTAAATGATATTTGGGCCAAATCGTTCTTTTACTTTTTGCACTTCAGATGCTACTTTCTTTGAGAACTAGGGACATTACACACACGTTTCCTATCTTTTTTCTTTATTCACACCGCGACACAGTAAGAGAAGAGGTGCCCAGGAGGCTGCCCATGAACTTCGCTCACTGGGATCGCTTTAATTTCTGTGCTTTGTCTCGCAATTACAACTTGCAAAATGAGGTTTGTTCGCAATATATCGGAGTATCACTGAAGGATTACAGCTGTGTTCTAGCTCAGTGACCTCCTCCAGAAGAGTTAATCTGTAAAAATGTGTGGCTTTGTCTATTAAGCAAATAGCTACAGGCTTTCCTTTCTTTTGTTAATCCTCTTTTGATATTTAAGGAACAGTTTTCCAGTTATTTTTAGAGGACTCTATTTCTGCAATTTGTTTGTACAAGTTTTTCCTATTGTTAGAATGGAAATGTTTTAGTTTGCCCTTCAGATCCGTGATTTTATTCGGAAGCTTTGGGTTGGAAATACAGAAAGTATACATTGATATTTTTCAGTCCTGTGCCTAAATATGTGAGGAATTGCAGGGTCGGAATAGGGAGAGAACTAAGTGTCATCTGTGCATCTTCAACCTCCAGTAGCCCAGGCCGGGTTGGCATTAAGTGTCTGGTGAAAGTTGAAGCTGGCTTTGTTGGTCTAGTCTAGCCCATGGCTAGTCTAGAACAAGTCAGTGCTCAGGGTAGACAAACTGCTGCTCTTTGTTTAAAAATAACTTGAAGTTGCCAGTCCTTTGGGAGAATGTAATTATTTCCCCTGCCTTATCTACTCAAGGAGAGCATTTAGATGCCCTTTCCGGCTTTCTTTGTTCTGCAATAATCTGCTTTTTTTAGGAGGAACATTTCTGCTATCAACATTTTTCTCTGGTGGAGTCTGGTGAAAATAACGTCAGTCAGTATTGTCCTGTAATGCACTCCTGCTAAATATGTGTGATATGTCAACTATATTTGTCCCTTTCTCCCACAGAGTTTAATAAAGGAAATTATTTTGATTAATAGCTTTTAGATTTAACAAACAACACTGTTTTGGGTTATACATCCATCTGGTCCAGTTTCTAAATTGTCAGCCTGATGATGTATGTGGATGTATACCACAGAAACAGATGACTGGAGGGACTTGTGAAATCCTGCAGAGAATTCACTCACCAGATTGTTTTCCCCCAGTGAGCAGATTTACAGAACTTGTAAACCCGCCCAGGGCTTCCCTCTGCCAGGATACAGGAGTTTTCATGAATCAGAGTTCAGGCTTATTCCATATTCCTTTTGAATATACATCTTCATTATTGTCAGGTCATCCAAGTTCAAAGCCAAGTGGAGGTTTGCTCTTCGATTGTTTAATGCTGCTGAGCAGATATTAGCAAGACTTTGTATTTATTTGATTAAGCTCCAGCAGAAACCGTCAGGTGCTTCTGGGCTGGATTGCGTGAGAGTAGGGTTATGATATAGTACAGTAAGTGTAACATTGTAGGAGTGTGGTAGTTTTCTTCTTTGACAGCTCGTGCATTCTGCAGCAGTGAGATGAGGCTGAGCTTTACGTTGTATTTCTGTTACAGTCGCAGCTGGGTTCTGCCTTTCTTCTGACTTACAGGTGAAAATCGGACAGAAAGGTTCTCTGTGCAGAATTCTCACATTGCGCTCGGATCATATTTTCTCATCCCTTCAAGGTGACCGAGGGCTTGCACAAAATTGTACCCAACTTAAAAACCCCAAGCTTTACCTAAAGCAGTTGATCCGCTTTCTCTTTTATCCCCGTACTACTTTTAACGATTTAGAAGAATGATTTTTGTCAAGGGGAGGTGTTTGGTCTGATTGTTTGAGACAAAATACTCAAGCTCTGAAGACAATCTCCTGACTTTCCTTGCGTTAACTGGCCGTCTCATTAAGGGTATTACAGTGTGCTCCAAGACGAGCCTTAGCTAGTATGCTAAATGGTTTCATTTTTTTTTTCTTTAAAAACTTTGGTTAAATAGAATTTCATCTTTTTCCAGCCAGGTTTGAGGGAAAGTTTATAAATGGTCTTTTTTTTTTTTCCTTTGAGTTAGACTCGCCACTCTTGTTCAGTTTTTCCTTTTTGTTCATTATTTCATAAGCATACTAACATGACTAGGAGATGGTCGTCATTCCTTGTTGCTTTTTATGACTGTTGTCCAGAGTAATAAATGTTATGTATATATATACACACATATATATTAAAAATATATAACACAGAGGTGCCTTTTTATTTGCTAGTCAGATAAATTACACTAAAATATATGATACATGAATTACTTGCAGAGGATAACACTTCAAGTTTACATTCCTTAACCTTTTACAACTTTAAAAAGCTCCTCCTGATGATAATTTTTTCTGTTAAAGGACTTTTTTGTCTGTTCTGTAATTTGGACATAATATTGAGTAATTATTACTTCTGGCCTGAGAAATCTATTCATGCTGGAAGGAAAACAATTTTCCCTTCTTTTTCAGTTCATAATTACACATTGTGTATTCATACATGTTTCTGATAATTGGGTTTTAACCAATATTTTATTGTTTTTCCGTTGTTACTTACAAAGTCATATCTTTCAGTTCTTTGGAATTTTCTGACTTTAAAATACTTAATATCTTCTTTACAAATGACGCAAGTAATATTAATGCTACTGTGAGCTATGTGTCCCTCCAAGAGGTTCCTGTGCATTAGTGGTACCTTTGTGGATGATTTTTAACTGAGTAATTTCTTTTATTACAGTTCATGGTGCAGTGACCGCAGTCTTTGAAGTTGATTTACAATCAAAATTTTACTTGTAAATCCTTTAAAATTTGAAGTTAACTGTAGCATGTTTGCAAATAGTAAAGTAATTATCAGCTATGCTTTACTGGTCACCTAGCAGCATGTTTAGATAGAGGTACTCTGTACTGAAAGTCTGGGAGATGCAATTTATTGCTCCTACATCCTATAGAATACACAGAGTTAATATAATATTTCTCTACACAGAGCAATCTGGTTATGATAGCTTCAGACCCTGGCATTAAAACAAAAAAAACACCAAACCCTAAACCCCAAAACACTAAAAAAATAAGAAAACCTCTCAAACTGAATGAAGTTCTGACGTTATTTTCAAACCACTATTTTAAGTTCCCTCTCTGCCTAACTGGGGTTTAACCCTGTCTGACTTATAAATAAATCTCTTATTTTTCCTTTACATATCCTTTTGATGTATGTCATCCATCAATGTTAGCGAGAACAGTAAATGCATTGATCTGGTGCTACACTTGGCAAGTTAAATAACACTTTGTGTAAGAAGTATTGATTTATAAAATCCAGTACATGTAATTAACGTTAGAACTGTCAAAAGCTGAAAACAGTATTAACTTGTTGCTTATTTATAACCCAAAGAAAATTAAATAAAATACCTAGATTAATAAACTAACTCCTTTTTTTTGCCTTCAGATATGTCAAGCTGATCTGTGTTTTCAAGAGCAATTATATGTTTCTTCCAACTTCTGACAAGAAGAAATTATGTGTTTCGTCAGTATTGTTGAAAATAATTCTGTTCTCTAGATGTGTTATCCCTGAGGTGGCGAAAACATTCCACTCGGATAGTTCTGAATGAGTTTAGTGTAAAAGACGCAGAAATACGTGATGCTATTGGGGAAAATTAAGGTAGCCGGTTTATGTCAGGTTTTCAAGGAGCCTTTGATCTGGCCCATGATAAGTGCCTGATCTCCCGCTTCGTGTGCCGGGCAGTGTCCAGCCCTGTGCACCAGTTGGAGAGCTCTGCAAAGCTCACTTTGTGCTTCTCTCTCAGACTCAAGCACTGGACTGGGTGCCTGTTCCAGAGTTTGATTTAAGATGAAGGGAATATTTCAGTTGAGTGCTGTGAACTTTGACCTGTGCTGTGAACTTTGACCTGTGCTGTGAACTTTGACCTGTGCTGTGATTGCATTTTTTTTGGTCTTATCCTTTTCTGATTAAGATGTCTGATTATGAATAATCCTGTCTGTTCAGTATAGCCTGTCATTGTGTGCTTACCACCCTTGAATTCAACAGCACCACTGCGATCCTTTGAGTTGACTTGGTTGAGGCAGGCCTTATCCAATTCATAAACCTATTTGCATCTTTCAGGTTTAAAGGGTAAGAAAAAATAACATTACAAGCTACATGTAAACAAAATAACAGCGGTAAGGAGTGTGCATTGTTTTAAACAAAGGTTTCTGCGTGAATCATTTCCCCTTCAGTCCCCTTCATTGAGAGATGTGTGTTTACCTTTTATGGATACTCATACCTGCTTTTCTATTCAGAAATAACTCTCTTCTTGAAATAATAAATAGGAGGCCTCACATGGCTCTCGCGGCTGTTGGTGCCGTTGTTGGGTCATTGTCTCCTCCTGCTGCCCCGCTGCTTCTGCCCTGGGACTTCCAGACACTCCTCAGCTGTTTTCCTTTGCGATTTAATGTATCTTCTACACAATAACCGACTGAGAATACTACTTATACTAAGGACAAACACATAGAAAGCACATTTATGTGTTTATTTTTTCTGTTCGCTTAAGTGTTCTGTAGGATTTCATCCTGTCTTCATCCTGCTGTCAGCTGGAATATATAGTGGAGATATCTATCCATATATACATATATATGTCAGCATGAGCAGCCTGGCCCTACAGTGGTTGGAGATTGTAGATTATGTAGTAGCAACAGTGGCTTCCTTTTCAGTTAAAATAACGAAAGAAATCCTGCTACGTTTGCCTTGTCTTTCCGTGAGGCGCTTTTGCCTTCCACCCGCTGGCTACTGAGGTTTGACCAGGAACAACTTATTTCCTTGAGAGCTCTGCAAGTCTCTGTTAACATCACTGGATATGAGGAGAATGTAAAAATCATGGAGGTTGAGCTTTGGTACCAAATGTAGCCTGGAGACAATGTAGGTTTCTTTAGAGGCTTTGGTTTCATTTTGGTAGGTGATGGGTTCTCTTTTATTTGCCCCCTTTGTATGTTGTCATGCCTTTTCCTCTCAGTAACTTTAAGATATCCTCCTGAATTTTCCAGAAATAAATCTGCAACCTTTTTTTGAGGATGAACTCTACTAAAATAAGAACATCATCTGTAGCTTCATGATTTTTAATCTTGCAGCAGATATTCCATGAATTCATAGAACTATGATTTTAGATATACAACAAGCCATTTTTTTCCCTCCCCTGACTCAACTAATGTGATATTACATTTATTATTATTGTTATAAAAAAACCTGCTGTAGCTTTTTTCTTACTCTTCTCTTGTCTCAGCCTAACATGCAAATACGTTTTTGTGGTTCATCTAAAGACGTTCATAGGGAAAAAGGGAAGAAAGCTAAGAGATGTAACAGGAAATATTTGTGTCTTAAAACAAGGTAGAAAGGTTGGAAATATTAAAACAGGTTTTCCTGTAGCAAGTCATTTTGTTAGGTATCTTAGAACTGTAGAAGTTTCTAAAGGAATGAATCATGATGTTTGTTCTTTTAAAAAATACTGTGTATTAGTCAAGATTTGGGAAAAACATTTGATCTGTTTGCATCAAGAAATGAGCTTAGAAGCCAAATGGAATTTGCAGTGCCATTTAGGTAAATCTGAAATAGAGAACTGATGCTTCCAATTGAAAGAAAAAAAAAAAAATTCTACTTAACCATCAGTGTGAAACACTCATTCTTGCCACCGGGGACTCCTCTTCTATTGAATTGTTGAAAGCTAATCGTAACTATACATTACAGAATGTTTAGTTTTCCTCTTGGGATAGTGTGCAACAGGTATGCAATCTTAAATTCAATATTTCTTCCATCCAAATCAAACATATGATTGGCAATTACCCAATAACTAACTTGCCAATTAGTTATTTGACCTATTTGAGGCAAAAAAAATGTACCCACTGAAATCTTGTCTCCCAGTGACTGTGCATTTAAAAGAAATAAATGTCACTTATTCTAGAAATATGTAGGTTTCCCCACAGAACTTGCTGAGTCCTAAACCAATTTAATTCCATCCCCAATTAAACCTTTAAAAGCACTATCCATCAACCTCAGCTGATACTGTATTTGCATTTAGAGATTATAGTAGAGGCATCCAACAAGCAGGTTATCTTTCTTATCTGTAGGAGGACAAAATGGGTAGTGTGGGCTCATTTACTTGACTTATGGAATTGAGGAGGAAAGACTGATTTAAATACAGTTACTTCAGTATTATTCCAATATAAAATCAGATATCGTCTTTGATAAAAGTTCAAGAAATCCACTTTAAAGGAATGCTTTATACCATTGTGTGAAAATCCTTAACTATGGCAGTATGTTTGAAAAATAACCTCATATTTAATGAAATATTCACTATGATGCATCAGTCCTTTCAAATCCAGGCTTAGACTGAGGTAGTAAAATGCAATTTAAATTTAATTGTTGTACTCGGTGATTTATTTCATGCTTCCAACCAGGAAAATTTGAATCGCAAATATCCAATATTTTGGGTAGAATAGCCTTCCTGCAAATCCATACAGCTCAAGTGACTGAATGCTCTAATGTGTGTTTGACATTGTTGGCAGTTTATGAATAGATCATATACTAACTTCCACAGCATCTCACCAATGCGTTTTAGAAGGTTTGACTTCTCAAGAAGATTCATTCAAATATATCTGAGTCGAATCTGACTTCCTGGTACATTTCCCAAGATTTACTATCTAATAATTCCAGGTTTTTACGCTGTAGAAGGTACTGAAGTTCATTTCCACAAGAGAATACAACTTGCGTCCAGAGCTAGCACGTGACTCAAGCTTCCTTTTTAATTTAACTGTACTTTTCTGTTACGCGCTCAGTCCGCAGGATGGATCTTTTAAAACACTCTTTGTGTGGCAGTTGTTGTTAACCTACCTTCAGATGCCTCATATTCCTTTCCCTTGCGAAAAATGAGAGCAAAAGCATTTCTATATTGTTGATCTTCTCCTGGGCTCTTTGTTCAGCCTCTGTGTGTAATTTATTTATCTAGTCTCATTTTCCTGGAAAATTCCTTGGAGGTATTGTGTTCTCTATTTTTCTGTGTTGGGTGACTGTATTTTTACATATGCGTATGTAGAAAGGATGATGTGCATTATGCTTTGACTAGGGACTAATAAGCCAAAATTAATTTAGATGTGGGTTTTTTTTTTATAAAACGATTGTATTTTCGTTTGGATTTATTGAAAAACGTATTTCGATCAAAAATTTACTTTCAGTATTATATCTGTTGGGTGAACTGAGCAATGGAAAGACAGCTGCCCAAATGATATTTCTTAGCGATTGAGCTGTATTTGCTCTGACTTGCTGATTTATGAACAGATTAATCTACTTTTAGTATTCAATATTGGCTCACCTAAAAATGGCTTAAAAGTAGAGATAAATAAAAAAGGCAAATAGCAAGGGCAGTGGGGATAACTGAACCTGTTCTCTGCACTCACTGCATTATTCTTCCTCTGAGTGTGTTCAGGACTCCAGTAAATTATTTCCTCAAGATGTGAGCCTGTGATTTCACCTGTAACCATTGATATCTGACATTTCTGGAGAAAAAATACTGAGATTTTTAGCAGGGTGGTTGCAGTGTGTTTCACTGATGCAAGTGATGCGGTACTTCTCTGGAATACAGTGACTCTCCTTTTCTCAGTAGGACAGAGGCATTCAAGATGAAATTGTGTCTTTAATTAAGTCCATGGATTCCCGAGGGACAGGACTGCTTTCAAGATCTAGTAGCACCCTGGAGTAATTGAAAGGTCTATTAACCTGACTTTAGTGTATGTATTTTATAAATATAAGCTGTTAGATGGCTAAGAATCATTAGCCAAACTTTGTTAATGTGTTTATTAGAGGGTATGTTTGAGGTCCCTGAGACAGTAATCATGTTCACTCCCACTATCCTTATGACATTAGGTCCCCTTGGTTAACTAATGAGTAGCAACTCTTGGAATTTGTGTTGTCGTTCCATTCAGTACGAAGCTGTTTGGTCAACTGCTTTCTCCTCTTACAGTAAATTCATGTCCAAACATGATTTTCAGGGAGAATAAAGTATGAGTGAGCTCTCAGCTGTCCTGTGATGCATCTCATCTGCTAGGGCTGGGCATAAAGTGGATAACAATTGCATATAACACCATTGTTGTATTTAAATGTCACCATCAATCCAAACCAAAGTGTATGGGCGTTGTTGAATTAGCTTCTGAAACTGTACTTGAAGATAAAATCCATCGAAGCTTTGCATGTACCGAAGAAAGGAAGGAGACGGGCTAACCTGGCAGTACAATGGAACTCTTGCAGTTTAATGATGCACAAAAGCAAGGCAGACATGTTTTGGAGCAAATTTCCAGATACTTTTGGTATATGCAGCCCATATTTTTTTCTTGATATGTATGTAAAAATAAATTTGCAGCATCCTTTTAAGGATACCAGTCAGGATGTCAGCAAGTTTGGTAAGCAGACTTGATGAAAATCTGTGGAAGCTGTAGATATATTTGCCCACAGATTGTCACCTTATCTTCTCTTCTTTGCCACTCAGATGATTTTTAAATGGTTATTTTTATTTTAAATCAGCATAGCTGAAGAGCCAGAGAGCCTGGAAGTATTAACACATTTAGCATTTAGGAGATAGCAGAACAGTGTATAGCAAGGATGCTTGCCTTTTTTTTTNTTTTTTTTTTTTTTTTTGTAGGCAGGAAACTGTTTTCGGTAAGAATATTAATTCTAGTGTTTTATTATTCCTGCTTCTAGGACTTAGGCTTTTTATTAGCCCTCTGTTCTCTCTTTCGAGAGAATAAAAACTCTAATGCTCTCGTGGCTTCTAAAGCCTTGATTGGCCAAGCTTAGCCTTTCGGTGAGCCCTCCCTGTATTTAATGAATGAAGTGCAATATCTCATGCCTATTAAATAACCTCTTTGTATCTAGTATCCCTTAACCAGTTCTTCTATTCCTACAATTTTCTTTCTCTCTTTTCATTTTTTCCTGCTGATTTCTCCTGTTTCCCTAGGGTGCTCTAGAATGATGAAACTTGTCCCTGTAGGTCCAGTTTAAAATTCTGCTTTCCGTTAGAGCCGAAAGGTGGAAAACCGAGGGTGCGGGACGGGTTTGATCTTGTGTCTGAGGTGTGAGCAGCTTTCTGCTGCAGAAACACCAAACTCATCGAAGCTTTACCGCTACCTTTCTTCATGGGATCATTGCTCAGTATTTTATTTTCATTTCTGCTTTCAGTGAATATTTAGTGAGCTCTGATTACCTAATTGAATTTGATAAACTGATGGTATGTGATTGATGAGAACGTCAGGAATAAAAGACTTAGAAAATAAAATCACTCCAAAGGCATAAGTAAATCTTCCAGAGAGCTGGGCTAATTTAGAAAGCATGCTATATTCTTTATAAAAATATTCCCATAGGTCTATTAAATTTTAGCTTCTCCTAGAATTGGATTGAATTTTGAGAATAATTTTCATGTATTACCAGCTTGATTATGATACTTTAAATGGGAAATCGCCCTCAGTGGGTTGCGGCATCACTGGGTTTGGAATATTTCAGTAGGAAATGTAGGGCTGAATGACACACTTGCCGGCAGCGCTCTTTGTCTTTCAAATAAATGATTTGTTCTTGGAAAGCCAGGAGGAGTAAGTGGATGTGGCAGTTGCACTTTCCCCCCTCCACACCCTGTGGTGTTGGTGTGGTGTGGCAGTTGCACATCCCCCCCTCAGAACGGGGCCTTCAATGGGCAGTTAATGGCTTTCTTTGTGCAGACCCACAGCCGGTGGGCAGGGTCATCAGCGGAGGAGGGGCCGAGCCTGCCCGCAGCCCAGAACAGTTGAGAAGCTTCTCGAATGCCCACAGCCGGATCTGAGCGGACTATAAACGGAGTTCCCGCCAAAAACCCCTTTGTGTAGTCTTCTGGGAGCTGTGGGTCCGCCATGTTGCCGGAGTCACTGCCCTCAGATAGAGCGGCTGTCTGAGGTAATTCCCCGGACTGGGAGAGCCTCACCTCTGTGGGTGGTGAGTAGTAAATTACTGAATATATATTTTAATAATTCCTTGCCAGAGATAGGCAAGGTGTAAGTTCCTTGCCAGGCAGTCAGGTATAAGTCCTGGCCACAACAGGTTACCGTTTCTTCCTTGTGGGTGAACAGCCAGAGAGGGCTCCGGTTTTATTTTCTTGTGAGTGTGTGTATGTACACTGTGGATCTCCATTATTTTTATTTCGCTGTATCCCAAATAATATCCTAACCTGATACCTGAACCTATATCTTCTGTTATTGGAGTGCTAGTTAATTGTATAAACCCCGTTTTTAATCAGTTTATCGGCGGTACTTTTCTGGCCAGAATAAAGTTAGTTTTGGACCTTGTTGTCCGCCGAAACTTATTTTCGGGTGCCTCTGAGACAGTGGATAATTCAGAGAGAAATAATGAAGGAGGTTATGCTACTTGAGTCTTTGTGTCACTGAAAAATAGAATCAACAAATTACTTGGGTAGAGGTTTCCTAGTGCAGGCACAAAGTTCATTGCAATCTCTGTGAATGACTCAAGTTTCTTCAGGAAGGAACAGCTTAACATGGTGATTTTGTGGGCCTCTGGAGACCAGCAGGGTAAATACCGTTGTTTTCTGGGGACTCGGCACTAATTATTTCAATTTACCAATTGGACCCTGTACTGTAGGACTCACAGGGACCCCAGTTCCAGCCCTTTCCCCCCCGCCAGCGCCTCTCGTCTCAGGGGAATCCTGACCCTTCAGTCCTGTGACGGTACAGTGTCTGTCTCCTGGCTCCTTTGGGACACTCTCCGAAGTACACAAGAAGCCTCTGAAAGGATTTAACATTTCCTCACTTGTTTAGAAGTGTCTTTGTAAAAAAATTGCTTTTTGCTCTGGGTAAAATAGCTGTATTCCACAGCGATACCATGTCTGTCTTAAATTTTTTGTGATAGTTTTAAAATATTGGTTGATTTCACTAGTTAGGAGAAAATGGGAATTGAGATACGAATTATTCACAGTATTTACAGTTATTAAAGCAACAAAAAATGCTTTGCAAAATATGATCTCAGTCCTGTAATAGAGTGAAGTGCACAAAGCATCTTCGGTTTGCCTGGGACTATCTGTCCGTTTGGAACTGTTCCTGTTTTCTCATACATTGAATTGTCATAGCTTCCTATCTATCGAATTTAAAGAAAATATTACTGACCTGCACTAGCCATTAATCACTTTGCTTGAAAAAAACCAACAGATTATTTAAAATGCTACAAATCGGAAAAGGGCCTCACCTCAAAATACAGTTTTTAATTGCCTTTGTTAGGTTGGATTTTGTGTAATAGTTTCTAAGTATTGCTTTAAGATGATGTGCTGGTTTCCTGCAGAAATGATGACATCTTTCTGAAGCTAAGTTCTAAAAACTAGTGGCACAATTTGTGATTACAGAGCATCAAATGCGTATGCAGCTGATGCTCAACTTTATAGCCAGTTGCAGCTTAGAATTTGGCAACAGCCAAAACTCTGCTAAAAAGCAGAGTGCAGTAGTATCCGCCTATTAAATATTACTCCATATTTTGTATTAAATCTGTGATCTTGAATGTGACTTGTGTATTTTACATATATACATAAACATGTTAATTTTGGTTATATAAGGTGTTTGTGAACTTCTAAGATTAAATCTGTAGTTCTGACATAGTTACAAGTAGGAATTTGATGTGTAAAGCGGGAAGGCCTTAATCTTCCAGAGGTGACAAGGGGGACAGTCTCCAACGGGTGCAGACTTGTAATAAATTCGTGTTTGAGTGGAGCTTTGGCAATTTACCAGTCGAGAATTTTGCTGCTTGGAGCATTTTGAGCATTTTTGATCTGCAGGAGAACAAGAGTTTGAGACTACATGTGACCCTTAAACATTATGGAAGTACCCTAATCCAAAATACGTTAATGGTTCAGGTGATACAGTTTAACACATTTTGGTTGGCAGTGATGTTCAAAAACACATTAATCTTGCCATTTTGTGAGGTGGTTTTTCTATACTATTTTTTTCGAACAAAATTCTTCATTTACCCTGAGACTTCTCCTGCTGCGATAATCATTTCTATCCAAGATTACTCTTCTGGTTTCTATTCAAGAAATAAAAAATAGCTTTGAGTGGATTTAATCCTCACAGAGGAGGCGGGGGGAAGCGCCAATAGGGCTGTTCAGTGCCTGTCACGGTAGACAATGCTGAAATTCTCATGTGTATAAACAGTAAACATGGACAAAAGCTTGTCTGAGTGGGCACTTCTCTTCTAAACAAGTACTGAAGATGGGGGTTATCAAGATCTTGTGAATTCTGCCTCTAAAGATAAAGCTTAGTTATGAATACAGCAGTGTAAGCCTTCAGTGCTGCATCACTTTATCTCTTGTTTTGTGTTGGCCGTTTTGAGAAGAAATGAGCTGAATATTGCCGTATGTACTATGCTTGCTTAAATAGCTAACAAACTCATTTTCTCTGTATTTCAGATGAAGTTGCACCATACTTCAAGACGGAACCAGGCTTGCCCCAGATACACCTGGAGGGAAATCGGCTGGTCCTGACGTGCCTGGCCGAAGGCAGCTGGCCCTTGGAATTCAAGTGGTTGCACAATGACAGCGAAATCACCGCCTACTCCAGTGAATATAAGTAAATAAAAGCTGTTATAATTGCCTTCTCTAAGTGTCATTGCAAAAAGACCCTAAACAAACACTTCCTGCCAAAATCCCCGAAATCTCGAAACACCTTTATAGATACTGGTACATTACTTCACTTAAAAAGATTATTTTTGTGAACAACTGAGATCTCTATGAGAGAATCTCCTTTGCTAAAAATATTTCACACTCCAAAGCAAGGGTCCTAGCATAGAATTGTTATGTATCAAAAATGCTTTTTTGCTGGAGATGTAACCTTGCTTATATTTGTAATAAATAGCAGGTATATTCATTAGCTACATGTTATATGTGAAATTATACTTATTCTTGAACAAAGCTAAGCTCAATGGGTCTACTCAATAAGATGAAAGAAGGTCTGTCTTAAATCGCATAGAAACTTCTGGTTTCACTTTTAGAATGTGAAAATTAGTGTTGTAGTTTAACAGACTATTTTTCTGTGATTATGCACTTTGCTCCCAGGACCTCACTGATTTCCTCCCCATTCCAGAAAAACATCCCAGCAAGGAAGAGAAAAACCACAGTGGGGCTTATCAGCTGCAGTTTTGCTGATAAGTGGTAGTTGGCTGGTCAAAGATCAAAGTGTAAAACAGCCAAGTTTTGTTGCGTTTCTTTAACGGAGGAGTTAACTGCATCTCCCCTATGCAATTGGCAGTTTCTGTAACTTTATAGAAGCTTTTAACGCAACTTATTTGTTGCTTTCAAATTTTGTTGAAATTACCTAGTGAATTCAAAAGTTGAGGGGGGTGTGACAGAAGCAGCACTTGTGTGACACTTGTGTCTTTAGCAAACCAAACCAAATACTGCGCATACTACTGCAGGTAGGAAAAAGTTGTGCTCCATCACTACAGACAGAAATTATAGATTAGTATAAAAATGCAGAGAATGATACCAAGTTTTATGTTGTTACACAAGGTAGTCCATAATGACTTTTCAAAACTGTAACCTAACGTTAGTTATGTTTTCCATATTAATTACTAATGAAAACATCTGCTGCAGAGCTGATTAAGATAGGAAGCTACTGGTTAATAATAATGAAATAGCATTGACGTAAAATACTCATTTAGAAGTTGCAGCCCTGCTCCTATACCACAGTCAGAGATAAGCTAAAAGGGATTTTGATTTTATAGAAATGCAAAGCATTAAGCTTCCAAAAAGAATTATATGGCATAGGTGCATTAGGATGAATGAAAGCAAGGAAAAGATGTGCTTAGACATAAAAATTCCAGTTGCAAAATTTAAGCGTTGACCCCGTAATAGTTTGCTCTGCAGTTCTCTTGGGTAAATGCTCTGTTTAAATGCATGAATCTTTCCTGCACAAGTGACTTCTGCTGCTATTTGAATCGTCAATCAAAGATTTTTGGTAATTGATGTTGGTTAGTGTGTCTCAAAGTAATGTTTATATTGTAACAGGCTGAAACTATTCAACGCTTGTTATAACACACCAAGTAAGTAAAGAACTAATTGGAGTCTTTGCATTTTGACATTGGTGACCCCGAATGAGCAGCTTTTCTTTGTAGAACGGTGCTGATTATGTGCACAGCCTGGCTTTTATAGTGACTGTGCATACACTAGTTTCTATTAAGAATTTATAAAACAACCTTATAAATTCTTTGTGATCTGAGATACATGTAATGGAAACAATATTGCTGACTGCAGTAGCAATTTTGGTTATGTCTATAAGTTAAGAGTCTTTAAAGTTCAGGCAGTAACTTTTTTCTTTGTTTTCTTTTGAATTAAGTTCTGGACCAGGTGTATCGTCCGTATTTGTTTTTGTCACCTGAAGATATTAATTTATTTGAATTTAAGAAACTAAGGTTATGTCTAAGCAGCAGTACACTTTTTCCCAAACTACTTAAAAGTATCTGATTATTATAGTTGTGTTTTTAACATTGGACACAATTTTATTCAGTATTCAAAAAGTTAGATCAGTTGATGAATAAGTCCCTGGTTAATAAGTTTGAATGGATTATAAGTTATAAGACTATCTCGTAAGTTTGATTTTAATTTTGTTTTCACAATTATGGCTATTAAAACCCTGTAGCCTATAGGTTCACTTTTAACTCTTAAAGCATTTAAAATTAAAATGAGGGTATAAATTTGAAATTAGGAACGAAACCTTGGAAAGCTTTAAGAAAGCATTAATTAGCATTTCTCCTTAGGTGTTTGATAGCCCTACATCCTTTAACCCACTGCAGTCCTGGTGATGGAGCAGGTTATGAGCGTGTTAAGAGTTCCTGTGAAGCTGTCTTTTATGCTTGTCACTTCTCATCTTTCTATGGAAACTTTCTAAACAGCCACTTTCTAGTTGGCTGTGCCCCTCAGAACAGAGCAGCTGTCTGGCCTGACTTTCTAAGGGACATGCACATGTCCCCAGAAACCTTAAGTAACCTCCCGTCATCTATACAATGGGAAGATCTTCTGTCTTCAAAGTTGAGTGTAGGCAAAATTAAAACAAAATTATTTCTTGGCACTGTAAAAAATTATATTAACCTTTGCCATAAATTCATTCTGTGAAAGAAAGTCTTATTTTGAATTTAGAAAGCACTATTAGTATCGCTTCTTACATATCAGAAAATTAGAATGGTGAAAGCATAGCACGAAAAGCAGTATTAAAAATTCCATGAATCTCTCTCTCTTGCCCAGGTTTGTAATTTTCAAGTTAGTCTCAAAAATGTTGCTTTCTTACCTGCACACTGTTACCACTTGGTTCGGTGAGAAGTCAACTGCTTGGTTATTTTGGGCTGTTATGGAATTTCCAAAGCGAATGGGATTTTCACTGTAAACTTTTAAAATATTTTCTTCAGGCAACATTTTAAGAACGTCTCCCACTGAAACATTAATAAGTCAGAAACCAAAACCGAAGTAGGACATTTCTGATATAATTGATTTGTTTTGTCCTACTGGCAGAAAAACTAACTCTGCGTTACTGCCTTAGCACAGATGAATACTAAAGAAAGAAGCCTTTAATTTTGGCTCTATTTAATAGACAAGCACAGGAATAAGTGTTAACAAAGTATAATACTGAATCTTTATGGGAGGAAGAAAAGCTTGTTAAGCTATAAACTATTCAGTGAACTGTAGAAATGAATTGTCAATATTTATTTCTCAGAATCTTTACTTTTTTTTTTCCTTTGGTAATGATATTATACAACAATCATCTGCCTGGCAGAGAAGGAAATAATTTTGTAAAAAAACCTAGGGAAGCCTTACATCATATTGATTTCTACCCTATGCCTTGGCCTTGTATTTTCACCTATGTTCTCACTCTATTTCCTATGGCACACTCCTCAGGCAAGAGGCAACAGGGCTAATTCAGAGTTATACACTGGCCAGCAACTATTTGTGTGCTGGTTTACTACCCCCAAGCAGACACAGTTTTGAGTCATCCTTATCTTCCCAGAGTTGGGCTCTGTTTTAATTCACTGTATTTTGTTGTCTGAACTATTTGCTATAGTGTATTTGATTGTAATTATAAAGCAGTGATTATAGTCTTCATTTATCTCTTCAACTGGATTTCTTCTACCTCCTTTGTTTTTGCGCCGTCTGATCCTGTTCAGATATTAAGCTCTGTATGTGGGTGTGTATTGTATGTGTGAGTATGAGAAGAGATGCTTTCTTTTAGGGGAATTAAATTTTGAAGATAAAAATTCAGCATTTTTATTTTTCCTTATCTTTTCATAAAGACTTTCATTAATCCTGCCATAATATCTCCAGAAGGTGACCGGGGGAATATATGCTTTGATTAATGTTTGTTTAATGCAGGATTATCTATATTATTCATGCGTTTTATTCACATTAAAACTGTGCCTATCAGCTCATTTTCGTGTTGAGTAATCAGATATAGTTGAATGAGGAAGGTGAGAATTAGTGGGCTAAGTGACTTTTTAAGATTAGTGAAGGGTAGAATAAATACAAGGTACAGTGCCCTGTGTCTTTTCCACTGTTCTTCTGAGTTACAGTGGTCGCACAGTGTCTTAACCATCTTGTTTTCTTTGGAAAGCTTTGATATTTCTTGCAAGTCTTCCCAATGCCTCCATTTAGATTGCAGTCATCTGGTACTACCTCTGAACAAATTACCAGGCATCTTTGCCGTATAAATGAGAGCAGATAAAACAAAGGAAAACATTTAGGTCTATATTAGAATTTGTGAACTAATTAGAATTTATCAAATGTAGATCTTAAGACTGAAAGATGTTTTATGCATTTCATGTTTTTTTTTCTTTTATGTAGTACAGACAATATTGTAGCCAAAGGCCAGAGATTAAATGAGAATGCTGTCAGTAAGAAGAAACACAATAAGCATTTGAGATGACGTGTA
Source organism: Pampusana beccarii (assembly GCA_013399365.1). Lineage (NCBI taxonomy): Eukaryota > Metazoa > Chordata > Aves > Columbiformes > Columbidae > Pampusana > Pampusana beccarii. The sequence goes on along the minus strand of VWYH01006847.1, from coordinate 792,024 downwards.
AATTGTTAAAAGAGAACTAAGAAATGCCAGATGAAGTAGCATTGATCTGCCTTCAGGAAGAAGTTCACTATAATTCTGCATTTTGTCTCTGTAGGTACGTCATCCCAGCTCTGCGGAGGTCAGACGCTGGCTCTTACCAGTGCGTGGTGCGGAACAGGATGGGTGCTTTGCTGCAAAGAAGATCTGAAGTTCAAGTGGCATGTATGTTGGAGTAGATGTTATTCTGTGATCCTTTAGCCAAGCAATTCTCTTTGTGGGTAAAAAAACCCCAGCATACTAGTAACACCTGCTACTCTGAAAAGTTATTAGTTATCATATTTAATACATTTTAAAATTACTGCATCACAAGAAGTTTCACATTCTAGTTATCTATGGGAAATGGTTCAGAGTGATGCTACATCAAGTCTTCAGAGCCAGGCTTGAGCTGTTGAAAGCCATCAAACCAAGATTGTTTGGAGACGGCTGTAGCATGAGAAAACTATCATACCTTTCCCTGAATACACAGGGATTAAGGAAGGCCATATAGCACTAAATAGTTAATCAAAATGAAACATTCCAGGGAACAGCAGAGGATATCTGAAACCAAACCGTACGTTTTTTTTCTGTCTTTCATGCGGTGGAGGCACATACATGAAGGTTTAGATCATAATCCTTACGATACAAAATGCGCAGTTGTTTCACAGCGAAAACCTTGCTAACAAAACTTTAAAAGTCTTTTCTCAAAACCTTTCTGAACCAAACCCTTCAGTGTTTGTACCCCTTTAGTTTGGACTATGTGGAAGTTTTGAGTTGCCCTCTGATTTGGTATCTGACTTCCATTTGCAAATGTTAAATTTATTTTTGCAGGAGTTAGTGCTAGTTAATACTACCTTAGAAATGATCATATATTCTTAATTATTGTTTTTTCAGGTAACATATAGAAAATAAATCCAAATAACTTGTTTGGAAATAATAAAATGAGGCCTTATTCTTTTTTCAAAGTAAATACTTACAAATCTTTGGGGTTTTTTTATTTATATTTTATACTTTGTGAAAGCTATCCGCTACTTGGATGAAATTTTTCTTCCTCAGATTCAATAACTGGAAATTCAGTAGTAGTAAATGTTACTTGATAAGTGGAATTTAGATAAATTGAGTTATTTATTAGAAACCAAATTCCAAGGAACTGATTCGAGTCACTCACTGTATCATGAGTGAAATAACATGAAATTTCCTGTGTTTAACAATAAAAACAGTTGCAAATGATACCGTGTAAGTTTTGGTATCATGTTCACCACTTTACTGTATTGCAGTAAATTATGTTACTGTATCTGTCATGCCAGTAACATCAATTATTTAATGTTTGATCTCTCAGTGATATTGTTTCAGAGATGCTTGGAGCTGATGTAAAAATAAACTGCTGCTAACGTGGGGTTTTCCTCCCCACCTTCTACTGGCCCTTATGACTCTTCCGGGTACTCTTCCTCGTCATCTTGTGCTCGCTCTGGTGCATGTCAGACCATTTCAAGTACTTTTCTGAATATTCCTCTTCTGTTTTAGTGAGTTGTATCAGATTGCAGAGGATTTAGTGGAAGGTGGGTCGAGCGAGTTTAGCTGAGTGGGGTGGGGGTTCCAAGGAGGCCAGAAGGAGAAGCTGGAGCAGGTGGGATGAGGCTGAGATGCTTCTGTTCCTGCAGCAGTGAGCCTGAATGAGCCTGGATGCCTCTGGACTTGTTTATAGGTTTCAGGGGACAAAGCTTTGGTAGCTTTGGACACGTTTTCCCCTCCATTCCACTAGTTGTTCCTGTTCTTGTATGACAATGGAGCACACTATTACTTTAGGCTCAGCAGGAAGACTTGTTTGTACAGCTGTGGATTGGGAAACTTCTCCAAAATTTAGAAGAAAAAAAAAAAGCACAACAATTATTTTGTAGGGTTTGTAAGATCAGTTTTTTTCCCCTCTGTCTGATTCCCTGCACAGCTGTGCAGACACTTGAAGCAGCGAGGGGAGGGAGCAATTTTTGAGGAGCTGCTTGTGGGAAGGCCGGTGAGGAGCAGGGCCAGGAATGCTTTACCCTCATATGGCTGCGGAAGAATTTTGCCTTCTGAAAAGACTCTGGTATTCCCTTCTGAGGAAGGGAAAGATTTGCTGTGAAGTGTTTTTTTCCTCCAGGCTTTTTTGTGTGTCTGCGTCTGGTTGTTCTTGAGAAAGAAAGAAGTGTAATTGTTTACTGTTCTTTGGTTTTAATTTTTCCCCCATTTAATTTGTAATTTTGCGTCACTGAACGAGGCTGAAAAGCTCTCTCTTAAGACTTTGTCTGAATTAAGCAGTCTATTTCTTCTTTTTTTTTTTCTTCTTTTGTGATAAAGACATTGAGACAAAGCAAAGCAGATATTGTATGACCTGGGAGACCTATGGTCTTGAACCTGTAGTGACATATATGGCTTCTACAGTGAAACTTGTCAGTCAGACTTGCACTTTATTCCTGCAGATTAAAGTGTTCTACAAGCTTTAAATACCTTCTTTCTCCTCTACTCAGGGTAGCTACTGATACCATATGGTTGATTGCTGTATTTTAACATTTTCCATCTCAATTAATTGACTTAAGCTGTGTGGATACAATGAAGTACCTGATATTTTACCGTATTTTACTTCTGGGTTGTTCTTGAAAACATGTCAGAAAACAACATTCCAAATGGTTATTAATCTTAGCCAGTTGTCAAGAGTTATGGGGAACTGTGTGTTGGGTGTTGGACTTAGACGGTTCACAGGAAACAAACTATTTGAGCTGCAGGATAGAGGGTGCTTCCCGAACTCAAGATCTCTAGTGCAAAATTGAAAGGCACAATTAAAATGTGCACTGAGAAAGATCTGAGCTATTTTCCATGTCCTAGATCTCTGAAGTAGCAGGGAATTTGCAGAATTTAAAAACTGTTCTCAGCACAATGTAACACGTTCCTTAACTGAATGGAAACAGATATTTGTGAGGAAACTGCTGAGTAAATCTTAATTACAGAATGGGCTTAAAAACTCTTGGATTGTGAAGACTCAAATAATCATATGACAGTGAAGTTAATGAAATCCACCTACGCGGTTTGAAACTTCTTTTCAAGTAGATGATCTGATTACAGTTGTAAGAAATACGGAGCAACAGAGGAAGTACAATGCTGATTATGTCTGAATAAATAACTTGAAAATCACAAAGTTGATTAAAGCTTCTTTAAAATACCATGTGTTTTTAATTTCTGCTCGTGTTCTGCCTCTTCTCATCTCCTGCCATCCACAGACCTGATAGTCTTGGATGTTTCAGTGTCCTTTGCATTGATCTCTGCAGCAGAGAACTTGTAGAGAACATTGTGGTCCTTTCTTCAAAATAAGAAAGAAAAAAAAAAAGAAAAATAGTGTAGTTGTATAAACCAGGATAGTTCTCTGTGTGTGCCATTTTCTTGGTTTAAAGTAAGTTAAAATGCGGCGAAGTTCTCTGGAGGATGAATAAGTAGGAGCCTACAGCCCTGTTTGTTTGAATGGATAGGAACGTGATACAAAAGGCAAAAGAAAATGAAAATGTTCACTGAATTGGGTTAAAACCTTGTCTTTAATACTACTGATGCCTTCTTAAATGTCAATGATCTAGATGCACTATTTAAATCGTAGTGTAGTGCAGAACCGCCGACTGAGGCACCTGAACATACCGTATGCTCACCCAAATCTATATTAATCAACACCATCTCATGATTTGTAATGTCGTATTGCCTGATTATAGCAATGCCAGTGAGTATTGTAGAACACAGCTGTTTCTCTTCTCAGTCTGCTGAAAAGAAATGGGGTGAGAGACAAGAACTTCCAGGACTCTTAGTATTGATTTTTTTCTTCGCAGACATGGGAAATTTCCTGGACACGGACCAGAGGAAAACGGTGACCGAAGGACAAGCTGCAGTTCTAAACTTCCTGCACATACTCAGCTATCCCAGACCACAAGTGACGTGGTTTAGAGACGGACACAAGATTATACCGAGCAGCAGAATGTAAGTCAGTTTAAAACTCAAAATACCCCCACCCTAAAACATGATTAATTATATTTGATAACACAACTTACATTTTAAGTACGCTAATTAAGATTTAAAGAGAATAAAGTAGCCTTGTTTCCTACCAAGTTTGAGATAAATGACTATTTTAAGACCATCTCTGATCTTCCTAAGCAGTTTGACAAAATAATTCATGTGGTTTTAATGGTCCTGGTGCAGCACAAGGGACTAGATACGCAGAATGTCTGCACTTCCTTCACGCTATTCGTTTTCATGATACATTTTTGAAAAGTAAATGCTCATCTCTCAATTACGTTTACTTCAGTGGACTAACTTGATGAATACTGAGATTTTTCTTTTTTAATATGAGTCTGATTTTTTTTATTTTTTTTTTTTTTTACATAGAGTTCTGCTTAATGCTGTTTTCCTCACTTTAAAATTCCAAGTATTTCGTATTTTTTCCTTACCTTTTTAGGCTACAATGACAGTTTTATTTCTTTTTGGCTAATTAGCAGCTTACCCACTAATGGCACAGTACTTGCACTTTGATTACTTATTATCTCAAGGTGTGTTCATTTATCCTTTCCTGAAACAGTTATGAAGCCATCCTGTGTTTCTTACCTGCATAGTTTTATTTAGAGACTGAAGGCCTTAGCTATAACATTAAAAAATTTAGATTAAATGCTTTTTCCTTGTCTAATCTATTAGGAAGCTGTTGAAATGCCAAGAATGTTGGTGGATATTTTTATCTGTGTATTATATTTTCATATGTTCAAAGGGCTGGATGTGCTAGCAATTGATGGTAATGGGACATTACTGAGTTCCAGAAGGGGGTGATGAGTCCTTAGAGTTTATATTAGAAAGGGAAAACTCTTCTTGGATTTTAATTTTATTAATCCATACTGTATATTTTACTGCTGCTTATATGCATTTTTTAAACCTGAAAGCCAGTATTACAGGCTCTTTGAAACTGTTAAAATTAGTATTTCAGGGATGTGAAGCAACTATGTAATAATTTATGAATAATTTAATAGTAATTTGATGGGAAACAAGCTGGAAGATGAAACAATAGGTTTCTGGGCAATTTCTTGAAGAGAGCTAAGTGACAAATCCTGAGTTATTAACCATTAAGAAACTACTTCCTCCGCTCCTGCCGCATTACTAATTTTCTTTTGTCATTGCTGAGAATACACAAATCAAAAAATTGCAGATGGTGGAAAAGCCTTATTATCCAGGTGTCAGACAGTTTCTTGGGAACTATTACAGGGGAGCAGAACAGAGTGACCCAGGCAAGCGTGCAGGCTCTGAAAATGAGATTTCTGTGAGTTCTCTTACAGTTTGGGAAAATTGCAAGTGGAGATGTGTGTGTCGTGTATTCATTAATATAAAATCCTAATTTTTATATGCCATGCTTTACTCGTACTCTTACCCTTTTGGGATTGTTAGGGTAAAGTCATTTGTAATTCATAGCGTTGTGGTAATGCTTACAAGTGGGAGAACTGTAAAACTCTGTGCTGTAGTAGGGGTCAACTATACCTCAGGGTTTCCAGTATATTTTATCTCTCTGGTCAGAAATTTTGTCCAAAAGGAATGAGGATGTTTGTCTGAGCTGTGTAGGAATTTCTGAATACTTTTGCAGTAGAAATACACATGCTGAAAGTGTGAGCCTCCTTGAAAGTTCAATATATATTGTATAGTAAGTCTGGTAAGTTCGGGAAGTGGCGGATTTATGGTACACGTACCAATCGTCGGTAACTCAATGCGCGGTGGGTCTGCTGCTCCCTCAAAGTATTGGAAAAACCATATAGCATCCACTCACTTATTGCTGGGAAATTTTTTACTTTTCTGGAAGTAAATATGGCAGCCTTAAAAAAAAAATTGAAATTGAGACATGGAGAGGATGCATAAAAACCTGTGAGAAACGTAAAAATATCTAATGGGAACTCTGATTCTTATCTGTGCAGCAGGTTGTGTGTTTAACATCACATTTTCTGTATACAAAGGTGCATCAGTCTAGCTGGATCACCTGTTAAACTGATCAGTTAAGTTGATATAACCACCTTGTGTGGATGTGCTTTAAAATGATTAAAATTACCTTATATTGCTAAATCAGTATAAAGCTTTTTAAATCTTCTTCAACAAGCTTACAATGATTTGGCCAAATCAATCAGCGGGTCCGTCAGCTATAATAATGATTTCTAAGAGTGACATCCATCGCTGTGGTGAATGCAGACTGAGAAAATACGGAATGCTAAAAATGTGGCCAGTAGTAGTGGTTCTGGTACACAGGAATTTCTCATCAGTGCCCACTGAGTACAGATCAAGTTGGCATTGCCCAGCATTTTATCTCTAGCAACTTTTAAGAACTTTTAAGAAAACTATTCATTTAAATAGTTCATCAAGTGAACTCTTATGTCGTTTAATTTGCTTTGCAGTGGGGTCTAGCGAGCAAGTTTAAAGCAGTAAATGCTAATGTCTTAGGTTTCACCTTCTTTTAGGCATTATCTGTGGCCTGCTCTATGAGTGTGCTTGGCTGTTAGATTTTTCTGGGAGAAAGTTTTCTTTGCGACACGGGCGATTTTTTTCAAACTGCATATTCTGTTTAATTTACCTGGTAGTGTAAGTCACGATGGAATTCCGAAGCAGATAACTATGTATTCTCATTTTAGTGGTCTTGGTGCCGTAATATTTTGTTAAAGCCCCTGGATAAAAACAAGAATAGCAGGACAAGTTCCTCCTAAATGAGCGGGCATGTAAAGTCAACAAACTCCTGTATAATAAATGAGTGTGAAGCAAATGGCCTGCATATACCCATGGGGCTGTTGTTATAGTTTATGACTTAAGGCAACTAACAAATCTGCAGCAGAGCTGGCGCGATGTGATGGTGTGTGTTTAAAAATTTAAGTCCTAAAGTTTTCTCCACCATTCCCCCCCTGCTTGGTGCAGTGTGCATGCATGCATATTCATTTTGGCTTTTGTGCCTTATCTGTTACCAGAGCCTCAGCCTGGTGTTTTAAAGGGTTTTTTCTAGATCATCGAAAGGCAGCTGTGTACATGCTAGAAAAGTATGAAATGGATGATCAGGGAGATGACCAAAAAGGTCAACAGCAAGAGAGGAAAATGAGCAAGGAGAGGAATTAGGGTTTGAGATGTTTTTTATTACCATCTTACCTGAAAATTTCCCGAGGAGTTTTATAAAAGACTTCATGTTACACCTAGACAGGTCAATGTTCTCCTAACACACCAGTAGACTAATGTGGAATTACAGCTGCACTATTATCCAGCGTCTTGACTGATGGGATGATTTTACCTGTTTCCCATCACATCTTACCGAAAACAATAGCCTCTCTAAAGGTACCTGCATCAAAGGAAGCGCTGTTCCGAGATGTCAAGCCTTCAGCCAGCCTCGCCTGGGCGAACGTCATCGGATCTCCAACCGGAGCCCATTGAACTTGCTTTACACGAGGCTTGTACGGGCCTGGAGAGGCACAAAGGACAGTGGCGCTGCCAAGGTCTACGATGGCCTTTCAGATTTGGTATCGAGGAATTAAGTTCTCAATACTCCTAGATGATTGTTTTTACCTTTTTCTAAGTCAGGCACTTTTTTTGCTGAAAAGGTTCACTCTAGCCATCGATTCATGTATTGTTGGTTTCTTCTTTAAGAAAAAAAACTTGTACCATTAAGACATTATTACTGTCTTCATTAACTTTCTTGCAGTGAGACTTTTTTTCCCACTAGTAAGCTGCAGTTAGATGAATATTAACTTGTGTCTTTTGTTAGTGGGATTATGTCTGACACAAACCAGGAAAGTTCATTTTTTGGCATATAAAGGCACTTCTGGGGCGTCCCTTTTAACTGGGTGGACGTTTTGTCACTTAGTTAACTGTTAATCAACCAAAACATTTTACAAATGCACTTCATCCCACTAGACAGGGAAGATGAATTGCATTGCCTTTAGGTATGCATGGATTTAATATCTATTTTTTCTAGTAAGAACAATGCATTGTGCATTTGAATGTTTGTGGTCATTACTAACTCTTATAGACACTAAATGTGCTGACAGATTGTGGAATAAAAATATGTTAGGCAGAAGCAGCTGTCAAATATGACTTCCTGTGGTTTTGAACACTCGTAATACCTTGCAAATAAACAAAGCTGGTGCGGATTTACTAGCCATTTGTTAAGGTAAAATTTTAAATGTATTAATGACAGTTTAAAAAAAAAAAAGTAGCTATAGCTAAATAGGGTTTAAAGTATGAGGAAAAAAAATAACTAGGAATAATACATCAGATTTTTTAGGCTGATATTAGTATTAGATTATGTTTTGCATTGATGATAGCAGCTCACTTAATGTGCCATGTATACATTTTTCACTTGAAAACAAACACCACTTCATTTTATATGAGCAGTCCTAGTGACAGTAATGCATTTTTCTACAAACACTAGCCTGTCATACAACTTACGTTAGTTGCACATAATTACTTTTTGCATACACCGGATAATACTTTAATTAAAATCGTGATGATTAGCATTAGTGAACAATAAATTCAGAGACTGACAACTCTGCAGTGTATTAGCTGAGCAATACTTTATAAAAAAGAAGTTTGCGTATCTCTTAAGTCTTCTGGCATTTTGGAGTGAAGTGACACCCCTCAGCAGTAAAAGACATGACAAAAAACCCTATAAGCTGTTTTTATCTGGTTGTACTTTTTTACAGACCCCACATTAATTTTTAAATCAGTACCTGGGAAAAAAAAAAGACTATTTTGTAGAATTAAATTACTTCCTTCAACTGAAATTCATTAGTACCCTGTTATTCATTTATTTAACCAAACTCTTCTGCATTGAGTAATTGATTTGAAAGGAACAGGCAGCACTGGGAATCATCTCACATAAAATGTTGCTGTTATCCCCAAGGCCCACGTGCATATGAAAGACTGTAGGGAAATCTCCTCTCACATCTTCACGTATCAGCTGGAGCAGCCCCGGTGCTGCCGGTGGCCTCTTCTGACTGTTATTGTCTGTGCTCGGCAGAGGAAAACGTTAACACCTCGGGGTAAGCAAATCCCAGGATTCTTTTCTAAAGCTGTTTGACTCGTCTACATTCAACCTCACGGTTTTTCTTTCTGCTCATGATTTGTTTGCCACATGTAGCGACAATTCATTTATTCAGACCTCCTAACTTTGAGGGTGCAATTGCGTGTGTTGGTGAGATGAGGGGAGAGGAGCAGCGGGTCAGATCCGGGGTGCGATGCAGGATGTGTAGGAGCAACGCAGCCCATCATGGGCTGGGAGAGGGACAGCAGAATAAGAATTGCTGCCCAAGAACAGACCTTTTAGCGTTAGCAAAGCTCATTTCGAGGTGGATTCCTCCCAAGAGAGACTGATGAGATGCGAGGCACATTTTGGGATTTGACCAATATGTTTCTTTACAGATTTGGACTGCAAATTACAAAGGGTTTTTAAAATATATATATTTTTCTCATAAGCCAGCAGAAGTTGCTGCCATTATGCTAGCAATGTGAAAATCTGTATTTTTTGCTAGAAAAAGAGTAGATGCTTGGAACTACTATTGGTTTTTAATGGGCCTCAGCTGCTCACAGAACCTTTCTGCGCAATCTTCAACAGCTGTAAATTTGATAAAACTTTAAAGATCGCTGTCTAAGAGAAAAATCGGACTGTTGGATGTCGGTTTTCCTATGATGATCACACTTAAAGAACAAAATCCTTTTATGTCCCACTAGGTTTATTAATCATAGATTTGGAATTTATAAAACAAAGGGAATGGAAGTGTCACTAGAAGGAAACATTTTTCCTCTAAGTATGATTTAGTTGTCACAGGTTGCAGTAGAAGTTGATTTATGAGTTTGTTGCTTTCTGGGGACAAATATACTTTGAGAGAGAAAATATGGACTACAAAAAAGTGTTAATAGTGTTACTCTTTGAAAGTGAATTATACACTGTTTTTTAAAAATCATTTCCAACGTAGAGGTGGATAAATAGGAAGATTCATTGTCGTCGTACTTTGGGGCTCACTTCTTGCATCTGCTGCATTTCGTAATCAGAACTAATTATGGTATTAGGGAAAAATCACAAAAATAATCCTTTAACAATTAATGTGGGTTTGTGGAAAAACATTTCTCAGTCGGTCTTTGAACAACTCTGTCTAGAAACGGAAATGTTTTAATATGCAGCTGAGATAAGACTATATAAAGTGTTGCAGTCGTGCTTAAGAGCAAATATGCAAAAGAAAATTATTGCTTTATACTTAAAAAGTGGCAATTGTTCACGAGTCCCTGGGAACTGTTTATCTCTCATGCCCCCTCACATATCTCTGTTTTTAAGGAAATAGACGTAAAATGCTTGTGACTTATCAAATACAGCAGAAGGTAATGTCTTATGTTTACCAATTAACTTTAATTAGGAAAACTGAAGTAAAATGTATTTGTCAGTACTTCTGGTGGTATACTACAAGCGATTATTCATTTTCTATGTGGAAACAGACAAATGTTATCTTTCTTCATGATTCTAGTGATTTTTATATGATGTACAAAGGTGTTAAGACATAAGTTTGTAATTTCATAGTAGAGATTTACGTAGAATAATTTTTAAAGCATGTCATTTGGGCAGTTTTACTTTCCTGTTGAAAACTGTTGTGTGATTCAGGAAGGAAAAAAAGAACCCCACAAACTTTGCACTCTGGGGATGTGTTGTGGCTTTTGTGGTTGATTTGCATCAGGTCTACTTTGTTAACAGCATTCAACTTGAATTTAAAGAATTTGGTACATGGAAGGGAATGTGAAACAGACCTTACATTAATTAATGCTGCAGAGAAAGGAAGAAGCTGGCAGCCTGCCTGTGGCTTATCTCTGATCCTTAGTTGTGAGTGGAATCTTTAGCTGTTCTGTGTTTGGCCTTCGTCTAACAGATTCCAAAAGAATTTAAATAAGTGGTAAATGCCCTGTCTGAGGTTTCGTGGGTCTGTCTGATCTGTATGAGAGGGATGATACTTGGCTCTGGTGTAACTTTGTAAAGGCATCTTGCAATTAGAAGTGAGAAAAAAAACCAGTCAAACTCTGCCAATATTCATATGAAATCTATTTGTCTGCTGCTTGTCAGCACTACTTTTTATTTCTTAATAAGTATGCCTCTGGCTATTTTTCTATATTGCATAAATCTGTTGTTTTACGTGTCAGGACCATTTCAAGATACCAACAAGGCATCTGTTTGCTGGGGTGACCACAGTCATCACTTGCTCGCTCAGCTTTATTCTCTTTGCTTTTCCCACTTTAGAGGGGAAGAGTAGAACAGATCAGCCGGTTTTCATTGTAGCAGTGGCAAGGGGCAAGGAAAAGGAAAGGAAAAGTGGATCCAACCTCCCACCACAACCCCCGTATTGCAACAGTCCCGCCCAGACATCTGTCCCCTCAGGGCCTACCCTCTTGTCACTGGAAAACTGAACATGACCAACGTTTTGTTGGTCTGTAGTGGCTTATTTGTAGGATTAGAACCTAATGTGTCATTGACAAATAAATTAATAGCTCCGAATGCAGGAGAAGAAATATCTAGCAATTTCTAGCTTGTATGTTCCTATCTACTTGACTTCTCAAAAAGCACTTGAAAGTATTGAAGCTAAGATCTGTACAACAACATTTTATGATGGTTTGTTGTTGTTGTTGTGTTGTTTTTTTGGTTTTTGTTAGGGTTTTTTTGTTTTTTTTTTTTTCTTCTCTAAAACCGTGAATGCTGTTCACTTTGAAAAACAGAGTTTTGCTAGATTTTGCTCAATGATTTTTCAGGAAGCTGCGTGTGCTGTTGTCATTCAGCAACCAATAACATTTGCAAGGGTTTTTAACAACTGTTGCTGTCTGCCAGCTGCCATGTGTTCTTTTCCTACTCCCAGCGTAATAGCTCTTCTCTGGAAGAAGGGTGCAATCCTCTCATGATAATCACTAGTTAAAATCACTGATTATTTTAAAACATCAAATCTCATTTTTGGCAATCCATAATCTGTTTCCATGGGAACTGAAACCGGCCTTAGCAGCAACAAGAAACAGAGTTTATTGGGATACTTATACATTTCAATGGCTGTTAGAAGCTCCATTTTCTGTTTACCCAACAGATATTGCAGCAACAATCTCCTAATACACTTCTAAAATTCTATGTGCATTTCATTTTCATTTATTTGTATTTTTGCTCATGTTTTTCACAACTTAGCAGAAATGTTATGATCAACCAGAGAGAAAATGTCAATAATCTCCAAAATATGTAGTCAATATTGGATGTTTCCACCAAGTGTCCTTACTATTTTTTAAACTAGAACCGTGATAAAAAATAGTTGCAAAATGTCCTCTCAGTTCTTGCTTCTTTATGTAGCCTGTGCTTTTGCAGACCTGCTCTTGGATCATGTAAGATGACTGGACCCAGCTATTATTTCAACAGCGTTATCTGAGGAGTAAATTAATTTATTTTTAAGAAACCTTTTAGCAGCAGAAGTGGAAATAGCTTGAAGAGATTTCGTAAATAGACTTTTATTGTATGTCGATGATTTAAAAATTCCCATACAAGAAATAAGCTAATATATCACTGATAATTTAATAAAAGCAGAGAGTTAACAAAATTTTCTTGTTTAAGTGAAATAAAGAGAAGTGGCAGTTTAATATTTTAATGCCTGATAGCTTCTAATCCATAGCTGTCAGTGTTAATTTCACTAAGTAAAAAAGTTTATGGTGCTGAAGGTTCCCTAATCAAGGTTCATAAAGGTAAAATTTCAGTTGTCATCCTCTTGTCTCTTTGGAAGCCACTTGTGTTCAGGAAACAATTCCAGAATGGGAAAAAATACCAAGCATGAAATGGAAAAACTGGTGTGTAAAATACACCTTGTTTTTTCTCATGAAGCCTATAGAAGTAATACTGGATGCATAAATAATCTCAACATCATTCCTGGTGTTTTTAATTATTTAAGCGGAATTATTTCGTCGGTAGGAAAATTTCTGATCGAGGAACACGTTTTAGAGTTGTTTTTGTCAGTGGGGGATAGTAATGAATGAGGGGATCTCTGAGACTGCTGTCATCTGTTCTGAAGCCTCCTGTACCCAATGGGACATGCACTTAATCTGTTCTGATACGTTCTGCTACTGGTAGGTGTGAATTTTAATCATTTCTATAGTAAAATATTGCAAGTTCATAGAATACAGTGCTTTTTTTGTTCTTTTAATAGGTTTCTATTTGATAGCACAGACTGTTTTACACCAAAAGCAAAGATATGTAATTTTATATATAACTGGAGTTATATGAAGAGCATATGGATGATGTCAAATGGTCAAACACTATAACAACAGGTCTAAGGTACCCCAGCTAGATGCCAGATGATTGGTAATAGTTTATTTTTTTTAATTCCCTAATACTTTATTTATGCGTCTGAAAGGACATAGTAATACAGTCTTCCTTTGTATAATATCGAAATACTTTCCAAAGTGTTGCATTTTTTACTCAGATGTAGACCTTTAAAAAAAAAAAAAAGGTCCATTGGGTCTTTCTTCCCATGCAAATGTTGAATATCTTCTTTTATTAAACTGTAAAAGGGATTTACATGAATTATGAAAAGGACTGCGAACTTGTGCTTTATAAATGCTCTTGTAAAAATCAAGTATTTTAATAATTTTTTTAGATTTACATTTTTAAGTGTAGTGCATTGGGTGAGCTTTGAAGGTGTGCCCTTTCCCTTGACGTTTGCCTTCTTTTCCATCAGTTCCCTACTCCTTTATATAGTCACACTTGAGAAGCTCTTTGTGCTTTAATCTTTTAACTCTCATAGATTATTTTACCCGGTGCTATGGGAGTCACAAAGAGGAGGGGAAGGTACCCAGGGCAGAGATGGGAGGATGCTCAGGTGGGGAAATCACAACCTTTCGAGCACTAAGGTGTCATCTCCCAGGCCCATGTTGGGACCCACGAGAGCAACAAGGTGCATTCCTGAGTCCCGGCGAGCGAAGAACCCAGGTCTAGTGAGTCAGATAACTCAGCTTCGTGAATCGATCTGTGTGGATTTGCACTTGAGAAAAGACATTCATGTGAAATTTTCGCGCCGTATTATTTTTAATTAGTAAATAGTTTGGAATTAGATTAGTAACTACGAATTGGCATCAAGTCTAAGGATGCTGAAAAAAAGCATTTCTCTATAAAGCTTATTTTCACTGAGGCTGAAATGGTTGATACTTGCATTGCTTGTTTTATTATTATTTTCCTGGAACTGTGTTTGCTGTCATTGCAAACAAGAGAGATCAGTCTGTTATTTACTGAGGCTGAGTAAAAACAGAGCGTATTATTCAGTTAGAAGGCACAGTACACAGAGTAAGCAGATCAGGAAAATGTATTTCAATGCCAGCTTCATTAAGTTGATAATCATCTCAATATATTCCCTTACAACTTCAACAATTAGTGGCCATATTTTTCTTTTCGTGATTGTCTTTAATCAATGGTACCAAAAAATCCCCAAGAAAAATTTCCAGGGTAATTGGAAGCTTCCAGAAAAATGTGCTCACGTGTGGATCATTGCAGCACTGAAAGGAGCAGGAAGAGTCACGGGACCAAAACGTGCTCATTAATTCTGCATTCTGAACAGTGGAATTCATCACAGGTGATACAACAGCAGCTTAATTTCTGTCATAAACCATATGTTTATTCAAAAGATATTCTTGTTTCCAGATACCTCAGCAGCAGGACATGGCCACATGCAGAGAGTATCAATAACTTGGGTCACCCAATTAGGTTGGTGTCAGAGTTTAGGATTCTGTGGCTCTGCTTATCTCCCCCAGCATGACCATGAAGAATTGCTTCTGTTCTTGAAAAGCAGTTAGCGTGTTATTAACTTTGCTCACATGTTAACTTTTATGCTGGGATTTCATTTTTAGCTTCTGCCATTTTTAGTTGAAGCATCTGAAGGTATTTTTCGTGAAACTTCTTCAGAATTTTCCATGCTAGATTAAAAAAAGAAGTCAATAAATTTATGTGCAGAATATGGGAGTAAATAATGCCAGAGCAAAATCACCATGGAAGAAATACGTCCTGTGAAGTCTCTCTGAAGTGGGAGACAGTGAGAAAAACCCGCAGCTGGTTCTCAGCTGTACTGACCCCCCCCTTCTTGTTCCAGCATTGTCCTCTGCTATAGCAAGAAACCTGCCCTGTGTTTAAGGAATTTAAACAGATGGTACGGCCAGAAAGGAATGGACCAGGGCAGTGCCAATGTAGCAGTGCTGTCATTCAAGCCTGGATGTCAGTTATTGTGATAAATTGATTTGATGTGACGTTAAATCTCTTTCCCCCCTTCCCACGCTTTGTTCCTTTCAGGAACTGTTCTCCATAGTGCTCGTGAATCTTGGTTAGAGATCACTTGGTGCTCAGAGAAGCGTTTCTGCCGGGAGTCCACCAGTGTGACATCTGGACTGCTTAGTACATCCTTCACGATTTCCGTAGACTGAGTACTGGCCAGTAATGTAATATCCGTGTCCATTGTTTAAGGCAGCAGCCTCTTGCCACGTAGACCATGGTAATGCTTCCCTGAGGATCAGCTTTCCTCCTCAAAACAGCCTGCATTATGGCCTCGAATGCCTTTATCACGTATGAAGAGAAAAGAAATGCTGAACAATACTATGTGAGTAGATTGAGTATTGGGTATCTTCTGAAATTTAATGAAACAACACCCGAATCTGTGAAAAAGTTTTTTTTCAAGAAAGATTTTGTTGTACAAGGTGTTTTCAAAAAATTATAAATGAAAATATTTTTGGCTAACGTGTTTCAGTCTAATGCGTATTAGCAGTTTTATTCTGAACAGACAGTGATCTCTGATGGCATTGCTGAACAAGAGAATACTCTGTCACCAGCGCAGTGACAGCGGAGATGAGACAGGCTCAGGAATGTTCTTGGAAGCGTTACTGACTGCGATGGTGTCCAAAATACGGTGTGCAAAGCCAGCTCTCTATCTCATGGGAAAGACTCCTGGCTTAGTAGTCGCAACGTTAAACACGTCGTCTTGTTTTGAGGAATCCGGATATTTAGAATGACAACATATGAGGACTTCTGTTTCAGAAGCAAAATTCAGCAATCCAGAGCTTCCTATTCACTTTATTCCTTTCTAGAGATAAGGAAGAACCTCCTATTTCCTTTTATTTATCATAGAGGGGCTCATCATTGAAGGCAAGAAAATGTCAGTGGTGTTCACAGTTTCTCATATACACATTAGGCTGATTTGAATAGAGTAGATGAATTCTTGATACTACAGTCTTCAGTGTGGATCGAAGCTACAGAAACATCTTTCATTTGTTCACTGTAGCTGTTCAAGGGGTATTATTATTTTTAGCTGACTTTTATTGATTTTAAATAAATGTTTATGTGAGATAAAGTGTTACAGTATGCTTCGTAACGTGTCATAAAATTCACTGAGCATAATCTGGATTGATTCACACCCAGTATGAAATATACTGATAGAGCGTTTCCTTGGCAATTTCTTGTTTTTCTGATCATGTCTTTTAATTCTCTCTTGCTAATACGTTAGACAGGTTTTTCTCGCTGTGGTGAGCCAAAAGGCGCATGGACTACAAGAAGCTTCAGAATTTTCCTGTGCTCCCTGCTGTTTTGTGTATTCTGTCACTGGCATATTCACTTAATTATATGACAGGCAATAACTGCTCTCTGAGGGAGTAAGAACAACTGTTGAATTCATTTTTAAATGATATCATATTGCTCTGTTCAAAACCTCTTTTAGATAAATGTTGAGGGTAGAACCATTGATGTGGTTTTAAAACTTTAAATTTCAGTTAGTTCAGATCATTTTAAATAGTCCTTCAGCAAGAATAAATCAGTTTTTAGAACCTGCAACTTTCAATTACAGTCTTCGGAGAGAATAACAGCGTGTTTCAAGGAGCCGTAAAGTACAACTACAAGGAAACATTCCTGTTTCATTTGTGCAGCTCCTATGGAACTACAGGGAGTTTTTCAGAAGGAAGCGCATCCTGGAGGGATCGTGGGGCTGTGATGGTTCAGGTGTGGCTTTGATCTGGTGTTTGAGCTGCCACTTGGGGAACTTAGAGCTAAACCATGGAGGGGGATGATGCTGACCTGCTTTGCTGTATTTTGAGTGCTCGGTAAAAATGGCCAGAGGATCACAAGCCGGTATAGTCTTCACTGGTGTGCCACTAATTGCGTGAAAAGATGTTTTCTCTGTACGAGTTACGGACTGGTGGCTCAGATGAAGGAGAAATTTGGGACTTAACCAGTAGCTGACTCCACTGCAAGGTATTGGACAGTGCAAAAGCTTTAAAATGTAGCAGGAGAAAATCTAAACTAAATCATATATGGATCTAGTGTTAGATACGGACTAGAAATACTTATTTAGAACAAATACTATGTAATTAGATAAATGGATAGGGAGAACCCACACAAGTGTGGATTAAATAGAAAATTTACCTGATAATGTATTCTAAGTGTGATAAAAGACCCTGCTGATTGATTCTTATCTGCAAATGTTATTTTTTAATGAATCTTTCAAAGCCTGATGAAATCGGAAGGCCTGTATGACTGTTGGTGTAATTGCAGTCCTTAAAAAATCCCAAAGGAACGAGTTGCATGGCGGTGTCATTAGAGGACATCAGTCCTGGGCAGAGCAGCTGAATGGCTCAGTTGGCACCGTAGCAAGATGATGGGTGGTCAGGGAGAAAGCAGTAACCACAGGTATTTTAAGCTGCTTACTAGGTAGGTTTTCCTCTGATCCATTAGACATGATGATTGTTGAAACTATGGTACCTGGGCTCAATCCTGCTGCTGAAACACAACTGAGGAAGTAACTATTTGAAAATGTCTGAAATGTTTAGCTTCAATATCCCGAAGAAACTTCTACTTCTTGTTTGCAGTTTCTGGTCTCCTCTGTAGCATTAAACATTTTAATAACTGTGGGGTTTTTTCCTGTTACGATAATGCCATATTCTATGATCTAAGGATTTTTTTTTTAGTAAAGTCTTTACATCTTTTCTCTTTCTTCTGTAGACAGAAACACAGATCAATGAAACTTATGAAAAAGTTGTTAAATTGGAATATGCAACATTAATTCCAAGGTATCTGTGTTACAGATTGACCTGATATGTTTCCATTTTAAATTAAGAAAAAAATAGCATAAATTGTAATAAGATGTGTAAAGGATAATACATCTTTTCTCAGGTGCAATCCCATTCAAGTTGTCAGGCATGCAAATTTAGTTAAGACAAAGGTGAGAAAATAATTGTCCTTTAAGCCAACTTCAATGAAATGGTACAGATTAGAAAAGCAAAGCCATGAAGAGTAGAAATATGAAGAATTTTCTAATACCAAATGTATTTTTTTCCCTTCCTTTACGCCTTTTTTTTTTTTTTCCCATTTGCAGTTCATGGATTGTAGACTTGCATTATTTACTGCATACATCAGTATTCTACCTTTTGCAGGTGATTTTCAGAAGTTCTGTAAAATCATACCTGAAGCAGAATGACATATCCCGTCTCCCCATGTTCCTCAGGAATTTCCCACATCATTAATGTTTTCTGCATTGAAATCCTGCTGGGTGAAAAGGGACCAGTTCTCCACCTCTCGTATCTATTGTAACTCTCCTTGAAATACAAAGTGTGCAAGCAGTGGTTTGTACATGAGCGTGTATCATACAATATGAAATACTAAAGCAAAATTTATATAAAATGATATAGGGCAATCCAATCACTTTGCTTTGTTCACATTTTCAAATGATAGACTTCCATTGAACACTGACTTCTAACGCACTGTCTTACTGCTCAGTATAATCCAAAATAATTGCACATATAATTAGCATTCAATTAACAGGAGTTACATTTCTCTAACTGCTACTAACTTTGAATCTCCATTTACAGATAGTCCTAACTTGATAATAATATCTGCCGTTTATGGTGTCTAATTGGCTTTTAGAAAAGATAAATTTAGTTTTCCATTAGAACGTAAGAAATGCCCTCCCTGTTGGCTCAGACTAATGGTCCATCAGGCCCAGAATTCTCCCTTGCCACCAGCAGAATGAGATGCTCTTTAGGGAGAGTGTGCAGCTGTTTTCCCTTGTTCTCCTCCAACACCCAGAATTTTTGCATTTGGATGCTGGAGGGTTCATTCCTGCCCAATTATTTTAGTATCTAGTTTGTCTGATACTCTTTTGAGCCTGCTGATGTTGTCTGCCTCTGTAAATTTACCATTTTTTTGCTGTTATTACGTATTTTCAACGTAATGATACAGCTTTATATAGTTGTGTGCGATTTCTTTAACACAGATTATGTAAGTAACATTACAGGCAAAAATATTGCATGTACCTTGTGCGCTTACGAAGCAGGAGGGTAGCATATTCACAACATTGTGATTTTTTTCTTTAAAAATTTAGAGAGTAAAAATTTGAGGAAAATCTAATATGAACAATGAACTATTTCAATATGACAACACAGATCTATGAAAGTGTCTTTCTTGTTTAATATTTGTAGAAATCATGTAAGAAAGAGACTAAATGTAATACCACTGTGGTAACGTTGGTAGATGGTACTAAATTTGGTGGAATACTAAAGGACTGAAGCAAATATCTGGAGATATTAGACAAGGTAAATCCAGGATGACATTCGGTTGAAAAATGGAGGCTCCTTCAAAAAAGGAAAACCAAAACCCCTTGGCCAGCGATTTAATGATAAAGAGGTAGAACTTCCTGTGGTAGCAGAAGTGTGTTTGAGTCCAGGAGTTCTGGAAGGAAAAAGAGTAAAAAGTTTTTGTATGATCTTTCAGGGTATTCATCTGAGTCTCTAAACTTGGTTCGGAACGAGGGCAATATCTATTTCTCTTGTTTCTTTTATCTTCTAGGCTGTTTTACAAAGGCCTAAGTTGGAAAAGGTTTCCTGGGTGTTATGCTGACAGCATCTCCTAACAGATGCAGCTGTGCGTTAGTAATGTGGGAATGCTTATGCCTGTGTCCTGAAATAAATTGTCCTTTAATCATTAAAACCCAACCTTTTGTTCAGGGTTAGGATTCACCTGTCCCTACACAGATATTACTGATATAACTACTTATACATTGTGGCTTTTGCTGATACAGAAATGCCTTTAAATCTCTAAGTGAATTTACTGCTTTGGCAGAAATTCTAAGCCTTTACTAATACAAATGGAAGAGATTTCTTGAACTCTCTTACTCTCCCGCACACCGGCTGAAGCGTTTTCACAATCCTCCCCATCATCGCTGCGTTGAGCTGGTGAAGGATTCATGGGTTCTGAAGACACTCCACTCGGGATGGGGATTAGCTGCACATCAATCCTTAGCAATAACTCATGAGTCATCAGAAAAGGCACCAAATAGTGTCTTTAGCATGGAATATTATCTGGGGTTAAACCACAGTTCATCAGCTGCCTGCTCTGGTGAAGAGGTTCCGAACTCAAGCAGTGTCTGGCGTTGTTTGGATGTCGCCTTTAGAACTCTTGAAAGCTCCTTCCTCAGTCATGCAAGAGTAGATGACAACAGAAAACTAAACAAAATGCCACTTTTCTTATGAGGAATTTATTGAATGCTTCTAATACTTCCATGCCTGACGATTATCTTGTATGGTAAACAGTGGAGACATCTAAGATATTATTAAACATTTCTTGGCAATGTTATATTTACCGTTTTCTCCAGAAGGGAGCTTTTTGGACCATGTGACTCTTCTCAATTGCAGTTTCTTTAAAAACAGAGCTTGTAATTGCAATTAAATATCTGAAATTACAGCAGTCGAAATCCAATTTCATAAAACATTAAGTGGAGCCTGCTTTAGAATGTACTTACACAACACTAAGAAAGGGAGTGGAATGAACTATAAATTCTCCATTTTACTTGCCAGCCAGAATGTTGTGATATAGTAAATTACATTTGCAAAAGCTTGTACAAAAAAACCCCATAGCATATGCTTGCATGACATCTAACTCCAGTGAGTGTCATGGCTTCTTGTTCCTGCGAGGAGTGGGCTTATGCTACCAGTGAAGGTATCAAAGGTCATGATTTCCAAATCCCAGTGTGAAAAAGGCTTTAGATCCAGAAGATAATTCAGAAAAAAAAAGTATACCGGTCAACATCTGGAGACAAACAGGGTCCTGCAGGAGAATGTTAGCTGCAAGATAAAAGAGGATAATGAATGCAGATTATACATAAACAGTAAGATTAGAGAAGACGTTTCAGCTGTAAGCTCTTCTTACGGCTATGAGAAAATATATTCTGTTGTTTTCCACAGCCTGAAGGGTGGTCTCATAGCCCGAGTGTCATCTCTTATTTGGCTTTTCTCTACTAGTGCAAATTAACCCTTCATTCAGCGTTTTTACACTCTATACTTATGCTGAAAATTATATGCAATTGTTCTATTTTCAATCTTAGCAACGCTCTCAGTAGCTTTCTGAGCACTCTTTAAGTAGTTAATGACTTTGGAGTTCAATGGATTGGTTCATAGCATTCATTTACAAATGTAGTCAAGACCAGCAAGATGTACAACAACATAATTACTATCGGTGGCAAATGTGTGTGTGTTCTGTAGTTTCTGTTAAGCCCAAAATACAAGATCTTTTGGGCAAATTTGTTTAGAATGAAATATCCCGAACAACTTTATTTTTGGCCTTTTCAAAATCTCTAATATCTTGTGAGTCCTTTCAATCGATCTAGGTGAAATTATTATTTCGTAAGAAATAAGGAATAATTGTGGTCAAACTCAAAGAAGTTGTAGATTAAAAGAATAGATGTAACATTTCCTTTGAATTTTGGTGGTAGCAGAGTTTTTTGATATTTCTCTGTTTTTTACTTTTTGCTTTCTGAATAAGCAAATCCATCAATATCCTGGGAGATTTTCTGAATCTGTGAGTAGAACATGAGAGCTGTTTGTTAAAAGCTTTATAACCCTTTCCTAGTGAAGGCTCATTAAAGAGGTTTCCTCTTCCCACTGACATTCCTGGGGATGTGTTTTTTGAGCTTCACGAGGGTGGTGTGGCTGTGATAAGGAGCAAGAACGGGTCGTTAACTGTGGTTACACAGAGACACTGATGCTCCCTCTGTTGAAGGGCATTGATTTTTTCATTTTGGCTTGCATCATAAATAGACATTGAGAAAAAGTACCACTCAATGAGTGTTTGCATGGCAAAAGAGAGTGGAGATGCTTTTCATTTAAAAGGGAATCTTGTTGCTGCATTGATTTTATCTGACTGCTCTTTGTTTCTGTGTACAGATCTAATGTATAATCAGAATCGCTAAACAGGAAACACAGTAGATTGCATTATATGTTGTTTTACAGTAGTATTAAGTATAAGATCTAGTTTTAGAACTGTAATATAAAATTTAACTTTAATTTATCCAAATAGCCATTGAGAATGTTAACAGTGAAACAGTCCAGTGACCAGGAAATGAAAATTCCTAGATATATTCACATTTTTTTCCCCTTAGATACTCGTTGCAGAAGATTTCTCCACCTTCTCTTCATGTCAAAAATGTCTGTTAAATTAGAGAGATTTTTCATCTAAATATTTTAATAATTTTAAGTGTTTGTGTTATAGTCAAGACTCATGTTCAGATTGTCACATAGAATTATACTGCTGAGAAATAGAGAACTTCCAGAAAAATGTATTAGAGACTTGCCATCTCAACCATTTTTTCATGGCTTTTTATTTAATCTATTGGGAGGAATTTTCACTTAAGTAACACGTTCTCCGTGTTGCACCAAAAATGGTGGGTCTGCCTTCATTGAGAGCAAAATTATTCCTGCTCGGGAATCTGGAGAGCATCTAGCTGGTACAAATGCGATAAGTGGGCTAAATTAATTGTCATTCCATTTCTTCTAATACAGAAAAGTCCTTGAAGGATGGTGTCACAGGAATAAAGGAACAAAGAACTGAATGTAAGAACCGCTTAAGAGAGATGAGATGTGTTTCTCATCTGGTTAAACTGATGAAAACCTGTTTGCAAAAAGCTTCACTGGCATTTAAGAAGAAAAGCCCAGAATTAGAATGAAAGATGATATGCTAGGAAGATTTAAAGAAATGGAAAATATTGAAAGTGCAACAAGAAATACTAGGATTAATTTCTAGTGCAGATCATTTCTTTTAATAGTCTCCACCTTTTTTCCGTCCTTTTTATATAAATCCCTATTACTTCCTTATTGATTCTTACGTGTCTCCGTTTTCATTATGTAGTTTTCTTTTGTCTTCCAGATATTTCCTCTTTATCTTTCCATCTATAATTTCTTCACTTCGTCTTCCCCTGCCCATTTTTTACCTGTAATCCACAAATTGCCCTTCCTTTCCAAAGGTCTCCCTGGCCATTAGATCATATTGGCAGTAATCAGCCCGGGAGAGATGACAAAGGCCCCAGCTCTGCAGGGAGTTCCCGGCCATATTTTGGTTTTGCTACAGGCCTTTGTACAGATTTTTTTGCTTTCCTGAGCTGTCTTTTCCCCCCGGTTAAGTCAAAAGAAGTACAGAGCATCTTTATAAGACTCCTCATCATTGCGATACCTGTGTAGTGATGTTCCAGCTTTCCTGTCAATCATCCCGTTGCCCCAAAAAGTGCTTTTATCTATGGAGCTGTAGCCTTCAAAGTTTGCACTGAGCTGGTCCGTAGCAGAAAAGCGGCTGTGGGCTTTGTGTAGTGGTTATCGACTTGGTCTCCAGAGTGTAAGCTTTTATGGGTTTTGTTTTGGTTTTGTTTTTTAAAAAGAAGTCTTTGTCTTTCCTGAAACTTCACTACTCATGTCGTTCAATTTATGGCTGATCTTGTTAACTCACTGACAAGACAGACACGAAAGTCTCTCAAAACCGTGTAGTTGAGGAATTGCTCGAGGTAGCCGAGGGTACAGGGCAGACCCCGAGAAACCTTCCCTCAAGAGCTGTTGGCTTAACCTCATTTCACGTTGCAGACAGATTAACACGGTCACATCATCAAGGGCTGTTCATCTTCCAGTGGCTTCTTTGCATCCTCTGGGATGTCCTGTTCTGTGGCCTCCATTGTCATCCGTCTATTTCCAGCTCCTGAACAGGGTCAGCAGCACCTGGTGTTCTGCTCTTCGGTTTGCTGAAATCCTGGAACCAGCAGCACTTCTGATATGGTGCTCTCTGGCTTTTGAGAAATCTGTTGAAAAGCTTTAATTTGAGTATCTTATCAGGTGGTCTGAGTCCAAAACGGTGAGCACACTTTCCTTCTAGAGAGAGAACAAAACCAGGACATTATGAGGAGGACCGAGCTTGTTAGAAATGTAAAATAAAAGCTGAAGTTTGTTGTGAAATCTATGAACTATGCATTAGTTCTTTACTCCCTTCAGTTCTGAACTAAAATGTGTGAGCTCAAATAATTTTTGGTGACACTATAAATATGGTGACATGTGAAACAACTTTTTGGAGATCTGCATAACTAGAGGTGGCTTAAAATAAACAGAGTAGCCCCACATTATTTTAGAAACATTAATATTGGGGAATTACAACAAGCAGCAACTAGAGAAACCAGCACCATGTACCGATTAAGTTATATAGAAATAATGAATTAATCGGTGAAGATGAAAAAAATATTCATAGCTGCATGAGCTTTTCTGGAAGACTCTTCCAAGATAACAAGTTGCTCCTGGTTTTCTAATGGGTGTGTTTATGAACATGTTTGATATGTTTGAAAAAACAGAATTCCTTCTTAATGCAGTCAAATTTATTGTGTTCTGAAACAGGCCAAGGCGTAAATGATTGTACCAGGTGTTACAAGAACTGCATAAGCCATAATTGAAATGAAGGGGACCATTTTCTGTAATTTTAGAGGTCACCTAGACATGAACTACGTGGTCTATATTTTGTCAGCTCCGCAAAGTACTTACTATATGGAGAATTTCTCCCTCTTATTCATTTGGCTGATGGCTAATGTGATGAAATGAAGCACTTTTGAAGCTTGCAGTTCTCATGATGACAGGTTTGCTTTTTCCTTTGCGTATTCTGCCATTCAGCCATGATTCTGTCGTGCTCGAATGCAGTATGTTTTAATTTGCTTTGTAACTGAGATTCACCTTCCAGTGCATCTTTACAAAATGCTTTATGTAGATGAATCTCGCATCTTGCAGTCAACCTGTAATTTCCTACAATAGGATGATAGAAATCACAATATAAATATCACTTGAAGCCTGTGTCTTTAGCTAATCTAAATAAAAGATTGTAGAGATAATACTAGCACTAAGAAATGTTTGTTAAATAGGCTTAGAAGGAGGAGGAATAGGCTGGAAGGGCTGCAGGTGGGTTAAGGAGAGAGCCCAGATGTGGATTCTGAGGAGCATGATGATGGCTTTGAATGGGGTACTGTGTTGCTAACCTCCATCAAATAATAATTCTCAAGTCATAGTAACATCTAGCAGGAGAATACCTGATTATGGCATATGGCTGGATTAACCTTGAATAGATTTCATGGTGTCTTGAGGGCTATTTACAAGTGAGGTACTTCTTAACGTGCGAAGAGAAAGCTGGTTCAGAATATAGCTTGCATGAAAAAGGACTCTAAAACCACAACTATATCAGTTACTCATTTATGCATTCAGTCTTTCACGCTTATTATCGCCAGCTTACAGTGGCAAATAGTGCGACTTGACAGAAGTTAACATTTTCTGTGTTGTGTCCAGAAACATAAAAATTGCTGTTTCTTTTGGAGTGCTTCAATACAGATACTCTTCAGAAAATACTGCTGATAAGCTTGGAGTTAAACTTGTTTGACACTTAGAGTGCTTTTGTTAATGTGAAAAAACATGGAAACTTCCTGGGGTTTTTTTGTACACTTTAAAAATTGGTTATTTTAACCATAATCAGATGTAATAATCAAAGCAGATTTTTTTGTTAGCTTTCCTTTAATGGCACTCATACCCCATGGGAAAGATGGTGATTTTTTTCATCACGAACTCATTGTCATTCAGAATAAGGAAAAAAAGTAGTTTTTTTGCTGGATGTTTTCAGTAGAGTGGTAGTTGATGAGGCTGTGTTCATCAGCAGCCTCCTTTCCCTGCTATTACACCTTGGAAAGACATTTTGTTTTTTGCTCCAGGTACTCCAGTTCAGTTTTAAGGTTAACGATTCCTAGTTTGAAGCAATTGTGGAGCACTTACAACCTTGATCTGGTGGCTGTTCACTCCTACCAGCTGTTCGATGTTCTCAGCTCTGGCTAGAAGTTGAGGGAGCTGAACAGTTTCCTATGTAGAACCCTTCATTAATCAGGTTAATAGGAGAAAAATGATATTCATAGAGTTGCTCTAGCTTACTAAAGGGTAACAGAGCAGGTCATTAGTAATAATGTCAGGTAATAGAAAAATATGTTCTGCACACGTATCTGTATCAACAAAAAGGTCAGTATATTATAGTAGTTAGTATGTTATAGTAGTTACATCTAGTCACCAATAGTATAATCAGCAGGAGCTAAGTTCCATTTACACGATGTTACATAGAACTTCTGATTTGTGCCTAAAGGTACTAAACTTGCTTGTGGAAAAGAATGTGTATCTCCTAGTATAGGGCTCATGCTGAGCGGAGTTTTTTAAAACACTCTGTGGCCTCACAGGTGAAAGGCCTGAACTGACATAATAACACTGGAAGGATGAGGAGTTATCCTCATGTCAACCATCCATTTCTAATTCAAATCGCTAGAATGCGTGATGTGACTAGACTGGGCCTTCATCCAGCGTCTTGTCTTCATTGAGAGGTGTTGTGAGGTGGGACTTCATTATTTCAGCATTTTGTCTGGTTTAGGCAAGAACCTGATATCCTTATGAACTGGGAGAGGAGGAAAACTGCTGGTTTTCATTCAGAATTGGAACCTAGAGTGCTGATTTCTGGATACAAAGTAGTCACAGCTAAATAAGCAATAATTTTCTTCATATATGCTGTTTTAGGCAATGGCTATAGGTGGAAAAGACTGGAAGATGATTTTTGGGGTGGTTGTTTGGTGATTGATAATACATTGGTACTGATTCCTTGCGATGCCTTTAAAGTATTTCAGTTTATATGATGTGGTCTTTGGAGAGGAGAGCTCAGTCATCCGAGTGCCTGCGTGCGGCTGCGGCAGCGTGCGACCGTCCTCGCGGAGCGGGATGGGTCGATAGGCGCGTTGTTCGCTTATATCTGAAATAAACTTCATCTGCTCGTGTCACTGCTAGTACCAGAGTTGCGTCAAGAATCCTGAGAAATATTAGATGGTTTTGCTTTATTTATTAGTATAATTGCAATGGACAGGAAGGTTTCCTACCGCATTCCTTTCTCCCTTAGTTGTTGTTCCATGCATGTCTATGTGTGTGTTAATTCATGTAGCACAGAGAAGCTGTAGTTGCCTTATCATTTTCAGCTCTTATTCTCTGAATGCAAAAGAACAACAAATACAATGTTTACAAGTTGCTTAATAAGTTTAAATATATGAATTTCAAATTGACCTTATAAGACGGGTAGCAATTAAAGTAAAATTACTACATTATTTTCCTTCCAGCTTCTACAGGTATTTAATAGCTCTATGTTCCTACTTTACTGTGGAAACCTCTTGACATCAATGATGCTGTGACCGCATCATGGATTTATTATTGTGGAAATAAGAAAACGAACGAAACATAATGTGGAATGAAAAACTTGGGTAAGGAGACTGTTTTATAGGCCACACTTTTATCATTGCACACCGCAGACCTTAGTCAGGTGGTCTTATGTAAAGCTCTGGTACAGAAGGTCAAAAAGGAGGATACCACTCAGTATCAGAAATAGGGAGAGCAAAGAGGTTGAAATGTAAGAGGAGTAGTGAGATTTTTGCAACAAAGCACAGAGGGTGATTTCATGCACTCTACAACTGAGAATCACCTTGTCGGACCAGCTTTCCTATAGAAAACGGAACAGGGCAGTTGGAGAGATGTCAAATGTTTTGTGAGGAGGAAGCGCTGAATTCAAGTGGAAACCCTCTAGATGGGCAGTGAGAGCCATGAAGAGGGTTACACACCCCTCTACCAAACAAAAACCTTCTGTACTCTGGTGTTCATCTGCCTTTGTTGACAGCATTTCCGTGTGCACTCTAAAACCTTCAGAGTGACGTGCAGAATGGAGCGTCTTTAGGAGAGCGATTGCACTGACTTAATGGAACTTGGTCCTTTCTGCTGGGAGACGTGGCCTCCACCTTCCTGAGATGATCCCGCTGTCTGTCACACCGCAGCTGCCTGATCTGTGGGTGTCGCGGCGGCAGGTGGTGCTGATGGCCATGTCCCATCCAGAGGGTTCTGTATTGTTATTGTCACCTCCAGTTCCCCAGAGTCCATGTCCCCGACACACACAGTCCGTGGGTCAATAACAAGAAATTGAAATTCAAATCAGTGTTTCTGAGAAATATCTTGATCATTACCAGAGCTAACAGGTTGAGGTTTTCTTATTTTTTATTTTTTTTTTTTTTCCCCACAGCTCTAAACTAGAGTGGAAATCATAAAAGCTATGAAGTCTTCTTATTTATTTCTCATCTTTTACATTTTGCAGTTAAATTATGTGTTAAGAATTCTTTAAAGAAACATATCAACATATTAATTCCAGGTTGCTGCTTACGGTCGCCATAACATAATGCGGTTATATAGAAGAAGCTGTGCTAAATTCCAAATACCTTTAATCTGTAATGTAATTAGTTTGATTAAGACTGGTTATCTCTGTTAATTAGCATATCTATTAGAAGCATTGACTGAAGTGCTTTTCATGATCACAACCAATTTCTTTTAGAAATTTAGAAATTATTTTGTTGTGTCTGTCGCCAAGTTAACTAGAAAAAGATCAAATCTCCTCAAAGATGTGAGACACTGTCACCGTGGAATAAGCAGTTCTCCCAGAAGAACTGGCAAAAGATGAAAAGATGGAGGAACGGGATTTGTTTAGTTTTAGAAGATTAGGAAGGAACATGATAACATTTTCTAGCACATATTAGTTTATTAAGGGGATGATGATCAGTATTTCTGTATAGCTGGTTTGGAAGGGAGATAGAACAAGAAAATAAACAGCATAATTTATTGTAAGGAAGATTTGGGTTTCTGACTGAAAAAAAAAAATGGGTACTGATACTTCTCTGTGAGAAGAGCTTTCGACATATCCTTTACAGGTGATTTTTGTAAGTTTGATAAGACAAATAATAATCTAGGTGTTGCTGTTGTGCCCTAAACTGGAGCATTTAACTAGCTGGTCTCTTATGGTTGCTCTAGAAATAGCTGGTTCTGTGATGAAGAGGAATGGGTTGTTATTCATGTTATTCATGTTCTTCTGCCAAAAACTTGGGATAAGACGTTTAGGAAGGTGCTTGCTTCCCAAAACTGGTGGGTTTCCAAAGTTATGATTTTAGTTAGACCTAGTGAGTAAAAGGCTCAACAAGTCAACTAAAAGAAGGAGAATAAGTAGATATTTTTTACATAGAAATTTTTACCTACTATGAGCATAATTAATTAAACGTGCATTGGAAGAATTACATATTTTGTTATTTTGGCTTTATAAAAATGGACAAGCTAGGAACACCTAGCAAAAAAGCAAGGCAGGAAGGTCCTTTGTAGATTATTGCTTGAGGTATTTAGCATGTATAGAAAGTTTTTGTTTTTCTTCTACAGTATTATTGAAAGAGTTTATGAGGTGCTTTATGGTTTCTCATGGTTGAAAGGCTCAAATTGACTCTGCTAACTCACCTCCCATGAGACTTACTCTATACTGCATACTGTAGTAAATTTTTACGATCAATTTACTTAATTAATTTAGTAGATCAATTTATTTTTTTCTGTGATGTATTCCTTCAAGGGTTTTATTTTCTTAAATTTTCTGACTCTTTTTTTTTTTCCCTAAAGCTTTCATGGCTTTCACTTTGATATTTATTTACTGAATACACAGGCTTATCACTTCAATATATTATTCTTTTATGGTTCTAATGGATTAAATTAAAAATACATCTTTAAAAGTATTGCAAGTTGCATGCTTATTAGTACTGCCCATCAGGGGCTCAGGGAATTTTATGGTTCTACTTGAGCAATGGGCCCATGTTCAAAAAATCTGGAAGATTTTTGGGCAGGAAGTCACTGGATTTGTACATTTTGTGAAATATTTTGTCCTTCCATTCAGTTTCGTATCTGGAAATACGTGGTGCTGCACTTTAAAGTTGCATCATCACTGTTTTCCCTACTTAGGCTTTTTGTTTTCCAACTGTGTAGCAGCCATAGGAGGAGCAAGTCAAATTAACTCCTTCTATAGGCTTCATGATAGATTATACACATTAACTGACACAAATTTCCATGTTTTGACATTGTTTTCTGAATGAAAGTGATGCAAAGCTTTATTGAAGATGTAAGAATAAATTGTTTCTTTGTAAACAGTTATCCATTCAATATGGATTGAGATTAGTAAATAATCTGCTAATTTCCTTGCAATTTCTTTATATTAATGCATTTAAAATCACATCTACTTTAAGTAATTTGTTGTACCGTTTTATTCTCAGTTTGTTCTTTCCACCACATGCCAGCTCTCTTTCTTCCTTCTTGCCCCTTCACTTTCTCCCTCCCCTCTTCCCACTTGTCTCCTTTTTCTGTGGGTTGTAAATGTAATTTTCGTATGACACCCAGGACTTTGAAGTAGTTTTGTTTGCTCAGCTGGAAATTAAAACATTTCCATTTCCTGCATACTGCCTCACCCATTTTGCATCTTTTTCTTTTCTCTAGTTGTGGTCAGGAGCATTCATCCATATTTTTGTTATGTTTAATAATTACATTCTTGAAGGTCCTGAGAAGATTCGTTTTAATTAACAGGCTAGGGTAACTAAGTGTGTGACTGAACGTCTTTTTCTCCATTTCAGAGCAGGTGATTTTCATGTGTTTTTCAAACCCTGCCTGCCCAAAATCACTAGGGCATCATCCAAGGAAAACTTGTTAGTTGGTTCAGCCTGCCTTGCTCTAAACTTGTGGATGATAGATGACGGTTTCCATCTAACATCAGCTTAAAACATTAAAGGCTTGAGGAGCTTCTCAATCAACTTCAATATTCCAATTGAAATGCCTGAGCAAGCTGCCAAAGTCCATTATTTAGGTGAAACCTTTTAATTTGGCTACATGAGAATGACTGCCATTGATTAAGACGGATTTCCCTGTTGTTTATGTCTTCAGAAGTTCAGAGATTTACAATTTGTGTCTTGAAAGTCTGAACCGTTTAAAAACACAGTTGTTTTAGGGAATGCAGACAGAGATTTTTGTGCAGGAAATTGCAAGTGAGGTTGGGCTTTTTTCTGTCTAAAGTGATCCTGTCGAAAGGCTTCTTGTCCCAGGACAGGAGCAGGATGAGCCTCCGGCATCTCAAAGCAAAATGATGCTTTATAAATAAAACTTAATTGCTGTGGAAAACAAAAAGCAGTTTTCATTAAAAAAACAACCAAAAAAACCCTTCTACTATAATAATCTTTCTACACGTATCATATTTACAGAAAAATTTCCTGGGAAAGTTTAGGCAAGCATGTGGCTGAAAAACATTTATTTCTGAAAGCCATCTGTTGTAAGAGTTATAAAGAAAATACAGAACAAAAATCTGATTCAACCGAATGTAACAACTCTTCTGAGGTAAGCGTAAGTATTTATCTGAATTGGATGGTGCTGCCGGCTCATATCCATAACTCAGGGGGGTGGATACGTTTTTTTGCTTCCTTGGGCAAACTTTGTTCTGCTTTTCTGTCAGAATAATTTTAAACCCGCATCAGGTAATTTAGCACAGATTAATCTTTCCTTTCTATTTAGGAATCTATTAGACGGTTGTAAGCAGCTAGGAAGAAAAGCTTTTAGAAAGGAAACTAGGAATGTTAGCTTATTATGGAGTGAATCATTTTAATCAGGCGCTGGGAGCGTTCTACCAGCCCTCTCTGCTCAGCCCTCAGAGATAAGCTCCTGGAACTTCTTTTGCTGGGAGGACAACGTATGGGAATAAAACAATCCTTTTCCGCACCGTTCCTCCCCTCGCTTCTCGCCAAAAAAGTTTAGCGATACGGAGATCACTATCAGTTATATCAGCATGACCTGGTATCCTGGCAACCCAAAACCTTGTCAGCGGTAACAATACACAATGAATAACTCCGGGATGATGAAAGCGGGAGAGTCTCGTTTGACAAGATCGCACCTGTTTCGCTCTGAACAGCCAGTGTTGAAATAATGATGGCATTAGTCAGGGGAATACATGGGGTTCAAAAGGGTTTTTGTGACTTTGAAAGGGAATTGCAGCGCAGGGAGCCATCACCAGCTTCCTCTTCAGAGATGGGTTGTTATGTCTCCTATTTATTTGGTAGCTAGTTTTTATGATTTTATTGCTCCTAATCTGTTCTCTCACCTACAGCGAGCTGCAGACCTGTGTAGGCTTATGTCTCTGAAGCAAGCAGAGGCTGCTTGATAACTGAGTGTATCTAACACCGGGAATTGTGATAAGCTGTGTAAATTTGCGGTGCGCAATGAGAAAGTGGTTGCGGTGTTGGCCGCGATGTTTTAGTGACTGTCCCCAGGTGTAGCACCGGGGGGCTCGGTTTGCTGGTACATTGACTTTCCTCCTCCCGAGTGATAGCACTTCTGTCGGAGGTCGGTGAATCCGTCATCTCCTGCGCTGAGGAAATACAGGAGTAAAGGGAGTATCTCACAAGGCAAAAGTGGAACAGGGACAGAGGGGACTGAAATGGTTCAAAAGACTTAGATCTGGAGGAGCGGTAGGAAACATGAAAGCAATATGCAGCAAAAGAAAGGGGAAGATGGGGAAATTGCAGCAGGAACTCAGTGGGGAAGCAAAATATATGAAATTGAAATATTCAGCTGGTGGAATAAAGCAGGAGTGGTACATGACAGTGGGAAATGATATGAAAATGAGTTAATCAGGTGGCGGCAGTATTACCTTTTAATGGAATTTGGTTAGGGAGACTGGCTGGCCCATGAAGGAGGTTTGGTGGCTCACTGGGCTGGGAACCAGGGCTTGGAGGGCATCGCGCTCCTAGTCGTTCACTATGGTCAGTCAAGGATCGGAGAGACCCGAACCATCGGCAGTTTGGCGAACTGTAAGAAATGAGTTCGTGATGTGGGATATCTCCAGCAAATAATACTGAATATTTTTTTTAACTATAACCATCAGCTATGGCCATGGAGAAAATAAACCAGTAGTGAAAAGCACCATATGCCATCCAGCAATTATGATCTATCTAGATACTGTTTTAAATTGAAAAAGAAAAATCAGTCAAAAATGACAAAGATTAGTAGTAGTGTACTGAGTGGCAAAATAGATGTAGGATGGAAATGTACTGAACAGAAAGGTAAAAGGAGGATAATGAGCTTCCATCTCTTTCCACTTCACCTCCTTTCGATGTAACTTTTAACTCGAAAAAGTTACGTAAGGAGAAATTACTTTATCTGCAAAACTTGAAACTGGAAAAATAAGTAAATTGATTTTTGTTTGCAATGGAAAAGATGAATGCTGAACTGAGTTTAGCACTGAAAAGAAGATTAAGAAGAAATAATAATAACTCCAACTTTCTGCTTCCCCTCTTGTCTCTGTGATTCCCCCAGTTCCGCACCCTTCGTCCCGCTGACTCTCCTGGTCCCCAGATCCCCCTGGAAGCTCGTTCCTGATTTCAATGAAAGTTGACAGAGATGTCTTGAATTCTGAAAAGTTTTGGTGATAACGTAAAGCTGGATGGAAGCAATAGACCAATAATGCACCTAGTGTGAGAAAAGCTACAGCTCTTCTTAGACATTAGAGAATCCACATGAGAGCTGAGCCTGAAGGTACAAGCTGAGACGAGACAAGGCTTTTTAGTTGCCCTGCCTATGGAGCTGATTATTCCTTTTTAACCTGCTACCTAGGCTTTGACTATTTTTTCTACTTTAACGTATTTTCTTTTTTTTCTCTGTTCATCCTGAATGAAAGTTGTCTTTCATCAGACAGTAAAGAAAATGGAAGTTTTGGACAACTAGAATTTAGAACGGTCGAAAATGAGACATTGGCAGCCCAGAAGGCTCAGGAAGGTGAACACAGGTAGCTGAAATATTCTGGTATTATGCTTCTGATGACTCTATGGAAGATCTATGTTCAGGGATTAACATCGATGACAAATGGCCACATTTTTCAGTGACAGAGATAACGTTCCGTACTTGCAGACTGGCATCTTGCGTTGTACAACAGGCTAACCAGAACTTTCCATGTACAGAACCGACTATCAGTGTGTAGTAAGATCAGCTTTACCTCCATAGTATTTCATGCAGATTGGTAATATAAAATATGCAAACTAGTTTTTCGTCCATCTCGGTTTGAGTGCTTTGTGAACTCACGTTTCAGTAATCCGATCCATTTTAGGCATACGGTCCAAATATCATTACCTGCAAACTGCGTGTCCCTCCCGTTCCTTG
This sequence comes from Pampusana beccarii, assembly GCA_013399365.1. Taxonomy (NCBI): domain Eukaryota; kingdom Metazoa; phylum Chordata; class Aves; order Columbiformes; family Columbidae; genus Pampusana; species Pampusana beccarii. The sequence continues at coordinate 757,593 of VWYH01006847.1, read as the reverse complement.
GATGATTTATTTTAAAGATTTGAGATTAGAGAGTGAGCTGGTGCTGCGGGGATGGAGAAAAATGGTTTTTTTGAAATTCAAAGGGCTTTTCCCAGTGCAGCTGATGAAAGCTTTTTCAGATTCAGTTCTTTCTGCAAACTACCTCCTGTTTGCTTCACCTCATTCCGAGTGAGGAAGGACTAGAAACGTCTGAGCCAGGAGTTCGGTAACTCTGCTTTCTTCTAGTTCTCTTCTGCACAAAAATACTCCAGAAAAAGTTAGCAGGTCTTTAAATCTGATCATTGAATTTTGAGAGTTGTCTGTCCTTTAGGTGTTGCTTCTTGTTGGCTACATTATAAACCACTGGAGAGGAACGTTTTCTCTATTTTTTGGTCTTCTGACCCAGTTAAAGTCTGGGTTTTTTTAATTCAAAAATTTTGTGCAGAAGAGCTAGAAGCATCTTGGGCAGTACAGAGAGCAGAGCGGTGTTTCACAAAGTTGTAATTTTTGTTGTTCAATGGTCACAAATCAAATGCGGATCACAAAGAAAAACCTTTTCCTTGGCTTGTTCTCTGAAAGATGAGGTTTGGGGGTGGGAAGAGAATTCTGAACGTTGAGGAACATCTTCTGGATACGGTTCTGGGTTCTCAGGAAGACAGAAGCTAGAGCTTAAACTTTATGCTAGAGCTTTACTTGAAAAAATAATACGTAATTTCGTAAATGAAATATGTTACTTTGTTTTTTTTTAGTTGAACAATGCCCAGCAACTTCACACATGCAGTCGCCGTATTTTTCTGCTCTCCTGATCTTTGTCTCAGTTGATACAATGTGCTGGGTTCCTTCCGTGCACATCATCCATCTTTATCGCAGGGAAAATACCACTTCAGTTTTGTGAGTGTGTTTATTAAACTGAAGTGTTTGTTCGAATATTTTGATCCAGTTTGAAATGGAGATAGTGGCCAGAAGTGGGGAGTGGTGGCCACTTACTCCTGCATCCCCCTTTTGTAAAATTGTGTTGTGCATAAAGGAAAATGGGGAAGCATTTATTTAATATGCCTTTCTTTGCTGACAAAATGTGCCATAGTGAGTAAACAGGAGCTCTTGAGGGTGCACTATCATATCTACAAATATTTATTTCAACCTCAAAAATCCTTTTCTTCTTATTCTTAAAGCCTTTTCCAAAATATGTTGTAGTCTTCAGTCGTATGTTCTGATGAGCTGTCAGTTAAAAGCAGGTTTATGTCTTTTACCTTTCCACCCAGTTCTAAATAAATTATGCTGCTTTTAGTGATAGTATGAATTTATTCAGAAACGCTCACTGAAGAGCAAGACTAAGTAAATCTTTCTCTTTTTTTAGCTTCCCTGAAAATGTTCCTCTGACCCTTGTAGTTTAGTTGACTATTGATTCTGTCGTCTCTTTTGTTATCTGTATGTATTATTCACACAGCGCATAAATCTCTGCCTATACGTTAATATTATTCATAATTAAACCCCAGAGAGTTGATGAAACCAAGGATGTCTAAACAGACATGTATTTCCCCAGTTAATATTTTCATCCTGATTGACAGTGATAAGATTACTGCAAGGATGCTGATTACAGGCAAAAACAAACTCAAAGAAAAAGACGCTTTGGAAGGTACGTACCACAATGTCGGTAGGCAAGTCCATTTAAGTTACTCATTCTTAAGATTTTGAAACTCCTAAAGGAAGCGTTCTCCAGAGGCTGACTGCGCTCCGTTCGAAATCTTCTGGAGTGCTAAGCGCTAAGCTGTGCTGAGAAGACACACCAAATCTAAACTGGCCTTAAAAAATTAATGGAATATGAACTGGATCCGCTCCATTGTTTCTAAGACAATGGGACTGGTTAGGAAACAAGACACTGGATGACAAATTATATTTATGACTGGAAAACATATTTCTTTTTATTTTTTTTTAATTTGGACTTAGGAACAGAAACTGTATCCAGGAGCATTAAAAGCCATTATGACACATTCTTTTCCAAATGCTACTGTTTTTTTTAATCCACTTTATAAATATTACAGAAGAAATTTGGATCCATGGTAATGAGTAGTAATGCACTAAGGCCGTTTACTTTTAAATAGTGAGTTTGATATCCAGTTACATGTACCAAAAACGGCTATTTATTGTTATTTTTTGATAATTATATTTAACGAAAATACGTTGAGACATATAATGTGTAAAATACCATTGTATGTCCCAACATATTTTTATATTGATATCACATATATATAAACATATGTTTCAGTATGTGTAGCAAGACAGTTCAGTATTCCATCCACACATCTCCCTCTGTTTCTTTCACCTGTTTTTCCTTTTCTTCTCAAGGCCCAAAGTCCAGATGGAAGCAACTGAAATTTGTGAGTACCAGGTTCACCAGGGCTGTCCAGCTTTAGCTGCGTATGGTTGTCTGAAGAGATTTGGGAAAGACTGAGGATATGTTCTCTGTCTGAGATCTCTGCTACCTGCTGGTTTTGCTGTGGGACAGGAAATACTTTATCTTGTGTCTTCATAGCTTAGTATTTTCTCCAGATCTTGGAGCCTCAGCTAGAGCTATCTGTTTAAAACAGAGCCTGTAACAGGCACAGTGACATATATGTGTGTATCTCGTATCCTTACTACAACATGCATTACATTTGTCTGGGATGAAAGACATTAAAGGCTAATTTTGCTTTGTGTCCTCTCCCCTTCATTCTTTATTGCAAATTGCTTCAGACCATAATCTTCAGAACACAATTCAGCTCGACACTGGTTGCAGAAAACTCATCTTAGCATTCCAACATTGCCATGCATTTGGAATAAGCGTAGCTTTTACCTTCAAATGCTCAGTCATTATTAAAGGAACCTAGGGACATGATATAAAATATGGAGATATGATTAATTAAGGTTTGAGAGGTGAGGCAATTCTTTCTGATCATATATGTCCTTTCCTGCGCTTGATTCACATGCAGTCTTAAAAAAGAATTGTATCTGCAGTATGAAGAGTGACCGTGGAAGCCAGGCGGAATTGGAAATGTGTAGTTTGAGTTCCCTCCGGACTTTGGGTCCAGAAGAAGGACGACTGCCCCACGTCGGGGTGAGACCAAGGTGACAGTACATTACTGTCTGAATCCCTCTTTAGTAGATACTTGTAATTTTATTAACCGTTTTTTCCCAGTTGTAAATACCATCATTGTCAAAGCAACTGGAAGTGTGAGGAGTAGCAGAGGAAATAAAATATCTTGGAGACTGAACAGAAAAGCTGTTACTTTGAAACTCTGGAGAATACAGACTTGTATTGTATAACAGGATTACTCTGTATTAAGTGAAGTGTAGACACCACTCGGAAGCAATACTCTACAGAACAAATAGAACGTCATAAAAATAAACTACTTCAAAATTCTTTCAAGAGGAAAAGCATTAAGATAAAAAAGAATAGTAATATAGAAAAATATTTTTTTGGTCAACTGCATTGTTTTCCTGATTTCTTCATTGAGACTTGTCTATCAATGCACTTTAACAGCAGGTTTAAATAGGAAAATTACATTGCTGGTTAATATGATGTCAGTTCAAGGTACCAGGCACAATATACTTACAGCAAGAAATAGGCTTGTCTCACAAAACTTATTGTAAAAAAAAAATCACTGATTATAGCAATGGTGTACATGTAATTTAAGTTCCATACTTTTTTTTTGGTTGTTATCTTGCATGTATAATTTGTTCCTAGACAAACCTTTGCCTCATTGCAAATAGCTTTCAGTTTCCTGAAAATTTACAACACAAATGTTTTCTCCTTACATGAATGAGCAAGGATTTCACGTGGAGGAATTCAGCTGCCTTGAAAATAGATTTCCTAGTGCAGATACGTCTTGTCCCATTGATGCCGTTATCTGTGAAGCAGTGAATAATCCTGCTCCGCATGCATATTCTGTTCTTTATCTGTTTTGTTATGCAATACAAACCTAGAGCGCACTGAGGTTCTCTTCGTGATGCTTAACTACCATAGTAATGACTGCGGTGGTGACTGTCACAGTCGTTCTTCTGGCAAAATTACTCAATTGATAAGAAATCCCAGTGATATAAAGCTGTTCTTCTAATAGTGACTATAATGAGGAGAGGTAAAAGGGTCTAAACACAGTCCTTAGAGTTTTGTTCACTAATTTAACCAAAATAACGTAGGAAATGCCTATAAGCAGCATATAGTAAAATGTAAGTGAAAAGTAACGCACATTTGAAAAAAATAATTGGAATACATACAGAGGATTGGGCTTTAAAGTTGGATGTTAATACCAGTGGAAGGGAGGACAGTAACCGGTGCTTGTAAAGTACAAGTTCACTGCTCGGAACAGTGACGGGAGGAATTACCAGGAGTGGCAAAACAGCGGCTCAGCTGTTGTGTTGGAATCCATCACTGCGGACTTTGCCAATAGTGGCATCGTGCAGGGGTAAGTAAGTGGAATTTAGGTATCTCAGTGTTTATTGCTAGTGAGGATGAAAAAGAGGCAGCTTAATTTTGAATTTTGCTGTTCACTATCATAAAAGAAATAACTTTTCCATTCCAGACAGAGCAGATATCATCAGGATGTAGTTGACAGATACACGTTTGGTTTGCAGGGTTGACAGATAGGTTTTTTGTATCTTGGAGCATCCTGGTTTAGATCAGAAGAGCATTTTATATAAAAATAATGAGCTTATAATTATATAACATAAACAGAATAAGGCTGAAGGGTCCATTGGGTTTCATTACTTCAAAGTGCTGCAATGCTTGCGTATTATAGACAAAATTTTACCACTAAAAACAACTCACATGAGACATTAACAGGCAGGAATACAAAGTAGCTAAATGCTCTTAGACTAAGGTATCTGTTTGTTTTGGAGGCTTAACTTCCTTGACACTGAGAATCTGGCATCCCTTTTGAAGAGCTGCTTTTAGTACATGACACGTTAATAGAATACTTTGGTGTAATATTAAATTAACGGAAGACAATGCTAAAATGTTTTCTCCCTCCTCTCCTTCTTTTCTGTCCTTCTGCCTGATGATATCCAGTATATTGACTTTATGACAGAAACATCCAATCTGTCTTGAAATGTGGCTTGATATCCATCAGTGAAATAGATTTTGAATAGAAAAAGCAGAGATGTTTGGCCTGCCAGGTTGGCCGTCTTAGGCTGGAGTAGTGAATTGCATTAGGACTGTCATCGTTTAAAAAGAACCTGTAATAAATCGCTTTCTTGTGTGGGCGAGTGCTGGAGTCAAATCTGCCTTCTGTGTTATGGCCTCCAGGATCACAAATGATCCCGAGGGGCGAAATGTGGGGATTATGTCAACTGCTTTTGTAGGTATCAAAAATGGTGTGTACCTGGGGATTTTGATAGTACCAATGCAGCGTTTTGAAAATTTTTAAGTCAAGCTAACTTCTAGAAGCTGTAATTGTTATTTATATTCTGGAAGAACATTATATAGTACCAGCAATTTTAAAAACATTTTGGTAGTATATTTCAGATGCATAAGCTATGGTCACTTGCTAGTGGTGTTTCTCCATTATTATAAAATGCTGCTATGTGCAAGAGATAAGCCATGTGTTGGAATTCACTTAGTCTTTGATGTCTGTGAACTCTATTATAGCTTTTAGTCTATGCCAGAAGGTGAACAGTCTAACACTTGTGGGAGATAATGTGTAAAAATAAATAAAAGCACAAATTTCTTTTCCATATGGAACTTCTTTACTGTAGTAGTTTTCAAAGTGAGCTGCTTTTCAGTGTTGCTCAAGCTATTTTTTTCTACTGTGCTATCAAATAGGGTGATGACTTCTTATCGCACATCATCAAAATACCACATTCCAGTGACATAGCTCATCAGCGAGAGCTGTTTCTGCAGGTTTGGTACAAAAAGAGCATTTTAAGTAGACAGAACTGATGTCAAAAGCCATCTCACATCCATCTGCTATGTAGAGAAAAAATGCTTTCCCTTAAACATCTGGAATGCTTTCCCCCTTAATTTTTTTTTTTTTAAAGCCTAGTTAGTTGTGGTTCGTTTTTACTACTTGGAATTGGAAATTATGTCGCGCCCATTAGGGCTTCTGATAATCTCCCTCAAGATGTCTCAGCCTTCCTCTCTTACTGGGTTGCTTATTTAAACATCACCTTCTTGTTTTAAAGAATGTAGATCTCTAGAGGCTGTTTTAGTTCCTGAAATGCAATTGTAATTAAATTGCCACGTAACTTATTAAAGATTATGCTATGAAATAGTAAGAGGCTATTTTAAGAGAAAGTAGGGACTTTGTACTCAAGGTTTAGGTCGTTGGACTTTAGGTTCTTGAGAATCTAGGCACACATGGCAGTGCAGGAAGACTTAAGCAACTGCACTCTCATGTCTAAGTATTCTGGGTCTTTAGAGTGTGGGTATGTGCTTAAGAAGAAAAATCGATGTTTTATTGAATTAAATATAAAAATGGGAAGGATATCATCTTTGAGTCTAAGATGTGTTTGAAATAGCTGAAGTTTATGCAGCTTGTTTGTTCATTCATCGCAGCGCACAGAAACGTACCTTTGATAAGCAGATACTTTGAAACTGCAAGGTCTGAATCCTTTGAATATTCCTTCCCAGGTCAGACAAGGTTTTTGATTTTTATAGAGCTGCAGTATGATGCAGAACATAGCCCCTTGTTTCTCTTCTATGGTACAATCATTTCTTATCAAATTTGTTTAATATCCTGATCATGCAAAGTATTAAATGTTCTTGACTGGCTTTAAAGTCAGGAATTGTAGCATCTGTTTCTAATTATCCCATAACATTTTCAGAATTCTTGTCAAAATCTATCTTAAAGGAATGGTAGTTTATAATGAGGTTTGGACAAAATGTTTACTCATCTCCTTTGCTGTATCATCTTCACTACTTACTGTCTAGAACAAGTCACGTTCTCTTTTTGCACCTTGTCTTAGGAGACTTAATTTACATCCACAATAGCAACTGCCTGCTGCTCTTGTGTGTGTACCGCATACGTTTTGATGTTGTAGGAATGGATGTGGTAAGTAGGATAGTGACTGTAGAGTAATTCTCATTCTGAAACGTGCTGGGAAGCCAAAGGATGATCTAGGAACCCTGGCAGCAATTTAGGTACATTCATGTGCTGTGCCTCAGGCAAACACTGATTAATGAAATGGCACAGTACCTAAGCAGCTTCAGAATCTGCTGAGAGAGGCTGTTTATGGCAGATACATTGCGTATTTGGAAATTAATTGTCTGCAGTGACAGTGCACCAGCAAATTCCTCATGCTTATGTATTTAAGGCATAAATGTATATGTAAGAAAAGCCAAAACGTGTTCTTTTCTGTCCGTATTGAGCAGGAGAGGCCATAAGTGAAGTGATGACCCCTACCCCTAGTTTCCCGGCCACTTCTGTTCTAGTGTATTTATCAATATTTCGAGGATACGGCGAGTCTGACCAGTTATCTCCCGAGTCTGACCAGTTATCTCCTGGCGTCAAGCAGGAATGTCTGCTGCTCAGATGTGTTCGGAGCACAGACAGGCCTTTTGGGCTTCCTGGCGACAGTAAGTTAGAAGAATGTGGAAAGCTTGACTTATTGCAATTCGTTGCTTGTGTCCCTTAAAAGCAAAAACTAGAAGGCCTAACAACTGAGGGAACTGTGATACAGGATTTATTCTGACTAACTCTGCATCTGTAAGAAGTAGTTCCTAAATTTATAGCAGTCTGAGCTTTTCCAGAGGCAGGATGAGCTGATTCAGCAATGAGCTTAATCCTCCATTTAAACTGAAGAGAGAATTTACTTCCAGTTATTGGTGAAATGATGACAATCTGTGCACTCCATACTTTTTGAAGTATCTAATTAAAAAGGGGAAAAGGCAGATAGCTTGATTTTGTTACAGTAATAACATTCTGGCTGGTCTGTAAGCCCAGCTCTGTGTTTGCCTTTCATCTGCGTGGTCTGATCGATATCTGTGAGCCGCGGCGGTTACTGGAGTCTCTGCAGAAATCCCCTCTCACGCCTGATATTTCTGCTTCCAGTCTTGCAACTGAATTCCTCTGAGCACCTCTAATAACCGTATCACAGTGGCTGCCTCTGCATCTGGGTGGTCTTTTGCCTCTTTCCTTACACATTTAGGACTTTTCTTTTGCAGGCCAACTTCCACAGAACTTCCAACTTGTGATATTTACGTTTGAAGTCTGTTTAAAGCCCCATTAATTAGTTCTCCTTTTTTCATATTTAGCTCCCACTTCCATTTTTGCTATCAGATACCAAGTTCTATATAACATGCTGTATGTTTGTGGTAACTAATTTTTAAGATGAAAATACCAGGCAGAGATTTGGGGAACATTTGGACGTTTTTATAGGCTGACAGAGAAACCCGCCAATGTTGGCATGTAGCTGCAGGCCTGTTTCATGCCATGTTGAAAGTGTGACTGTTCTGTACGCCTCTGATCCACAACTTTTGCAGCCACCCTTTCAACTCTTAAAAAAGTCCTCAGAACTTCTACTGAAAAAGTGTAAAAGTTGAAGCAGAGAAAGGAAAGAAAGTGCAATGAAGACATTAAGACTTGTCCTGAGAAAATCGATATTTATAAAGAGAATATAAGATGGTGTGTTCATGCGCGTGTCACACTTTGCATCTATTTTTGCAATTTTTTTCATCTTCCAAATTTTGCGTGTGTATCAAGTGGTCAAGTGAGGCTGGGCCGAGATCAGTTTGGCGAACACAAATTCGTCTTTAGTCATAGAAAATACAGTTGGTATTTGCACTACTTCACAAGAGATGTATTGCAATTTTCCATTTTTATTTCTGTTTTTTGTTGAGGGATTAGATCAATTAATACAATTATATATAGAGTGCATACATATACATATTCCTGTCATCTTGTATGCCTAACAGAAGGCAGCAAGAAGGCCCAAAACTTTAATCATAACTTTGCTCACTCTGACAACAATTATGACTTTGTTAGATGCGAAATTCCTCTCTTCCTCTCTTCTGCTGTTGTTCTAGAATAAGGTTTTATATCACGCTTAGGTGAGCTTTCCCTGTTATAGTTCATAGCAAATGGGTTAATTCTTTTCCCACGGAAAATACACAATGGTGGCTGGTTTGTGCACTGGTGATATAGTTGTTTCAGGAGGTATGCAAGAATACCTTGACCTTTGGTTTCCTAACTGAAATCAGTATCTTTAATAAGGAGTAATAGTTGTTCTGAGAAAAAGTTTGCAAAGATATGGTTGGTTGGTTGGTTGTTTGTTTTTGTTTTTTTCCCGGTGGGGCTTCACTCCCATCCATTGGAGAATAATTTGTGCAGTATTACACATAGATGGCTTTGGATGGAGCTGCTAATTTACCTCGAGATTTCTAATAATTCCACCATACCGTTGTATTTATTAAAGCTAATACATACTGCAGTTCTGAGTAGCATTTTGCAATATTGTACCTAAATTTGACCTTGTCTACTATGACCTCTTTTTCTTCTGCCTTTTACGTGTGTGACTTTAAAAATAGTATCTGCCCATTTGCCCCCGTTAACAGAGCTTTTTATGGAGTTAAACCAGCCTGTGGTTTTTATAGTCATAACGCTTTGTTTGTGTATCAGTGCTAAAAATAAATTTAAAAAGGGAACAACAGAACAGTGGCATTGACTGTATAAAGCTAAGTAATTTTAAAGAATAAATGCATAAGAAATCTACTTATTCAAGCCCTTCCAGAAAATGAACTACTAAAATTTATTTCCCACAGTAAGGATCTTTGAGTACTATCTGTTCAGCAGCTCAATTGCAAACACCAGAAAGCAGATTGCAATGCTTCCACATCTGAAAACCGAGAGTGGTCTTATCACAGGAGATCCTTTCTACGGAATGCAAATGTTTGCCATACATCATTTGGATTTTTCTCGTCTGTGAAGTATTTCATTGAAAATAAAAAAAACAGTCATCCAAGTCCTTCTTTTTGAAAACATCTAGAAGGACAAAGCGAGCAGTCTGGATTACAGCCATGCACCATTGCTATTCAAGAAAAGTCAAATTGCAAAGTCTGCAGTAAAGTTACCGTACAACCGGTTCCAGTATCAGCAGTATCTAAACCATGGGAAGTTACACAAGTTGTACAACTGCTAGTTACCTAGTGTGTCCATTCATATTATTGCCCTTCGTTGCATGGAGTCAGAATTGCTTAACTGATTCATCTTCTCCATAAAGCAAGTGGCTAATGAAGGTTTTCTATCTCCTGGAGCCAGTGCTTTTGAAAAAGAAGGATCCCGATGCCGTCTGTCCTGACGCTTTGAAGTTCTGTGTGGCAATGCAAGCTGCATAGTGACAAACGGGGTATTTTAGGTGACTACAGATTTTTTGGTTTTCCTTAGACTTGGAGGCATAAAAGAGGCTGGAATGAAGCAACAAGTTGGAGCTGTTAGTGTCAAAACTGGGGGAAGGAGACAAATCAAATGTACGGCTTGGTAAAAAAAAAGAAAAAAGCTTTTCATTATTTTTAATCAAATGGATTTCGTATCAGTATACTGCATAATCTAAGAGTTAGTTCTCCCTTTGGACATCTACTTCCTGGAAAACCCTGATAACAGAGGTATTTTTAGAGCACTGCATTCTCAAATTAGCAGATTTTTTAGAGTTCTAAAATAACATTTGTGCAGTTCAGTCAAGTACGAGAAAATGTTTTACAGAAACAAACAGTGAGGATGTATAATTGAAAGTGCAATATTGTGCAGTTACCTGTTGTAGGAGGGGTAATGATGCCATTATTTTGTCAAAGGTATGATTAGAAAAATCGCTTTTCCATTCTATTTCCTTTTCATTTACAAAAATATTTACAGGGGTGGTGTGTAAGTGCTCATAAATGCACAAATATGTAGTACAATTCTTGTACTTCTTAAGATAATGCTTAGAGCTGTTAAACTTTTATGAATGGTACACACACGGCACCAGGTAATACATATTTTATGAACAGTACACACATTACCAAGTAATACGCAAAATATTCCACAATTATCTTCAAGCCTTTAAATATCAACTGGTAGAAGGCCTTGTATTGGCCTAACCTCAAATACTACAAATACTACTGTCAGAAGATGTTAAATCATTCATAGTGTTGCAAAAACCCGTCCACCAAACAAAACGCCACTTTGTGACCCCGGATCGCGGAGCTGATGGGGATTGGAGAAACCGCAAACAAGATCGCTCTTCGGTGCCATGTTCAACGTCCTTTTCTCAGCACAGAAGAATTCCCGTTCTTGGCCCTAGTGCACTGGAAACTTTATTGAACGTCATTTGAAGAAATACTACAAAGAACCAGGCTTGCGTAAATGGCCTCTTTATAGATATTTAGGTACTTTAATTAGTTATGTAATTCGTGGAATTTGCATTAATATTATGGAATTTGCATTAATATTAAGTATATAACTTGCCCAGGTGTTTAGGGGGCTGTGTTGCTCCTCTGCTGCCGTTCTTTACTGATGTTCTGTTCTGCATATAGATAAAGCAGAGATTTATCAGCATTTTAATAGTTTTCATAACTCTAAAGGAGAACAGCAGCAGGTTTGTTTTAGTTTGAGAGCAAGAAGAGACCCCAGACAATGCTATGGAGCACATTCCTTCTCATGGTCTGTTGTACTGTAACGGCAGAAAAAACCCAAAAGTTCATTTCACATCTCAGTCCTTCCTTCCCCACGTTCTCTAGAGCAGGCAAAGGGACACTCTGGCTTCCAGAGACGGGGTTTGGTGTGTTCTGCCCTGCTGGCATCACCCCGGACACACAGAAATCTCTCACCGATTTTAATATTCTTCATTCCCTCTGTCCTGATCTGGAGTGTTAGAAAGCATGGGATGAAAAAAAATCTCTTCGTTTTAGCAGCTACTCTAGCAAGCACCTAAGTGACTTTCTCAGGAGCGCCAGAGTTGGTGGTTTACACTGGGACTTCTCTTGGATGGCCGGACTCACCCAGGCAGAGATCTGGGAGCAGGTGCAGCAAATGCTCCAAGTACCCGGCGCTGGATTTTCACGGAGACACCGAAGCCTTGGAGGCCCGGGGAAGCATTATCAGACATGATTTAGCTTCAGTTTAAAAAAGGCATGCATTGAGAGGCTTAATTTAGTTCGTATTAATTTTCTTTTTGACTCAATATCCTTTCAAGGCCGCGAACCGTATCCTGAGGATCAGAAGTGCTCTCCAGCTAGCTAGAATGATAGAGCGTTCGGTGTTGCCGAGATAATAAATTGGAAATAAGTAATAATAAAAAACATGAGAACATCACGGTGCTTTTGAAAACAAGCAATATTTCATCTTTATTACGTATATAAACATCCATCTTACTTGATGTCATGCCTTAAATATTTCTTAATCGGTTGGCCAGGTGAAGTTTATCTAGGTTATGTAGAGAACCTACTAAACAATTTTGGAATTGTTAGCAGTTATCCTGGGGAATGGATGCAAAATGTGAGCTTGGGATGCAAAACACCAGGAAATGTCATGCCTATTTTTAGGAAGGGGAAAAAGAAATCTGGAAATTAAATGTCAGTCAATGTACCTCGCATTTCTGGAAAAATACTGCAATAGGCAACCCAAGAAACTAATTCTAATCTACTAAACAAAAAAGAAAGGTCATTTAACAACCCATGTATATACACATATATTTATATATGTGTCAGAAATTAATTGTATTGAACCCTTCTGTGCTTTGGTATCAGGCTCTGGAGATACGAGTGGAGCAGCAGATGTCGCGCATCTTAATTTGGGCAAAAGCTTTTGAGGCTGTAAGGAAGTCTGGTCTGCCAGAAGTTACTAGAAAAGGGGTGGAAAACTGGGAAATCGTACTTCGAGTTATCAGCAGTTCACTGCTAAAGAGAAATAATTTGTGAGATCTGCGAGATTCCATCCTGATGCTGTGGGCCGACCAGCAGCCTTGGAAGCTGTTTCTTCTGTTTTGAGTTTGCAGTGATTAAATGTTAGTGGTGGAAAAAGACAAATTTTAAGCAAAACCATTAGCAATCTTTCAACAGCCCAAACTGTTGACAAAAAATGTAAATAAGCTGTTTTAAGATGTCAGTCTTTTCTAGTATAAAAAAACCAGATACATTAAACTGTAGTGCTCTCCATTTGGGTAAGGATGCAATGTGCAGAATGTAATAAATCCATTGCCAATATTTACTGTACTAAAGTCTCAATACATGCTAGAAACATCTAATAATTTTTCGTCTCTGTCTTTATACCACGCTGAAAACTATATGTCTGGCCTCTGTTATACTACATTGCATACTAAAATCTGTCGTCTTTACGTGGTTACTGGCTGCATGGTTTATAGAAAAGTAGTTTAGTAGAAACTCCTATGTTTTATGCTATGTTGACGCTTAGTGAATCATGCTTCCTGGTGTTTCTTGTTGCAGAAATAGATCTTTTGCTTGTCACTACTGAAGATTGTTTGCCTGTATCTGAAGTTTTTAGACTTCTTAGAGACCTACTACAACCAGCGTAATTGGAGGTAGCTATTTATTGGTAATTCCTAGAGATTATAATAGAGCACATGGCTGCAACTCACCACTCAAAGGTTACGTTTTGTGTTCTTGAGGTCAAGATGGTAGATTTTTGTTTCAGAAAGGATGGAAAATTGAGGTGCAGTGGCTGTAAACATACACTTTCCAAAGCTTTGAGAGTTAAATTTGCAGAAGACGTGCAGAATGCTGTCCCTCTGTTTCAACTACGCATCCTTAGGACAAAAATTATGTGTAATTTCTTCTTAATACATGAAAAATATCTGTATTTTAAGGACATTAAGGGTTCCGAGTAAGCATATAATCATTAAATATTCACAATGTAGGTTTAATGTGAATGCGGCAAAGAATAATGCCATAATTATAGCTCCTGTAATAATTATGTTTTATTGTGGCTTCCTTGCTCTTTTTATCCCGCAGTTGGTGTAAGCTTTTAAGCAGATGCCTTGATTTTGCCCTTTGCAGCTTATAGGCAGATCACTGCTGTGTTGATTCTGCAGTCGTTGTCAGCTATTCAACAATCCCATTTTTCTTTTACTGTTTTGGCAGAGACGAAATACAAAGTTTTTAACCTTCCACTTCCCTGCTACTTATTTGCCAGTTGGAAGCAAAGCTTAAAGCTTAAATAGGAGAGCAGGCACATCACCAACAGTAAGGTGTTTTTCTTCTTCCTAGAGTTCCTGAAACAACTGACCATTTTAAGAACTAAATGCAGTCAATGTGAGGACACAAATATTATTTCAATTAATGATAGCTTAGATTCTGTAGCTCCTGTAACTCAGACCTACAAGTACAAACTTGTGTTGTAATTATAGAGAATATTACAGGTTTCTTATTGTAGGTATAGATTATATAGAGATATATTCTATAGATACAGATATCTTTCTATGTATCTATTCTAAAGAATAGAGAGGTATGTTCTGTATATATAGACTATATATCCTGGGATCAGAAGTTTATGTGGACCTGTATCCAGACATGAAAAAAAAAAAGTCATGTAAGCATGGATTTCGGTTCTGGATCTTTCAGTTCTGAGATGAAGGGAGCACTGGAATTTGTCATGAAAAGACAGATTATTATCCACAGGATTCAACGCAGTGCTGCGCAAAGTAGAGCAGCTACCGAGAAATAACTGGGGTTTGGCCTAGTGTGGACATGTTTACAAAGGTTTCTCCAAAAGCAATGAAGCTTACACAGAATTGTCTGTTCTGTTGGTCCACATCTGCCTCTGGTTTGTTCCTGCAAAATCTTTTTGAATCTGTGGGACAAAATCAGCCCCCACTGAGCAGTGGGTGCAAATAGAATCTTTGTAGGAATCGGATGCTGGGTTAGAGGAAAAAGCCCCATGGTGGTTCCCCACTGCTGGGCTCAGCTGAGCTGGGCTTGGCTGAGCTCAGCTTCTGGCAGTTATCTCACATGAGCTGCAGGTGCTACCACTTGCTCGGGCACACGGTCGGAGGAGGGGGAGGCAGCAAAAGCTCAGAGGGTTGGGGCTGCTTGCTGGAAAGAGCCTCAAAACCAGAGTGGAAAGTCTTTCTGGGCATTTTGTGGGTGAAGGTAGCAAAGTAGTAGTGGGGCTCTGGCATCAGATGTTAAAGAAGGTAAGAGTTCTGGTCTTTTTTTTCCTTTTTTTTTTTGGTGGTTGTGATGGTGGGAAGATTTAGGGACGTAAGATGCAACTCCTGAGAGCAAAGACCTTGTTAGATCCGCTACTCAAAATGGCACGTTTGTCTTCCTAGCGTGAGGTGCTTTGCCATGCAGACTGTATTAGTGCCTCTGCAGTACAGTGTACTGGAGCGGCTGTCGATTTAATGCTGCCCGCTTGGCCTCTGCACCATTTTACCCTGTCAGGTAATTTCAGTTGAACAACAAACATGCGTAATTGCACATTTGTTGTTACTGCAAGTAAATGTTTGCAGAAAATAATGTGAATGTGGAAATATTAGGCATGTAGAATTACAATTGTGTTTCAGCGATTGTTTTATGTGCTTTTTTTTCTTAAAGTCCATTCCTGGTTGAAAGCAGTCCCAAGGTCTTGTTTTAAATCTGCATTAAGTGGATGAAATATGGTTTAAAGCAATAAAGCATTGAAATTCAGAGCTTTGGGGTTTGCTCATCCATCTTCACAGGTCATCTTAACGTTATCCTTTACATATTGCTGCGGGCTCCCGTAAGTGGGTTCACCGGCAGTTTGTCTTGGGGTTGGGACGTGTGACATAGACTGAGTAGCGCGGGCGGCACATTTCCAGCGTCACCGCTGTGTCACAGGCTGCAAGCGTGTGGTTGAAAATGATGAGTGGAGAGCGGGGTTTCGGGTGGCTCAGCAGCTCCAGCAAACCTCCAGCCGCTTTTTGTGGGGAGAAAGAGAATTGTGTTTCTTAAGAAAATGCTTTATGTTAATGCTGTTCTTGCCATTGAGATTACCAACAAATGTTATTTTGATGCATCCTTGGGGCGTCAGAGATTCTGCTTCTGAACGGCAATAGGAATGTAGAAAAAAATTCCATTGCTGAAGTGTTCGATTTTGGTGGAGAGTTTTTTCCCTTCTGTTTTTAGTGCTACTAGAGTGAGGAGTTTGTTTAAACTCACAGTCCCTCTGCGGCGTTAGGAGTGAAACTGTTGAGATGATGATGGTGCTGCTTCTGCTCTTGCGAGGTAACTTGCGTTCTCTTCTCAAATATTCCTTTTCAGCTGCCGTTCTGGAGTGCAGAGTGAAGAAAGAGGGAGGAAAAGGTACATGGTATAGTCATGACCTTTTGGGTGAAGTCATCTAAACCAAGAACGCTGAAATTATCTGTAGAGCAATATTATTAGGTCTTAAAACTTGATTCTGTGATTATAACAATCCCTACCTTTGTGTAGGCGCTACTCACTCATTCGAGGCACGGGGAACAGAATGTAAATTATCTACTTCAAAAACTCAGCCTGTTGAATGAGCTGAAGGAGAAACTTCAGTATTTCAGTTGACAGAGGGATCAATCAAGAAGCAGCTCCAACACATCTCCGGAGACGCGTATCTGTGTGTTAACGTGGCTGTGTGCCCTCTCGTCTGCTCATTCTCATACACCGGTACTCAATTAGAAACGAGTCAAGCCATGACTTTCTCTTTCCCAGCCGTCTCTCGAACTTTGCAGAGAGCGTATTGAGCTGAAGTGTAGACCTGAGCGCATTGAGTAACCGTGAGCCTGCTTTCCTGTGTAATTGTTTTAGCTCGAAGAGAAGTTACAATCCCTGGGTACGTGTTCGGCTTCTGTTCTGGGTTGTATATTAAGCACTTGCACAATGTGCTTTTGCTGCCTCAAAACAAGGCTACTATGTGAACTTATTTCTCTCCTTTGTGTAAAGATTCTTATCAACAAATGAGAATTTATCTCATTAAGTACTACAAACCTGCAAGAAGCTGTTTTTCTGTTCTTTCCTATTAATTAGTTGACAGGACTTGTTGCAGATGGTGATTTTTCAGATTGTTTTTCATGATTCAGGAAGGGCTGCAGTATCACGAAACACACGGTTTAGCTCTTATTTTTTGGGTAAAGAATATAGGGAGGAAAACAAGAAGTCTACCCCACTGTCCCCTGTGACTGTTTTGTTTTCAAGATTTCATTCTGCAGTTTGTACATCGCTGTCGTTGGCCTCATCTCTCTGGCTCTCATATGACCCTTTTTTCTCATTCTTTTGTACCATATTTTCATTTTAGGAGATAAGAGGTTAATTTTCACATTTCCTTTAGCGAAGTAGCCTGCAGGGTTTATTCGAGCCTTGTTTCTGTTTTCCATCTTCTGAGTTCACTAACGACAGGATTAAGAACTTGGAAGTTAAAAACGTAGGCGTCCGTCTAATTAAAGGGATTGGCTGAGGGGGTTGTATCTTTCTTCTCATTAGCATTCTGTTCATTCTGTTTTCTTTCCCTATCTCCCTGTTCCCTACACACTCAGCTTGTAATAAAAGTTGGTTCTTGAATGTAAAGAAGTGTGCTAATGCATCTGGGGAAAAACACGTACAGGAAGGAATTGAATTTGTTTCTATCTAACCTAGGTAAGATATAATGGAACGTCTCATTGTTTATCTTTACAGTAGTAATCAAAGCGTCTTTTCAACACTCATAAGGATTATTTAAGAAGACAATTAAGTAAAAGTATTTATTTGCTTGTTTTCAGCAGAAAAACAATCTCCTATTTTAAGTTTATACCACTGCAGCCAAGTGATAAGGGCATTTTAATGTTTTCCTGCATCTATCTTTCCATTTTTAATGTTGCAGGATTAGGAGGTAGCTGATGCTGCTGTTGTGGAAATGTGAGCAAGTAGAGCTCCTCATTACAGGGCAGAGTGGGTGAAAAGAGTCCGTAACTGAGGGTGATGGAACTGCTGTGTCTACTGCCCCTTAACTCAGCGGCAGCACCTCTTCTCCCGATGAGGCGAATCGCAGGGAGCAGCGTTTTGCTGCGTTGCAGGAGCAAATCCCTAAAAACCTCAGCAGCAGCAATGTCTGCAAGCAAGGAGATAAATATGTGAAGACAGATTGCAGCAAAGGCTTTGAGGGTGTCAGAGGTTTTCTGTTCTGGCCTAGCTATTATGCAGAATTACTTGCATCGGCAAGATGTTGAGCATTCTGTTCGCAACCCCAGAAATGTAAGCGAGGCTGGTAGCACGTGCGTGTGTTTTCCAGAATTTGTGAGTTCTTTTGCTGTGTAACTCACAGCTGAGTGTTTCTTCAGCACGGAAAATAAAAATGCTCGGCAAAGCATATTGTAGCCGTAAAATCAAAGAAACCAAACTGCATCTACTGACACGTCAGGGTTTCATTTGCCTCCTCAACAGGCTTAGTGTTTATGGATCACCCAGCAAATGGTATCAAGGCAGCCTTTCAAATACAAACTCTCTATTGCTCTTCATTAGAGGGAACGTGTGGTGCTTATAGCTTCAGCATCATAAAAAAAAGGGAGTTGAAGTATTTTGCCTTCTACGTTACTTCTGGAACTATCTCTGAAGTAGAAGTTGCTGTCGTTCTACCAGAGGACCGGCAAGATTTACTGCGTAAGCTTCGGCTTTCTGGCCTCCTTAAGCTTTACAGCCGGAAGGCCGGAATATATGTCGCTGCTCCACCGCGAGGAAATTTGTGTCATTAGACTCAGAAGTCAAATAAGCAGTAAGTCATACAAACACACCCGTGTATTGATTTCAAGTAATTTAAAAATAATTGTAGTTAATACGTTACCTATCTTCCTGGTTTTGGCAACACCACCCAAGTTGAAAGCAAAATAAAAGTCTATATGGTCTGTTACTCCTTTAATGGTGCAGTATTTATATTTCAGTTGGCCACTAAAGGGTTCTTTATGGGTTTTGGAGTCAACGGCTACAACCAGGTTTCCGATACAACGTACGAATGGTTCCCAAAAGGGAGCTATACTTCTGAATGTCTGAAGACTATCTTCCAGGACACCTTATTTTAAAAGATGCTCATGTTCACATGGAGATTTCATAGATTTTAATATATGTAGTATTACTTTGCCTGAGAAAGGGATGACCAAATGGTCAGGTTTAGATATAATTGCATTTATCTTCTCAATCTTTTACATAAATGCTCTGATAACTTCACTTTCCACGTTGCAACACAACAGCTTTGCGTACATTTGCCTCATTTACTGGAAAGAGGTATTTCTTTTCTTTCTGAAAAAAAATCAGCTTGTATTATTTTTGACTAGTGACGTATAACACAGACTTGAAGAGATAAAATGCTATTGATGGAGTAATATTTTCCAGCTGTTCAGAGTCTTCTGTTTCACGCAGTATTGACGAGAAATCATGTTTGGTTAGAAGCCATAACACAAGATGCTGCTGTAATGTTATGCAGTTTTCTTTTTATTCCAAAGTTTCCAGTGTTTGGCTTTATATGTATATCCAACATGTGGTTGAATGTATCCAACCTTGCTTTTATGTCACTGCATGGCATATTTATGATAGAAATAGGGAGGAAACAGGGAGTCACTGCTTCTTTTTAAGTTTCTGCCGAAGTTCTGCCTTTTTTTTTTTTAACCAATATTTTCTTTATGTTTTATTGTCACTAACTTGAAGTGCTTTGAAATGTTTGCATTAATGGCATTTAAAAAAAGTCTGTGATTGACTGACGTGAAATTTCTTCTGCTGTATTATTTTCAATACCAACCAGGATTTTATGGACTCTGTGGTAGTTGTGTTTGTTACTAAATGCGTCTGTACTCAGTATGAGAAGGTTTTGCTGAAAGTAGTAGTACAATACCATGAGTTACTAGAGGACTGGTGTTTGGGAAACAGTGCTCACCTGCCCGCTGTGTATAATTCAGGAGACATTAAAGCAGCTGAAAATCAGAAAGCAAGAAGTTGCTTT
This sequence comes from Pampusana beccarii, assembly GCA_013399365.1. Classification (NCBI taxonomy): domain Eukaryota; kingdom Metazoa; phylum Chordata; class Aves; order Columbiformes; family Columbidae; genus Pampusana; species Pampusana beccarii. The sequence goes on along the minus strand of VWYH01006847.1, from coordinate 737,758 downwards.
GTCTGAAGTCACAACAAAATGCCTGATAGTCAAACTGAAATGCAAGGCGGGGGGAAGTAAAGAGTATTAACATTTAGCACTGTATAATCCTCTACATCTTTTGAGTGCTAGAGGTGTTAACTATTTCAGCCTCTAGATAAATTTTTCAGCCTAAAAAGATACACATGTATTATCCTTTTTCTCTTTTGGCAGAACATGTAGACCGAAAAGCTAAATAACTCACCCAAGGCTACATATCACTGGCAAAACCTGGATATACTTGGCTTCTGGGCCTGCGCTCGATTAGTGCTGCGTAGCAATAATGTGTGTCTTAATGGTGTGTAAGTAGAAATAACTACACAAAATTCCTATTTTGATGTAGACAGCAAACTTAAGATACTGTATATTAACATTGTACGAGGAATTTGCAGCAGTAACACAAATGCTGGTCTCAGCAAACTGCAGTACTGTACGCAGTGTTAGCTGTTGTATTGATCCAGGCCACTAAATCTTTAATTATCTTTCGTAGTAAAACTCGTCTAAATAAATTGCTCTGTTGCTACCCAGTACCGCTGCTCGTTCTCAGCAGCGGAGGTTGATGCTTGAGACATTTACCATATCCATGCTCTTCGTTTAAAGATTTGGTACTATTAAAAGGAGGAGTAATGCATCTAAAAACTAATGGACTGTTGGACTTTTTAGTTCTGGAGTGTAACATTCCCTACTGCTTCTCAAAACAAGTGTGTAATAGGTTACGGCTGTACAAATTCTCCTGGCCCTTGAAACGCTCCCGTTTATTTCAGCATACCTGTCCTTTGGGTGACGCGGAGGAGCGGAGCGGCTGGCTCGGTGCTGTTCTTCTCGCTTGGAGGGCTAGTGCGGCAAGTCTGGAGGTGCTGTTTGTGGGATGGATTTGCATCTTTCTGGCCCTAGGAGGAAAACGGTGCCCTTGGCTCAGGTGATAATCAATGGCTGTTGAAGGTGCCATTCTCTTGAGGTCTTCCACAATGCGTGCGGCTGTTTCATCTTCCCTATCATGCAGCTGTCTTTAGATGTCAGGATTTTAGCCTGGTGGTTTCCGTCAATGCTCTATCAGTTACACATAGACTCACGTAGGTGTATTTAGCTGCTGAAGAAGGACTTGTTTGAACTGACAGAGCTGACCAAATGTATTAGAGCTTTGCGCTGGCCCATCTAGTCTCTGAAACTAGGTATGTTTATACAGCAACAGGTGTGCCAAATCCTATTCTCAGCTACCCCCATGTGAAAATGGAGATATTTTTTAAGAGATATGTGTAGAATCAGAAATAAAATGGCAGAGATGGTGCTGAGGCAGATTCCAGAACATGAATAAACGGAGGTTGGGAGCATCTATAATAAGTAGGCACAGTTGCGGCGACTCTAAACGCATCTGTTAAATATGCTGTTAAGAGGTTGAAGTTTTCTTTGTCATCGTTGTATAATCAATTATTTTCTCAGTGCATTGCCCTGTGACAGGGCCATGCCGCTGCTAATTTGTTTTATAGTTAGTGCGGTTCACAGTCGTGCCTTGCATTCACGTTCATTCTGCAGTATGTATTTCAGGGAGATAATGGGATGAAGATACAATATTCAACAGGAAGCTCTTCCATACTTGCCTACAAACCACTATAGCACATAGTATTATGCTGACATGTTTTATCAGAACTGAAGATATCATTTAATAACTGAAGTTTTCCTTTTGCACTGAGGGAAGGGGGGGAAAAAAAAGCAGTGTTTAAAAAAACCAGAGCACCTTGATTAATCAATTCAGGAGAAATATCATAAAGTGGAGTAATAGTCATGGCTGCCTATATCTGGAAATTGAACTATAAAATCCCAAATGATTACGAATTGTACTTGCTGTCAGTGAAGTCAGCCAGCTGTGTAGATCAACAATGTGAGATACTTTTTTACTGCGATGTTTGTTTAAATAACCCATTTATATTAAAATATTTCCACTATTGTTCTTCCCAGTGGTTGCTAGCAATGTCCATAGCAACAGACAGTGATGTTGCAAGTGGAGTTCAATGTGTTGATTATATGATAAACTGGAGAGAGGAGAAAATAGATACTCTGTTTACAAATATCTGGAATGTGGTAACAGTTTTATAAGAAGAGGAGAGTGGAGAAAATGGACTTATTTTATTCCAAGTCCGTGGTTTCTGTTGTTGACTGAGATGTGTATTTTGTCTTGAAAGGCTGGATTTTTCTTGCAGTTTGAGAAGTGCTGTTGCTGGAGCAGCACATCCAGGCACCCAAGAGCTGGGATTTAAGCACATGTAGGTGGTTATATCAGTTGAACTAAGTCTTGTTGCCTAAAATGCAGTAATAAAAAAAAATAAATAACAAAAGCAAAGGAGCAGAGTTGTGTGAAAATAATTAAGTTGCATTAAGTAAGAATTGAAGCTGCTGAAAACCTGGGGGGAGGAAAAGAACGTTTTAGCATAAGTAGTGCACTTATGAATTTTATTCCTTAGTTTATTACTGTAATTCCTTCTGGATTGGCAGCATTGTCTCTCACTGCAAACATCTATTTCGTGATCAGTTATGTAGTGATTATCTTGGGTTTTGTTGTGTGGATTTAAAAAAAAAAATCTCTAGACCAGTAATTGCTCTATGAGCATAAATTTAAACATTTATTTGGGATAATTCATCTGAGCATCCTTTCTGGGAGCCTCTGTCTCCAAAGACTAAAAATAAGTTTTGTAAAGGCAAACTGCTAAGATTTTTTTTCGTAACAAAACTCAATATTAGATGATTCTGCTTAAATGTGAGAAACTGTTTTGTAAGAGTCCTGTACGTATTTGAAGATACTTGTGACAACTTTCTTTTTTTAGTATTCTCCTGCTTGTCGTGTTTGTAGAGTACTTATTGGGGTTGGATGGTTGTGGGGAAAGGGAGTGGATTGATGTGGTTTGGGGGTTCTTTTGATTTTATTTGACTAACCCCCATGGTTAAACCTGATAGCCAAAAGTGAGCAGAGGCCACACTGGGTGAGAAACGGGGTTATTTCTTAAATTTTCTAATGGTATTACTGTTTGCACAGCCTCTTGTGATGTTTGCCTGTTTAGCAGTCAGTTATTCCTTCTCAAATATGATATTTTGAGTACGTTCATTGAACTGCGAACCTCAGTCTTGTGGTGAGGCTTGAACAGGTCTTCTGCATTTGGAATTGTAATTCTGTCTTCCAGAGTCTTTGAGACTTTATCTGCAGATTTAGTAAGTGAAATCTATATTCAAACGCCAATGAAAATATTAAAAAATGCCAGACCAAAGACAGACCCTGTGGGTTTCTACCTGATATAACTTTCTAGTCAGGTAGTCGATCACTGATGATTTGTCAAGTAAAATTTTTCCATCTGCTTCTTTTCTAGCCTTACACTCGCTTTACATAGAACAAGTGTTTGTATAATGTGTTTATGAAGAAACGTGGGGAATAATGTCTATAGCCTTGCTACACCAAGACCTTGCAGACTCCAAAACTAGTGCTAGACAACAGAGAAGCCAGACTTAAAACATGAAAATTCTGCCTATTCTCTCATTTCCTCCTGGAAATACCTGCTAAACCTGTCGATAGCCAGGCTGCCTTCATTTCACGATCGTATTCAATCTCTGCCTGGCACTTGGGGTGGTCTTGGTTATTCTTGTGTAACCTTGGGATGCATTCATGACTAGAAATCCCATCACTTCCCAGAAACCGCACTGCTAGAGAAGCGATAGCATGAGCTACCATTGCTTGTAAAATCTGCGTTAATTTGTATAGTTATACTTAATATTCAGCCGCTGTGTAAATATAAAATCTTTCTTAATAGATGTTTGATTTGCGGTAACAATATTACCTGGAACCTGAATAATATTTTGTAAAATTGGCATCCAGTCGCAGCTCTTAGTGCTTTGTTGCTATGGACATGTTGCTCTGTAGCACATATGTTAATATTTTACTCTGCGATTGAATCCTGAAAAACACGGGCTGTGTTTAGAAGACGTGTATTTAAATAATTTTCATTAATGATTCTCCGTCAGAACCGGAAGACACATGGGTGCTGAAATACTCGGTCTGTTAAGCTGTGCGTGCCGTGCTCCGAGTCAGGATTCCGCTTGAACAGCTGTGGTTTAACTGCGGTGTCTCCGCACGGTTTTCCAAAAGGGGAAATCTGGGGGGGAAGTCTTCAGTAATTATGTTGTTATTACACCATAATCTCTCCCTTTTCTGTTATCGTCACTGCTACTGTGTGGTGTCTGGCTCGTGGAGAAAGATCGGCGCTCGCTGTGTAATGTGGACAAAAGTTATTAAAAGGGGAACAGAAGCTTTCTAGCAAAAAATATCTTGTAAAGAGGGATTGATATTCGAATTAGCTGGAGATAATGTTGGAAAAGAGGCTTTCTGAAGGCCTTTGTACTCAAATATTGCACGCTGGTTCATGAGCAGATGGAAGGCTGCTGAGAGAAAGCGTAATCAGGTTACTCTGCGATTTTCATTTTATGATGTTTTTATAACCTGGTATTATCTCTTTATTGTGTAATCTGGTAGACTAATAACCTAACAAATATCTAACTTCTGGGAATCATCTACTTGTAGAGGAGATTTTGATATTTTCCATTACTAATATTTTTTGTGTGAAATCCACCTATTTAAGATACTGCAGAATTCATTTGCAGCGTTTTAATACATGATGCAATTTTTCAGAGCAGGAAAAATTTATTTACGTGCAAAACCATAGTCTTAAGTGCCTGAATAATGGTATCACCTTTGGAAAATTCTCCTTACTTCTGAAGATCTGATTCATGTTCCAGTGATGTTAACAGATTAATTTTCATAAGCTTTAGATCAAACTTAGAGATTATTTGCAGCAGGTTTTTTTTTTTAGAGTATTTGGACAATTCAGAACGCTGCAATTAAAAATCCCAGAGTGTATCTGAGTGCTAAATTGTGGCTGCAATAAATGGAAGTCATGAAAACCTCGCTCGGTGCCCATTTACATGTTCAGATACTTAGAAGAGCTGGAATGACTTGTCTCCATCGTTGCTGCCTTTTCCCATCCTGCCAGACCACAGTCTGTGGTCAGGCACCATGTCACGAACAGAGCTCGTAGTTTCAAAGGTCGGACGTGCCTTCGCTTTCAGATCAATCCGTTCTCATCTCTGGCTGCTTTTGTGGTAACGGTACCACCAAAATGCTTGTAGGACATCATAATACTGAATATTCACTATTCTAAGTGCCTACCGCTTGCAGACGTGTACGTTGTGGTTTGTATATTGGCTGCTGTTCCCTACAGGCTTCTGCTGAGCTCCAGAGAAATCTGAAAAATTCTTCTATTAAAACGTATGATTTAAAATGCTCCTTTCCCTACGCTGACGGAATCCCAAAGGATCAGTCTGCTTAGTTTACTTGCCAGTTGCTCCTGTCTTGAAAAATGTTAGATTAAGTTCAATATTGCTTTAAAAAAAAGAAATTTTAAAAGCAATATTGCTTTTAAAAAGCAATAATAAAGAAAAAGCGACATTTATATTTTTCATGAATTCTGTGCTGGGCATGAATTGCTGACAGGTCCACTCCATCTGCTGCACTCATCTTCCTCAAATACGCTGGGAAATGGAGCAGCCGGGGATCAGATTTTCCTTGGAACATTCGAGCGGTGCTGTCATAATTTAAAACTTCTATCAGACAATGAAAACAAACAATAAACCAAGGAAAACGCATTAAGCCAGTTTTAGGGCACTCTCTGCAGCTGTTGTGCAAAAAGTGGCTGCGACCCCGGTAAGGGCTGGGGCAGGAATCTTCAGATGGTTTAGAAACATTGGAATTAATGAGTCCTTAAAACACGACTAATTGATTTCCCTGATGCACAAGGCTCATACTTGATCTAAATAAAGCTCCCGAGTCTGCAGCCTGTGAAGGTTTGTGTCGTGCTCCGTACCTGCCTTCGGTTAATGAAATTGAACCATTCTGTTTTTCACAGAACTATTAAGATATCAATAACTCATTTTGGGGGGTTTAATTTAGCATTAATTTGACTATATAATTGATGACCCCAAAGAGCTGTCTTCAGTAGTTCCTTTGTCTTCTAATTATTTATTTCTATACAAATTAATATCAAGCTATGCACTATTTCGAACATGTAATTTGCAATGTTTGGGCCTTCCATGCTGATCTTTCTCAGCTCCAATATACCTATGTTAATCTTTAAAGTTTATTACATTTCACGGATGTTCTATTTTTCTCACATTCCAATAAATATTTGTGTATTATAGGGTTTTTTTTAACTCTTCATTTCGAACAATTTTCTTAATAAATACATTTTAATTCCCTTTGCTCTTGTTTCCTATATGATGAGCAAAATGGTTCAATTGTCAGGATTTCCAGTCAATTTAGTACAGATGGTAGCAGTGTGAATCTCACCAGTATTCAAGCATCACCTTTAAAACTTGGGTGTAGTTGCACGTGACATCCAAGCAGTCTGAAATGTATTTCAGTATTTTTCAAAGAATCTTTCTAATGCTGCTTTCTTTAGAATTAAAGTAGGAATGAATGTAGATGTCATTGTCTTGTAATTATTAGCTCTTCATTGGAATTTTATCTTTATTTGCTTTATCAAATGTCATATTAATTGCATTTTATATCCCCACTCTGTAAATCTATCACAGTTTCTTTGATTAATTTTCTAAGTCAATTAAGCTGATACAGGTTCATTGAATAAAGAAAAATCATAGTGTGATTTTTTTTTTAACAGTTTTTATAATTAAAACTGTCAATAAAGATAGTGTAGGCAGGATCTTCAGCTGATGTGCAATCAGAGCTGAAAGTGTAGCCTTATATATTTTTCAGGAGATATTTATTTATTGGTATTTACTGATAACTATTAGAAGTTCAGTGGTTTTTATATCCACATTAGAAAATTGAAGTGGTACGAATAGAACACACAACCTTTGAACGCTGCTGTGCTCTCCCTGTCATTTGCTATGCCCCCTCCTACATATAAAAACGAGTATGTTACAGTAGGAATATGTGATTTCCCCCATTGCTTTAAATGCTTTTTCAAAAGCAAAATAAATTGTGAATTATTAATGTTAACCACACCATGCCAAAACAGGAGGAAGAAATGCAGGAGTGTTCATTATTGATCAGTGTACGACTGCTCTGACTTAGCACTAACTCTTTCGGAGGCCTATTGATGTATGAACTTGTTTCATGCGGTATAATAATTTTATATGTTGTTTCAACCTCTTGCTCAAGGATATGACTAATAGCACAGCTGAACTCAGTGGGGCTTCTCATCAAGTAATAAAAGTGAAGGTAGGAGTTTCTTGCTCCAAGTCTTGCGTTCAGATGCCTGTCCCAGTCTGCATTAGCGTCAGCTCTTTGCTCCACAGGCATTCTCTGGAACTTTACGTGTTCTTTTATTCTTATCTATTTTTTTTGAGATTCATGTGTCCTGTTCAGTTAAGCCCTTAAATTTTTAGATTAAACCTTTATCTTGTATAGTCAAGAAAAGACCATCTAATGCATATAGAATGCAAAGTAACCAACCCTGTTGCAGTGCAGACAGGTAGTGCTGCCTACAGGGGACTTTATAGAGACACTGGATTGAGAGCAACCCTGAGGAGGATGACTTGGGGGTTTTGGTTGGTGAGAAGCCCTACGTGACCCAGCAATGTGTGTTTGCAGCCCACAAAGCCACCCATGTCCTGGGCTGCACCCAAAGCAGCGTGAGCAGCAGGTCAAGGGAGGGGATTCTCCCCCTCTACTCCACTCTGGTGAGACCCCACCTGCAGTGTTGCGTCCAGCTCGGGGGCCCCCGACACAAGAGGGACACAGACCTGTTGGACCGAATCCAGGGGAGGCCACGAAGATGATCAGAGGGCTGGAGCACATCTGCTGTGAGGACAGGAGCACATGTGCTGTGAGGACAGGCTGAGGGTTGTGGTTGTTCAGCCTGGAGAAGAAAAGGGAGCAGGGAGACCTCGTAGCAGCTTTTCCAGTACCTAAAAGGGACCTACAAGAAAACTGGAGAGGGACTTCTTACAAGAGCCTGTAGTGATAGGACAAGGGGTGATGGCTTAAATTGAAAAATAAGAGATGTAGGTGAGATATAAAGAAGAAATTCTTCCCCATGAGAGTGGTGAGAGCCTGGAACAGGCTGCCCAGAGCAGCTGTGCATGCCCCATCCCTGGAAGGGTTCAAGGTCAGGTTGGATGGGGCTTGGAACAACCTGGTCTGGTGGAAAATGTCCCTGTCCATGGCAGGGGGGTGGAACGAGATCATCTTTAAGGTCCCTTCCAACCCAAACCGTTCTATGATTGATTCTAAGATTTGTTATGTGGCAGACCTAAGCAAGAATAGACTTGTGTTGTGCAATGACATTTATTGACTCCTTCACGCCTACACCAGTGTAACTACAGGGTTGTGCGCGCCTACCTGCTTTAGATTAAATGAAAACTCTTCCTTCCCTATCTACACACAGATCGTGTGTATCCGTTAGGCTCTAACTTGCCGATGTTCTTGTCTGTGATGTTGTGATAATTAGTGATGCCGTATAACAGAAAGTTTATCTTCTGAGGTTCTGCTGCCTTTGATTTTTACTTTTTATTTTTTTTCCACTAAACTAAGTGTTGTTATTCCCGGAATGTCAGACTTTAATAGGCTGGCTTTCACTTGTTGAGAAGTGTTTCAGTAAAACTGATTTTGCCAGGACTGTTGTCAACCCATAACGACACAGCTTGCAGGCTCTCAGCCTCTGTTGTCATCTCCGTTTCTTGTGTAACTTCTTATTGCCATTTAAGCTGTTCTACTTTCATATGTTGTAGCTTTCTGCATTTCACCAGAAACATCTTACACGATCTAAACAAAGGAAAGGCCTTGAGGGATCAAAGATCTTAATTGTTACTTATGAATGTGTTTGAAATCAGGTGGGTTTGGTTCTGCAGCATCTTGGTTTAGATGACTGATGAATCGAATGTCAGTCTGTCAAGTCTCAAGTGTTGTACAGTTTTTGCCTACTGGATACCATTCTTCTGGTTTCAGTGCAATCTCTCTCTTTCCTGAATAGAGCCATCACACTGGAGAATCAACTGGTGATCCTTGCGACATCAGCAGCCGATGCGGGAGGTTACTATGTCCAGGCGGTCAATGAGAAGAACGGGGAGAACAAGACAAGCCCGTTTATTCATCTCAGCGTAGCAAGTGAGTATCCAAATTGCAGGAAACATGCTGTCATACTGGGGTTGCAGACATATTCACAGAAGTCTATCGGAAGAAAAAGAGCCTTGCTAACAAAGGACTGGATCTTTAAAGGGGGTTGACTTTGCCTGGTTGTTTTGGGGCATGTTGAGCTCCTTGTGCTCTCCTAGGGACCTAAGAGAGTATATGTCCTCGACAAATCACCCTCAAAGCCTTTTGTCTGGTGGTTTATTTTGTGCAAGGCAGGTGCATGATGATATCCCTCGCTGCTTGTTGTGGAGTTGTGATCATAATTTCTTTTTAATGCAAGGGTTTATAATGTATTGTTTTCCATTGTGCGTAAGTAAACAAGTCAGTCTTCTGAGTGAAATTTTATTAATGAGTCTGTTCCCAGTCTAAGGCATTATTTTTACCTGGAGTTATCACAGAGTCCCAGGGAACATGCATTTCGTTGTTATTACTTATTATTTTACATTGCGCAAATTGCATTAACACCTACCATTACAGAGGCGTTCCATGAGAGGGTTTTACAGCCAAGCGGGGGGAGCAGCAGCAGAGCAATGGGGTCAGAAAGATGACTGCACACTAAATATACTAATGCACACATTCAGCAAAAATAGGCTTGTGTAATCTATTGTAAAACATTTAGTAAATGTTTGTATGAAAAATTAATATTCTGAACATGTAGAATGGTTTGACTCGTTTTCTGAGGACATTTTTCGTGTATCAGCGAGGTAAGGGAGGGTGTTAGTCTGAGCAAATGTGGAGGTTTCTGGGTTTTGCTGTAGAGATTGCTGGATAAATGGTTGATGACACTGGCAGCTTGACTGACAGGCTACTCTTATGGGCTTCTAGAAGACGCAAGACTCAGCTCTAGATCAGTCGATGTGGTGAGATGCTCAAGATCTCTTGATCTTGGATACCGTTAGAGTTGAGATGATCCCTATGGCTCTTTTCCTTACAATAGTAACACTTGGGAGTTTGTGCTTCTGGGCAGAAAATCCACTTTTGGAAATACGCTTATGTTTGTCTAAAGTTCATAAAAAGCATTATGTGTCTGTGAAACATTTAATTTCTAAGAAAATATAATTTTCCTGCTAAAATTCCTCATGAGATTTCATGGAAGCCTCGTGAGTTGGAGCAGGGGTTGCGGAGGGCAGAAGCTGTATGGTGTAACAGGCAGCAGAAGAGAGAAACCTTTCTTCCCCGATATGTTTCTAAACCAAATGAACTTCTCAAGGGTTTTATGCGCAGCTTTCTGAAGTGGAAATAATATTCCAAAGCCACTTGTGAATTCTGGCTGTATTGTGGCATGTAGATTGTAAACATTATTATTTCTGACAGTATAAAGAGGTTTGCTAACACTTTAGTAATTTCATTTTAAAGCAAATTTGTATTGTTTGTATTATGTGACCAATAACGTACTTCCCACTTTAATTTCATATCTTAATTAATGCTAGAAATAGTCTGTGATCATGCATGGAGAACAAGTGCTATGCAAAGCAGAAGGTAATATGGGCCTATGGAAAAGAAAACACTTCAAAATGGGTACGGCCTTGATACCATGAATGCAAAGTCTATCTGGAATGTGAAAAATAGGAAAGATTAAATGGATAAAATAAGATGAAGGAAGATGGAAAGCCAAAAATGCATTTACTTGTTAGAAAGAATACTAGGCAGTGAGGTTTTCAAATTGTCTTGATATCCAGGATTATGAATGCTATGTAGGTGCTGAAGGGAAGGCACTGGCTGCAAGGCATTGTGGTGCCTGTCGAGAAAATGAGCTTAACATGGTCATTCTGAACTTTGATCTGAGGAAGAAACATATGTGATACATTAGATGGAAGTGAAGAAACCTTTTTGATCCAGTAACACAAAATAATCAGGCAAAAATGTAGTCCTGAAGCAATATGCAGAGAATGGTTGCAGAAAGATTATGTATTTTGGAAGAATAATAAAGAATTCCAGCAGGTGGTTGGAAACAGATTGTTAAAGGTACACCCAGGTATGGAAGGTATCACATTGAATTGTCGCTGTCTGAATTTTATTAGATGTTGAGAGTGATGACACGTGTCATTTTCCATTAGGACATGTATAAAATTTAAAAACATTTTAATCAAAATCAAATAAACCATGAGTAAAGTGGAATATCCAATCTCTGTGTGAGGAGATTATATATTAATTATTGAGTACAACCTTGCTGCATGACTCGGCAAGCATATTGCCACTTCCATGGAGGGCAAAAGGAAAGAAAAGGGTAGATAATTCCCAGGGCAGTCATCCACTGAGAACAGTGTTAGATATGCATAGCTTGTTATTCCTTGAAGGATATCGGTGTCAGGCTTGCTCCAGCCTGTAGGGAAAGCAGATTTGCAGAATCAGGTTAACAGCTGAGAAAGCTGTAAGCTGTCCTGTTCTGGTCCGAAATACAAGGCTGACAGTAGGAGAAATGTATAGCCCTGAGGTAAGCAGAATTTATAGGGCCTTGTATTGCAGATTAGAGCCGAGGCCTTGAATTGTGTCTGGAAGTAAATGGAGTTTGAGAAACATCTGGAAAATATACTAAACTGTCCTTCAGTTAATAACTGTATTTGATACATGTTGAATAAGAAGATTTGATACGTGTTGAACAAACATACCATGAATTCTCTAGTAGGACTCTATGCATTAAAGGTAAAGGCATCTTGTTTCTTGTCGGTCTAACCTACAGCTCATTGAATCCCAAGCAATACCAAGTCTTGCATCCACCCGTTGCTCCCTGATCACAAACATCATGCATGGAAGTTGGAAAGGAGCTTCAGAAGAAAGCCTGGTAGCTTGTCAGTGTGGCTTCTGCTGGGTTTGGGTTTGCTTTTCTCTGCATTCTGAGCTTGGTCAGACGTTGAAAATGTAGACATGAGAATACCTGGGCTTAATGAAAATTAACAGATCTTTAGGGCATCTGGATGTTTTCAGGGATGTAGCAAGCAGACGTGACTGTGTGACAATTCATTCCATAAACACTCTTTGCAGTGAAGATGAATTAGGCAATGGATGTGGTCACCCTATAAGAAGATTCAGATGTTGAACAGTATTTTTCCGTAACAGCCGAGTCTGTAGCTTGGTTAACCACCGGTGCTCTGTGTGCCTGCCCTCTAAAGAGAGTGTCTTAATTTGGAAGTCTAGGTCACCAAAAGATATGTTCACAGTGCAAGGTCCAATCCAACTACGCTTGCAAAAAATGGTCATTTCTTTCAACTGGACGTGTTTCCTTTGGTTTCAAGAGGATTAGATCGTGCCAGAGGTGATAGGCTCCAGTGAAATAAAAATGATGCCCAGCAAGCAACATATTGGGAATAATGTCACATCTGAAATTAGTATGAAATGTCATAAATTAGTTCTAAATTTAAAATGTCTTAAAATCAGTGGAACTGTATACTGAGCTACTGAAAATCTTGGCGGTTTTTTTTTTTTTTAACCGTATGTCCCAGTTTTCATGTAAATAACACAAAATTTTGGCTAGGAAAATCAGAAAGCCTGAAAGTCGAGAGTTTGGCAACAGAAGTAGTAACAAAACTCAGTTTGCTTTTTGACTCGAATACATCAGTTGCTCCCTGTTGAAATGTCACTATTTTGGAGGATTTCAGTATTAACTCCATAGCTGGAACTTCCTAACTTGACCAGAGAGGTGTGAGATCTAATTTTTTACTGAGCCATTGCAACCTTCAAACCCTTAGCATTCTTACCTATTTCTATCTATTCAACAATAAATTTGATGATAGTATCTTGAACAAGTCCTTAATTCTTTAGGCTTTTTCTTTCCTGCCCATTCTCCCTCAGGGATGAAGTGATGTGCTTTTCATCTCGCCGGCGTCAGAATGACACTTAAAGATCAAAGCGTTCATAGAGTGAGGTCATCATAAAACTTGTATTTCCTTGAAGGCCATACGCTGTGTACAAGCTAAATTTTTCTGAAATTCTGGTTATAGTATGGAACTTTATAAAAAAGCAGGCTGTTCCATGGTACTTGGCTGTAGGCTGTGCCACTTCTATGTGAAGGTGTTTGCTGGGGAAAGGGGAGCAGAGGTATTAAGAGTTTCTTAATGAAACCGTTAGGATTTCTAGTATATAAGTCAAGCATTTAAGAAGTATTTTTTTTTTTTTTAAGTAGAGGAGAGAAAAAAAAAACCACTAATAAAAAACTCCTTATTAGTCTTAAGGATCTAGCTGAGGTGTTTGCCGCAATGTGCGTCCTTGTTACTTTAATACGTGAGGATGTGACAAGACTCTGGTGCCACTTTAGAAGAAGTTTGAAAAGCCCTGCTGAGACTTTTCTATTATTAACTTCAATGCAACGCTGTAGGCGCGAGCTGCCTTGGCCCCGTCTTAGAAACTCTTAACAGCGCGCTATTTCAGACCTTAGTTGACGTATTTTATGAAAAAATTGAGAAAGTGTCCACCAGTAAATGATTTAAATGGCAAGTTTGCAGAAGGTGGGTATGCGTAAGCTGTTCTGACAGCTTAGATGCTCCTGCTTCAATTGGTTTTGCAGCGCTAATCATCTGGAACTGCAATTCGGGGCCTTGCTTCTGGACCTTCTTGTTAAGCTGTGAAATATTGAGATGCGTGTCGCTTCAATAGATTTATTAGTAAATTAGATAGTCTCGAGACCTATTCATAACGCTAGGAGATACAGAGTGTTCTTCAGGCTGATGTCTCTTTTTTTTCTGATGCAGGCTTTGTGAAAACAGAAAACAAGATTGATGAAAATTTTAAAAACCTTGCCAGCCAGCATTTCTGAAGACTCAAAGATAATAAAGCCAATTATCATTTAACGAAGATAAATTTTTCCCTCCAGCACTAGCAATGCTTTAAAAAAAAAAAGTAGTTAAAAAAGTTGGGGGCTGAAAATTAAACTCCTGGGTTGGTTGCATTGCGATTAATTTAAAATACAAGGGTGTCATGTTGGTCTGTCCAGGTTCCACTTGCAACAAGAAGAATTCTGTTCTATTACGGCAGATATAGACATGAGGCTAAACAGACCCTCTTTGTCTCCGGTTGGTGCCTATTTTGTTCTTCAATTTAATGTGTCAAAGCAGAGATTTCAGCGAGGGGAAGAGTCCCGTTTCAGGCTCAGAGGGTACTGGTTTTGAAGGAAAAGTTTTTATTTGTTTGTTTTTATCTTATACAGAAAGGTTCTCATGATAGCACAAGATGTTTAGGTCACTTTTGGTGTCTGTAAAAACGAAATATTCTTTACATAGTTAGGAAAGAAAGTGGGGGGAAAAAGTGCCACATTTCCTGTCGGTGTATTTGATAGAATATTACTTATTACATCCTTCTGTCAGGTTTGTGAAGAAAAGTTTCCAGAAGATTCTGAGCAGACATTTTCCTCTCTGGAAGAGAACATTTCGCTAACATAATTTTTCATATTAACCATCAAGGTTTGTTCAAGTCAGCAGATGTTGAGGATCCTTCATGGATGTGTTTGAAGCGTAGTGCTGCATGAATTTTTCATAGCCAGTTCCATCTTTCAGGTGTAGACAGGAGGGGGAAACAAAAAAAGAAAGAATGGGCTGGAACCCCCAGGGAACAGATATTTGTGCTCTGAGGTCAAATTCTCGCAAGCTCTGTAAACTTGTCAAACTATTTTTAGTTTGTGCCAAGAGAATTTAGTACTGTTGAGGTGAAATTAGTGCTTCAGTGATGCTTTTTCTCTTCTTTTTTTTTTTTTTCTTGGTGGGGAAAGGAGGAGGAATATGGCATGAACTTAAATTGCATTTCTGTGCTGTTATTGCCCCATACATGCCTGAGGTTCTGAACAAATACTGTACTGAGGAAGGGCAGGTTAGCCCAGCTCAGCCCTCTGTGCGCTGATTTAAGTCATTCCGTGAAATAATGACATTTCTTCCCTTCCCCGTTTTCTAGCCAGGCTTTGCTTTCTCTTTGTCAAGCAGAATTTCCAGGAGGGATATCCTGGTGCTTGTGTCATGGGTGGTTTCAGTGTAGAATCATTTTATATGCATTACAAGGAAATAACAGATGATGCTCAGGATTTATCAACCTTCTTGGAATCCAGTTTTTTTAAAAAACTTCAGCTGGATTGCTTCCACAATCATCTACCTTTCTTCTTCTTAAAAGAAAACTTTCCTCACTTTTAACTGTAGTAATGTAGAGGGAAATGTGCAGAAATAACAAAGATGAGCCAAGAAACCTCTGTGGCAGCTTGAGCTTGTTTTTGGCTTTACCCAAGTGTTCTATCAGTGCTCTTTCTGATAAATAGCAAAAATAGTGGTTGGTCTCCAATTTTTTCTTCCTCTGAACTATTTTTGCTAATACTTCTTGCCACACATTGTGCATTTTTGGATCTGCTGTATCCACTGTCCCAGGCACCTTGTGTCTCCTCTGCTAGTAGTTTGTGCAATGGAAAGATAATAAAATAAACCTCCTGTAAGATTATTTTTTTTTCCCAATGTTACTATTGAGGAGAACTTAAACAGCCAAAATCAGCATAAAACATTGAAATAGTTTCTCTAACTCATTATTTTAAGGTAGATTCTTGTTATACTTGTCTGTTTAGAAGGTTGAGCTTTTGTGTCTGTAAGAGATCTGGAATGCACACTCAGACTCAAAATGCTGGGTTGTCTCCTAAACCCTTTATTTATATCTGACACATGCAATTAATCTCTCCCTATCTCTAATCACTTTTGCTATTACATTCATCGGAGTGATTTGTATCCTATCTCTGTCACTGCTCTGTAATTGATATGTGGAGATAAGAGATTCTTAGAGGACACAAACAAGGAAAAGAGAAAATTGAATTTACCTTGCAATCGTTTTATAAAATGTGACATACATCAATTATACATGCCATCAAGGAAAATGCCATCTTGAACAAACTCTGATGATTTGTTGGAAAACCGACATAAGAGAAATGTCAGAAAAGTTTTCTGGACAGAGAAGTATTGCTAGTTCAACACATTTTTCAGTCTTACTGATTTGCCTACGTTTTTTTAAAATAACGCTGTAGAATTTACAAAGAAAATATAATTTTTTTAATGAGTGTTTTTCTTCAGTCAGTCTTGTACTAGTACTCTAGCATGGAGTAAGATAAAACTGCTGAAATATTGTCATGATCAGACATAAAATGATGTTGGTTACTCAAGATTGAATCGCTTTTCATGGGCAAAATCGGTAAAATTGATAGTATAGTCCAATTCCAACTTAACCGCGTTCTAGCATGAAAGTATTTCTCTTGAGTTTCACATTTGGTTTTCATTGCAGTGAGAAGTGAAGTGATTTTCTCACTCCTGTTTAAATACTTTGTCTTCATGATCACTTCTAATTGTTGGCGTGAGAGCAGCGGTTTCTGTCCGTATCTCTAGTTTAAGTAGGACTTTGGGATCTTGGAAAAGCTTTGTAATATGTACTGATAGTATAACAAATTACTATCTAGTACCTAGGCATGATGAATAATATGAGAACTTTTTTTCAAATCATAAACCTCAGATTTATTTAAGTCAAGCAACACCCAGTGTTGGGCGCTGCCTGGTCTGCAGGACTGGCAATCAGCCTTTCCCTAGCACTGCTTATTTCTTTAGCATGTACATCCAAAATAAACTGAACTTTCTCGAAACTTCCAGAGGAGGCAGGAGTAGAGCTGTTTACAGGAATTTGTAAAGGGCTTTGCATTTCCTTTCATGCAAGTATCACAGTTCTGGAAGAGCTGCTGGAGCCTTGTGCATCAATTTACCCCTTTTGGTCCCTCGAGTCCCATTCTCTGTGCTGGACTCCTGGAGTATTCTAAGTAGCTGACTTGAAATCTTTTGCTTTGTTTCCTATTTTTACACAGTTGGATGTATTTAAAGTATAATTTTCATTTATTTAAAGTTGCTGAACCCTGCTGAAGGTGCTTTTTACCAAGAAAGAATTTGTAACTTACTGAAGGAAGCCTTAGCTTAAACATTCTATTTTAAGAAAATAAAATAAATCACATTTAGAGAAAAACATCCATGTAATACATAACTGTGAGATCTTTGTACTGTTCTGTAATGCGACAGGTTGTCCTGGCTGATATAAAGCTGTTGCTTATGAAAGTAGTGAGGAACATTTTATGAGACAGATAAACTTGGAGCATGTAGAGTTTGGTTTTTTTTTTAGTCACTCTTCAATTTCAAAAAGTAGTTTAGGAACTAGTTGATGGTGTTCTTCAAACTGTCATTGGATTAGACAAGCTTGAAGTGTTTTATAAACAGTATAGATTAGGAATAAAAATTATACCTAAACCAGATGTTTAATAGAAAAACTTTTGCACTTGGTTACTGTAAAAGCCTAACTAAGTCCTAAAGGTTGTGTTAAACATGCTGAAGGTCTGTGGTGTGGAACCTCCTCTGCATATTTACAAAACTAATTTTCATCTCAAGCATATGATTGCTTGAGGGTTATCATTTTAAAAACTGTTCACAATAAGATGTTTTTAATTTCTTCTCAATATATATTACAGAACAGGAAAATTGAATAAGGGTAAAACCCCATCCCCTGTCTGGGTCGTCATCCTGCCAGACAGACGGGATTTGTTGAAATAATTCCCAAAGTGCAGACTACAGCCTGAAAAACCGGTGATTACACCACAACAGGAGCACTGGGGAGGCAGAACATGCAAGATTCAAGGTCAGCTGTAAAACTTGAAATATTCTTCTTTATATAGAAGCATCATGATAAGGCATTTGTTGTTTTGGTCAGTAGAAAAGAAATGAAAGTTACTTATTTATACACTATCTAGTTTTGTCTTTTTAAAATTCGCTAACTAGTGTTTGCTCCAAATTTTCACAGAAGTTTAGTATTGGAAACTTTTTTTTTAGATTTGAGCAAGAACTTGCTATGAATTTTAAAGGAATATAGAATAATTGGACCTTCCTACCCCGTTTGCAATAGGAAGAGAAGCTCAGACCCGGTTGTGAGCTGGTTGCTTCTCCCGGTGTACGGAAAAGCTGCATCGATTTCCCGTCCGCTTGGCTGTGCCCTGGGAGCTGTAAATTGCCAATCAGGGTGTTCGTTCTCCTTCGTTCTTGTACTACTCGGTTTCACATCTTGTCATTTGCATCCGGGAGTGGTTGGACATCCCAGAAATCCCAGGCCTGATTTTTTTCTTCCCCTCTACAGACTGTGCTGTAAGGTAACAGAAACGCTGATTTCTTTTCATGTGCAGACTATTGTCTACAGTTTAAACCCCCTTAAAAAGAATCCATAATCCAAAACTCTGCATTTTTATGGTAGATAAATCACTTTAGCTATGGAATGTGGGAACAAAGTTACAGCTCCTATAATCTGGGAGAACATCATTGTTAAATGGTGTCTCTTTAAAGGACCGTAAGCTTTCTGTGATAAAAATGAAGGAATACAGCAGCCAGGAAGGTGCACACAATGTCCTGGTCTCTAAGGGCTTGTTCGTGCAAAATTGTTATTAAATTTTGTCCAGCTCTATTTGCTCCTAAATATGTTTACAAGCCGAGAACAAGTAGTTTACTGCTGTTGTGTGTAGGGAAAATACTGCAGTGGAAACTCTATTGGATGGAGAAGGAAAGACAAGAGTTGTTGTGCACAGAGGGTATTTTTTTAATTCCCCGCTTGTTCCTTATTCACTAAGGAGGGATAAAAAGAAAATCTTACTTATTTGCTCCACGTTGGGTCTATTTTGATCCACCCTGCAAAGCCATGTGCTCACAAACCTGACTTAGTAAAGACAGCGAAGGCTTAAAAAGCCAGGAATGTTGTATCTTCTGCAAGTGCACATCCAGTGCTGCCTTCACCTGTCCGTGTGGATTTATCAGATCGCTGAGAGTGATACTGTCAGAGCTATTAAAGAAGGTAATTGGTAGTGAGTGATTAAAATTGCAGATGGCCTTTTCAAGGTGATTATGAATATTAAATCAAGTCTGTAAAAGCCAGCTAAAAAGGCCCATGGAACTGAAAAGTGAATACGCTGAGGATAATGGCATAAAAAGAGGATCTCGCAGGCACGCTGTGCTCATCCAAACACCCCCCTAACCCATCAATCCATCAACCAACCAACGAAAGAAGCCCAAGACATAAAACAATTCAAGTGGACCAATTGTATCAAAAGAGGTAGAATTAAATATCTGCCTTTTTAGGCTGTAAGTCCCTCTGTGCAGAGAACCTGTTGCATCTCACTCCTCTTTATGTAGGATGTTGTCCCAGGTCGGTTGCCGTCACCATTGAGCAGCGGTAGGTCTGCAAAGTCCCCTCTGCCGCACGGTGCTGTGGCTTTAACAGGGATCTTTTCCTGTTCTTTTCCATTTTTGAGAGATTAATGACAAATCTTCCTTTTCACATCACCCTGGAACAAGGCCAAGAAATACTGTGCGGTGACTTCATTTCACTTGGTGAACTTTGTCTGAAAAATCGAAGGTTCATTGTGTTCCATAATTTAAACGGGAACTTTAGATGCAAACAAAGATAAAGGTAAAGAAAGCTGAAAAATAAATGTTTTCATTTTGAGCCCTGCTTACTTACATGTGTATTTAAATACAAGTGCGGAGAGCTTTCACATATATCTAAATACCTTGTGAACTTGGAGCCTGAGGGATTGTTTTCTTGGGCGTATTGTGATTATAGACTCATCACTTTTGGACCAATTTCATGCTTTCGAACGGAAGAATTTTGCATGGTTACTTATACTTCAACATATTATTGTTGTATTGATCTCAAACTTCATGCTGACCTAAATCTGCTCTTAAACGGTAAAACACCATGGGATTCATTGCAAAGATTTCTACAAATGTATTTTGCGATTCTTGTTTATTATCTTTGGTGTGACAGGAATCACTTGTTTAATCATTTGGGGAGCTTTTTTCCCTTTCGGTAATATTTCTACTTACCTGAGTTTTGTGTTCATTGTTATGTTAGTGGTTTTGATGCATATTGATTCCTCATCTAAATTAATATTATTTCACTTACAGATGTTCCTTTAGTAAATTTGATAGAGAATTATTCTTATTCTACTACAATAATGCTTATTTCTAACCATATTGGTTTAGGAGCTGGACCATGGCCTCCTTGACAAAAACGTTTGTGCCATGCAAGTATTTTTAAAATATATTCTAAAAAAATATTCAGTCAGTGCAGCAGGTGTGTTTTAAAGAGATACGTTGTCTAAACAGATGCGAGCACTTCCCTTAACTGTGGAAAGAAAAGTTTGACTTTTTAATGCAAATAGTCAATACCCAAGAAGTTGTGAGCAATTAGAAGAATGGAGTATTTCTTCCTATTGAAAGAAGCAATTCATTAAAATTACAATGTGATGTTTATCCACCCTCAATACAATATGTAAATTTTAACTCTTCAAGAAGTGTATTTTATGAAATAGAAGCACAAGAAATGTGTCGGACAGTTGGAAACTGATAGTGTCTTGATAGAATTGGGATTATCAGTTACCCCTTTGCTTTTTGGAAGGGATATTGATTACTTTTTTTAATATGATTAATACAGCATGGTGTAACTGTGAGAGCCTGGGATCCTTTGAAAACCAGTACTGCTGGCCACATCATCAGCAAACGCAGGCTCGCATTAAATGTGATGAGAAGAGGAAGGCGCTGCCTTTGATTTAAATTGTGGCTGCCAGATCTGATATCTTCATTGATGAAGAGGGCAATTTGTACTTTGTAGGCTAATGAGGAGAAATATTATGGAATCTGGCAGACCTTTTTGGACTTGATAGCGACTGCTGAATTCCTATCTTGAGTATAATGCAGGATTTATTTGGAAAAAAACGAGTCTCAGATGGTTGGACATTCTTGTTGAAGCTTGTAATGGTGCTGATACCCTGTCTGTTACCAGAGCCGCAGGAACAGCCAGATGGGCTAATTGCTGACGGCTCTCTTTTTCCTGGTTTAAAGATGAAAAAAGCAGTGTAATATAAAAAATTCACAGATAATTTTTGGTTTTTTTAGAAGGTTGTTCAGAGGGTGTTTGTAATGGAGGAAATGCCAGAGCTCTGATACGTGCGGCACTATGAGACACGGGCACGTGCGCTCCCAAACGAAATAACGAAATAACCCTGGTTCTCTGGAGTTCGTGGTTAGCAGAGACAGGCAGAGAGTGTTTTCCTTGGTTCATTCTTTCACTGCAGTTACTGGAGGAGGCGTTTTTAATTTTGTCAAAATATTTCTGAGTTGCACAACTTAGAATTCATGAATTTCCTGTGAATAATGACCAAGCTGTTTTCCTGCAAGCTTGTACTAACACTGTTTCTTTAAGGCTATTTTTTTTAGAACTATATTTTGCTACTTTTAAAGCAATGAGACTCTTTTCTGGATAAGAAGACCCTGTGTTTAGAGATTTACAAAGTCAGATAACAGGACTTCCTTGCAAACTTTAAGACTGGGTTTTAACAAGTCAGTTATCCTGGCTTATTTTTGTGTGGCTCTGGTACTTCATTTTGGTTTAATTTCATAACATCATAAGTGTCCTTGATGACTTCCTAGTAGCTTAATACAGTACTTGCTTCATGACGCTGTGTACAGTGGAACGGGAAGTGCAAAATTCATTTGTGTGTTCATGCTGAAGATGTTACATTTGTCATACACCTTATCTTTAAGTAGGTGGTACTTTTAAAATAGTCATCCAAAGTAAATATGATTTACCTAAGTGATGTTTTCAGTCATATCTCTTAATAAGAATTTTCAAAAGTAAATGTAACCTTCACAGCGCAGCCTAAGTTATATGACTTACAGAAACTCTCTTGAATTAGTGCAAACATTGAACGTGTCTGTTCTGATGGCCCTTCTGACTCCAGTAGAAATAATCTCTGGAAAAATAGTGGCATGTAGTTAAATGACTTTGCAATTTAGCTCATTTTAGCTTCCTATTACGTTTTTCAGACATAGCGATTAAATTAAAAATAGGGAGGGAAGATACAGTTCTTATAGAGAGTGTATATGTTGTAAAGAACAGGCCATTTTGTGAAATCTGCCAGCTTTTGAAAGCTGTGACCGAAGCCTCCCTTTCTTCCTCTGTAAGCATACAGTGGTGTGTTTTAAGTGGTCTCCACATCCTTAACTGTAGTGAACTCCTGGTCAGAATGAGGTAAAGGTGATCTGAATAGCACAATCGATTTAAGAGGAAGAGAGGTTTGCATGAAAGTTGCCTTCTGCTGACTCTGTCCTCCGCCAGTTCAGCAGTAGGAAGGGAGGGGGCTCACCTGCAGAGCCAGAGCTGTTCCTTTTGATCAGCCCTTAAGAACAATGTCAGATATCTCTCCCTTTCATCCTTGATCACCACAGGAACTTTAAAATCCATGTTTCAGAAAGGAAACCTGGGTAGCAGTCTCTGGAAACACGCAGAGCTCACCAAAACTGCATGATAGGTAATACAAAATTTCAATGAAAGCTGCAGATCCAGAGTGAGGGAAAGAATGCACCGAATCATATACGGCTTCAACGCATCGCTTCCATCAGCTCGTAGATACCAGTTTTGTGAGCCTGCAAGAAGATGGGGACGGTTTCCTTTTTCTTTTTTTTCTTTCCCCACCCCAAGAATGAATTGCATACAATCCATTAAAAAAACTACAAAGTAAGCTTATGAAAGAATAAGAATCCATTGTAACTCACAGCAGATTACTATTATAAATAATTTTCATCTTGCCATTTTGCTCTGGTTCTACCGAACCTTGAATTTTGAAAACAGCATAATTTAGTTGTTTGTGTGGTTAAGGATTTATGGGATTCGGATTCTCATTCACGAGGGGGGTGTGTGTGTGAATTCTTTTTTACGATATGCCACCATGATCCTGAAGTAATTCAGAGATTGATTTGTAAAACATTCTGAATCAATTAAGGCTTTAATCAGCAAGCGGCAAACTTCAGATGGCTCGTGGGCTAATTTTACCATCTCCTATCAACATGAACCTAAGCTGGAAAAAGAAAACAATTAAGGGGATGTAATTATCTGTCCTGATTACTGAATTAGAAGAGTTTGTGTTTGTTCTGTTGCTATGTAAAAGGAGAAATTTGCTTTGAAAAACAATTTGAGGCAGCTACTAAATTGCCAAGGGTTTGCAGGGTGCAAGGTAGGTGTTGTCTAGGACGGTTTTGGAAGAGGTCTGTGGTCAAGACCTGCCACACGAGTACCGTGTATCGAGCTTTGGGGGCTGTTCCCTGACATCTCTGTCACGCACTACGCACCATGTAGTAGCCAGAGTATTTGTCCTCCCTGCGCTTAAAATTAGTTTGGATTTTCAAGGCTGAGTCTCATCTACAGTTACTTGTCCAAGCATGTACCTGGTGCTTATATCTAGTGATCGCAAAACATCTTCCTATTACTAGGAGACAGGAATCAATTTTTAAGTACTCGTACAATGACAACCTTGCTAGAAAGGAGGGAGGGAAGAGCATCTCTGCATGACTGAACTGTCTAATCATCCTGTGGTGCTGTCTTCCTGATACCAAGTGGAATTACCTGAATTTGCTTGACTTTAATTGAGAATAGCCTATAGAAATATACCCAACTTATTACATAATTCTTCCTCAAACCAGACTTTTAGGTTTGGTAGTATTTTTATTTTCAGCTTAGCAGAGAGATAAATACAGATTTATGAGAGACCTTTACTTACCCCTTCTGTCCTCCCAGAGCTGATCAGAATCCACAAATTGCATAAAACCTCTCATAAACCCCTAGCTTACAAGGCTAGTGTAATTTCTGTTTGAATATTTAGCAGAATGTTAATCCTGACATATTTAGCTGCCACGCTGAAGGATTGTTGCTGCGTTCTGTGCAAAGTTCAGAATAAATGCCCAGAACTGTGGTGAGTTATAGGTCAATTACAGTAATTGGAAGGAAAAGTAAACAAGAAACCTTAGTAGTATCCAGCAGGAGTGATACCTCTATTTTTTATTAATGAGCAGTAAACAAACCTGTCACCAATCGCTGATTTTGAAAAATGTGCCATATAACTTAGTTGTATAAATGGTTTCATTTCCACATAGCGTATGTGTCTCTTGGTAGTGCTGGGTTTATTAAATACTGTTGAAAAAAATTTTCAGTGGAATGAAATTAAAACTGTCATCTTAAGAAACTGAACTTTATTTAAGCAGCAAGAGATAAGGCTGCCTCATCCACATTTGCTTTACAGAAGGCTGATTTTATAGTGTTGGTGATACTCAATTAATGGCTTAGTATATTTTGAAACTTAAGTTATTATGAAATAAACTAAAAGTACAGTCACTCTACAAATATAAATTACATCCTATCTGCTAGAACACACTGGTGTAAAGGCCCAACCAGTCTCTCATTTACACAGTATCACGTAAATTAGAGTTTAATAGTATTGTAATTTATGCAGATTTAATAAATATATTTGACTTTTGGAGCAATAAAATGGGTTATGGCGTTACCGTAAAGGTAATTATTGCCGGTGTTGTCTGCTGCATTTCATTTTTAAATTAAGAAAATCCATAATGATAGGCATGTTTGAGAGAAATACATGATGCTCCCCGAGGACCCTTAGTGTTCCTCTCAGTTCGATCCTGTGTGCTATCTGGAGTTACTGGGTTATGTTGCTTCTGGTAGGATCCTCCATGAACATCACCTCCCTCTTCAGAGACAAGAAATAACTCTACTTAGATTAGTTGCCTTTGTTACCTACTCTGCCTAGGTGAATAAGCAAATTTTTGCAAGGAAAAGTCTTTGGAGACCTTTGTGTTGCCAAAGCCAGCCCAGTGCAGGGCAGGAGGGGGGGAAATTACTTTGTTCTTCTGAGGAGTATGAAATTTCTTCAGATAGAAGAGATGACAACTTGCTTTCCTCCAGCTATATAAGCTTACGGAGTGCAGCAGGACAGATCATCATCAGTGTCGGGTTTCCTTGCGCAGCTTCACAAAATCTTAACAGAGCGCCTGTTTAAGACTGAGAATTCGTTGCATTTGTGGAATGCTGTCTGGATAACTGAAAACGGAGGAGTAGGCCAGGGACGCATCTCTAGGCTCACATAAACGTCCCACAAAGCAGACTTTAGCGATTAGGAGGCTGGAGAGAACAACAAATCGCAGAGCAAAATAGTTCTGAAGTAAAGGTTTGCCCTTATCTGCAGGGACGTACAAGATGGTTTAAATTATTATAAACTCATCTGAGGCTTTAAGTGCTATTGGCAAGTTATGTATTCGCTTGCTGTGCAACCTGAGGCCTAAGTGGACAGAGATTTCTTGACGTATTGAAGTTTCAGACTGTAACCCAACTTGGCATCTACAATACGGATGTGCTTTGTTCTCAGGCCACTTGGGCAGCGTGGGTATCGCCACGAGTTTGTCAGCAGTAACGTGAGTGATTCTGAAGGTATCGTGGACCTACTGTGAGGAGAGAGTCAGCACTTCTGTGGCTGTAGTAATGTTCTTATTTTAGCATCATCCAAACTCCATGTTAGGTCTTACAGCATTCAGAGAAATATGTTGCAGTGAAATTGTTCTGTGTAGAAGGTAGTTCATCTTACTCTAGCAGTCTTCCACACAGGTTCTTAATATAGGAAATAGAGTGGCTGAGAAATCTTATTTAAAAAAATAAAATAAAATCTAGGGGTGGATCCATTATATGTTTCTTTGGGTTGTTGACCTGGAGTTCTCACTGATCATATCTATCCTGAAAACATTCAGAAAAATTGTCGTCTTCCTTATAGGATTCTGAATTTTTTTAATGGAAATGATGTATTTGAGCAGATTACCAGGGTAGTGTTTCACACAGACTGAAGTGTGGATGAAGAAGAGATTTGTGTGAGATCAGGAAACGTCTAGAGCGGGTATCTCGAAGAGATAAAATTGCAGTAGACAATGAACTGGTAGGAGGGCAGGGGTTTTCTGCCAGAGTTGGATTCCTCTCTTGTGTTGACGGACACACAACATTTTTGACAAATGTCATATCAAGAGATGAAAAAACACATTTCTTAAATAAACGAGATTAGAGAAGCTGCTTTTCTAATGACTTGAGAGAAAGGCCAGTCTGCAGTCAGTCTGCTCCTCTAGTAACCAAAGGGCAAATAAATGTTAGATCTGATTTCCCCCAGACACAATGAGCAGATTATTGAGAATGGGGAGTATAAGCAGAGTTCCTACCTCACCTGGTGAAACAGCATTAGCAGCGCAGGTTCTTGCCTACCATGACTACCCCAAGGTTTCTTTATTTACTAGCTGGGTCATGATGTATGTTAACAGGCATCTTGTCTGCAGGAAATCCAGATGCTCTCCCTTCTTTTTCCTCTCTCGACTGGATGCAAAAGGTCAGAAGAAAAGCAGCAATGGGAATTCTTGCTGCCAGCACAAGTCGCTCTTGACTCCGTCTGCATCAGTACCACAGACTTTAATTTCCTTTACACTGAACTAAGGTTAGACTCGCTTAAAGGTCATTCTCTGTACAATAGGGTTTGTTTTGTTTTGCCATTTGTTTTATTTATTGAAAACAGCGTCTTTCCTGGGAAGCAAAGTTGTTTTCCCTGCTATTACCTCCCCTCTTCTTAAGTTGCTTTTGAAAGGTGTTTCATTACTTGCTAAGCTCTAAAGTGATTTTTCTGATAGTGATAATATCAACTTGCAAAATCTTTGAGCTGGGAGCGTTTTTATCTTGGAAGTGCAGTAGTGCTTGTTGCATAAAGAGATGGTGACATTTGGAATTAACCCTGCTCTTATTAAGTCCAGTTTTGACAGAACCCTGAAATTATCCTGTTATCTTTCTGTCAGCTCCATCAGATTCTGGAGATAAACTCCACCATACATCAGACAAGACCAGTGCTGTCATCATACAGTTTTCTTCGGAAAGTCAAGTGTTTTCTTTTATCAAGTAATTTCAGAAAAAATAATTTTGAAGTCTATCACTGACAGTTGGTTGAAGTTTTTGGCTTTAGAAATATACAAGTGAAGAAGAACTCGGTTCTAAAACAGACAGAACTTCCTGCCTCATAACTGTGGCGACTTCTTCCATAGAAAAAGAGGTGCTGCTCAAAGGCTTTCTACTCCTCTTGGCACCCGTTTTCGAACTTGGTAAGACAGTGAGAAGACCTGGTTTGTCTCATGCTACCTTCGGTACCTGGATGCTCAGTAACTGTTAAAAAACCCCTCACTCTCCATCTGTGCACAGGAAAATGTAGTTCCAAAGAGACCACTTCAGAGGGAGATATTTCTGTGAAGTTTTGAGGTCACGGATCTGAAACTGTCTTTAGAAACAGGCATAGGAACATTCATCTGGTGCATCTCCTTCCTCCCCCATTTCCAGTCCTCCCTCCCCTTTGTTTCCCGACCCCCAAAACATGAATTTGTTTGTTGTTTGTTTGGATCAAACCACGTATTTTCCAAGGTAAAATGTATAGCTCCTTGATTATGAAGAAAAAGCAGAAACAAAAGGAACTCAAATGTGGGCTTTTTCATGCAGCAAAATCATCTGGGGAAAAATCTGGGGCCAACAGGATCTGACAGCCTTAGGGTTAAGGATGAGATGGTTTAGTGGATGATGGAGTTCTCCTCTGGGTAGGCGTGGGAGGATTTTGTTAGATATTGATCTTATTATGTAATTCACTACATGTGTTCATAGCTCCAGATGGTTGAATTTAAAAAGAAAATTAATAAATTATCTTTACAGACTTTTAAAGTCCCCTGTTAATAGCCAGGTATATCCAAAGCATTTTAAAGAGAAGAATTGATGGACTGTTATGAAGTAAAGGGAAATAAATTAATTTTAAGGTTCTATTCGCTCAATAAAACACTGCAGAAGCTTTGAGTCTACAAGAATTGTCAAATATTTTGGATATTTTTGTAAAAACGAGCTTATTTGGGACGAAATGATGTTCTTGGTGCTCTGCTTTCTGATATAAAAAGTGAAGTACCCTGAAAACTATATTTGGCAGGCAAAATGTGGCCATGTATTAAAATGATGTCTGATGATGTGGAAGAGCCTTATAATTGGGATGGTTGGCTTAGAGATCATGTTGTTAAAAGTTAGAAACCATCCATGTTTGACGTTTTTTTATGATATAATAAATATTGGCTGCTGGTGAGAAGCCTGAACACTCTTCTTGCACCACCCATTTTGGAAAATATTTAAATAGAATATAACCATGTCTCTGTGTGCTCCGAAGGGAACAAAGACAGGCTTCTCTCTCCCACTTCATTCCAAGGATGGCACTTCCTCCCAATATTCCTTAATGAAAAAAAGAACAGACCACTATTCAACTCTTCTCAAACCAAGTGCCCATAAAGGAGAGATTTGTCTGTGTAAGATGTAAGCACAAAACACTGAATAGAGTTTATAATAATCACAGCAGAACTTTTAAAAGGAGCAGTCCTTTGTTCCCATGTCAGAGCAGAGCGCGATGTCTCTTGTTATTTCCAACCCGTTAGTTCTGTCTCTTTTAACGTGGCTTTTCCTGTTGCTGTGCAATTATTCCACTTGTTTTTCTTTGCCTTTGCTAGACTAAGGCTCTGAAAGCAGAGACAAAGCTACAGAGAGGTATGTGTCGAGAACCCGCTTTGTTGCAGAGTCCCAGAAAGCTATCTGGGGATATCTCTAAATTGGAAAAGGACTTTACATCCGTCTGACCGCTCCGTGCCATTCCGCCTCTGTTCACACAAACGATCGGCCTCCGTCGTCTTGTTCGGTTGATAGGTTTTGCGCTGTCTTTTTTTTTTGTTTGTGGTTAATATAGCGTGTTTCCTCCTCTTCCTCCCCTTTTTTAAAAACAAACACTGCCGTGCTTGAAGCGCTTCTCTCGCTTTTAGAAAGTTAGAGCTTGAGATGGAGCGGAGCGGTGATCTGATTAAAGTGATTAAAACTATATACGGAATGCATAATTAACCTTTGCCCTGGCTGTCGTGGGGAGCTGATGCATGGAGCTGATACCGTATCTCTCCATGGCAGCAGGCGTATGCTACATGACCATCTATTTTTTATTTCTTTTTTCCTAGAGAACTTTAATCGCTTGAGATAAAGAGCCAGGAGAGGGAGATCAGGACTGTATTAAGCCTCTCAATGGCTTTATAATTTCCTCACTATTCTACTGCTGGTAATCAAGAAAAATAATGCTGGCTTAATCCTGGACGCCAAGGTCAATCATCCCTGAGCCTTTTGATAGTGGGGGTGTCATTATGAAAAGATTTTTAATGAACGTAATTTTCGTTGCGTACTTTGGGGTTGGCCGTGTGTACGTGATTTCTTGTTCTTGATGGAAGAATATTTCTTGGTTGGAGTAATAATTGGCCTATTTTGATCATTTCCTAGCAGCTGGTTAGGGCAGCAGGACGGCTGAGGCAGACAAAGGGGTATTTTGGAAAATGTTGGGAGAGAGAACGGCACCAATCAGCCGGGGCTTGTGCAGGCACGACGGGGAGGGTGTTTGTGGGGATCAGCAGGAGGGCAGGGGACTGGAGCGATAATGGGGAAAACATGGGGCTGTTTCATTAGGTCTTAACGTGCCGGACAGACACACAAACTGTGGAGAGGCTACTGGAGCCCCACAATCTGTTGTGACTTCAATCTGCTACAATTTTAGTTCTAAAAAAAAAAAACCAAACCAACCAAATAAACCCAAAAAACAACAACGAAAAGCACGAAGGCAAAACAACCAAACAAAAATCAAACCCAACCCAACAAACCCACAAACAAAAACCCCCCACAACCTTCCAAAGTAGTTTTTTGCTGTTTCTGCACTGAGGTGAAAAAGCTTTTTAGCTCTTTTTTGAAAGCTGACATTCTGAACACCTTAAAAATGTGATGCTGTGAATAATGCTGCTTACCGTCACATTTAACTTAATTCTGCAATGCTTTCAAGATGAGAAGTGGTGAGAGATACGTCTGTCACCAGGACTGAAGTCTAAAAGTGCTAAAAAGGCAGAGCTGACACTCGTACAAAAGTTGATGTTAATAGGAGGCTCATCTCATGAGAAAACGTATCAACTGTATTTGTGTTTAGAGGAAAAAGTGTTAGGGAATTTTCAGTCTTACCCTATAGCCAACATTTTGGTTATTCCTATGAGATTGCTCTGTGTTCTTGCTTCTCACATTCATGGTTGATAACATCTAACAGTTAAGAGATGTGTAGAGGATACTGAAGTCAATGGGAGTTTAAAATAAAATTTTAAAACCCCCCCAAAACCACACCACCCCTGGCTACTCCGTTTCATACAGATCCTTCATCGCTAACTTCTTACACAAAGACATGAAATACAAGCTAAAAAAAACAAGACACACACTGAAGCAGAAGAGGATAAAATCCATGTTAAGATTTTCACTTAATCCACTAAAAGCCGAGAATTCAAAGGAAAAGGCTTTTTATTCCCCAGTTCTGTTCCGTTAAGTGCTATTGCATGGGAGTTGTTCTGCCTGTTGCCTGGGAGCTGAGCAATTGCTGAGGTGCTTGATCAGGCCTTTAAAGCACAAACTTTCAAGGTAGAGGTGACAAACCTCCTCTTAGATTTTCTTGAGATAACATATATTGTTTTATCTCCGTGGTGGAAGTTTTTGGGTTCTTTCATAGCAGTCAATTTATCCACAGGCAAGATGAATTATATGTTCTATAACATCTTTATTTTTTTTTTCTATCTGAGAGAGAAAATGGTGTTTTACAGCATCACAGCCCCCCCAACAAAACAAAACCCCAAAAAACCTCAAAACACAACCAAACCGAAAAATACACAAACAGAAATCAAACAACAACAAAACCCCAACACAAAAGCACACCACCACCACCACAAAACCCTAATGGTATTTGGAGTGATATTTTGATGTGACCAAAGGAAACAGCAGTTATTCTGCACAATACATTTTGAATGCACTGTTTTGTGGGAGGATAGTATTTTAAATGAACCCAATTATAAAAGCAGCTGAAATATTTATAGTACCTGACTAGAGCTGAAACATAGCCCTTTTGTTTTCTAAATAATGCACTTCTCCTTGTCCATATCCTTCTATACTGGAAATCATTATTCTTTTTTCTACACATGCATTTTCTTTAAAAATTGTTTTGGAAAATGAAATAGATGTGAGCAATACTTAATAACTTGTAAAGGATATACCGTTCAAGTCCCAAGCAGCATGCTAGCTTTATTTGATTTGCTGGTTTTGTTGTTGCAGCACCTGAAACTACAAAAAAATGTGCAAGGCCTGGTCTCCAAAATCACTTCCATTGAAACGGGAAAGTTACACTGAACAGAAACGACAGCCGCTTAGTCTGGTGTCACAGTTTAGATAAGTGACAAAAAGGGGCTTAATTATTGTTGTTTGACTGGGGAAAAGAAAAAAATTCCATCATCTGAATTTCTCTGCTTTGTAATTCTCACTTTCTTTCCCATAGAGAAGCAAACACTACTAAAAATGAGGCTGGTTTTTAGATCCCCACCTGGAGGAGTTTTGCTTTAGGCCATCGATGCCGGGCGCTTGTTAATTCCCCAGAAGTTCCTCAGAAGTGCCAGGGGCCAAGGCCGTCATTGCTAATCTAATTGATTTGGTTTGTTATTAAACAAAACCAAAGCGTGTTGCTGTTTTCCTATGGAGTCCTCATCGCTTCCGAGC
This sequence comes from Pampusana beccarii, assembly GCA_013399365.1. Classification (NCBI taxonomy): domain Eukaryota; kingdom Metazoa; phylum Chordata; class Aves; order Columbiformes; family Columbidae; genus Pampusana; species Pampusana beccarii. Next base: position 706,044 of record VWYH01006847.1, on the reverse strand, counting down.
AGCGCGGAGACAAACTCTGAACGTGGCGCTGGGGCAGGCAGGGATTCCTCTATAATTAATAGAGACTCTGACAACTGGTGAGGTTTCCTCGTCTCATTCGCAGCCTGGAATCTGGGTTATAAAAAAGAAATAGTGTTCCTGGAAGGGATCGCTGGCTAGATAATTTTAAGGAAAAGAGATATTTCTGAAATACGAAAAATTTTGATTCTGGCTGTATTAAACTGTGTGAGTGATATAGCACTGCGTTTGCTCCGATAATTTCTGATGCGAACTGATTAGTAATTAAGTCTGTTGTTGCTTTCTTGCCAGAATTAGGATGGCTAAAAAGAGCTGTGTTTATGCTTTATTTCACCTGGGGAGAATGGATAAACAGGAAAAATAAAGTTTTCTCTGCAGTGTTTAATAAGAGGATGTGTTCTTATAACCAGTCATGTTTTTCAACAACCTGCTGAACGGTGAGGAGTTAATAATCATGGAATCACAGGACGATGAGGCTGGAAGGCTCCTCTGGAGTCCAAGCCCCTGCTCGATCAGGTCACTCAGGACCGTGTCCACTTGGGTTTTGAGCATCCCCAAGGATGGAGACTCCTCAACCTACCTGGGCATCATTTTCCAGTGTTTGATCACCCTGTCAGTAAAAAAAACCTTTTTCTTAGGCTTAAAACAGAATTCCTTGTGTTTCAGTCTGTGCCCGTTGCCTTTTTCTCTATCGCTGGATCCCGGTGAGCAGATAATATCAGTTTACAGTTGTTTTCTCTGCAGTTTGTTATGAAGGCGGTGGGTGAAGCTCCCATTCAGAGCGGAGCGAAGCCAGCGCTGAGCTTGTTTTCTTCTTGTCATCACGTGTTGAATTCTGCGCTCCTGTGGCCCAGATGTCATTGGCAGCATTCAGCACTAAAAGCAAAAAAAGAACCATAATGAGCTGTGCCCTGCAGAGTAGTTATGTGGGATAATTGCACTAATAGACACTGTGGATTTTACAAAGGCTTTTGCGGATGAAAATATAGGGCGCATTAGTGAATAAATCAATGGCAATACGTTAATAGACTATGGCTCTGTTCTCCACTCAGTCAGTGAAACTACTTGATAATGACATTTTGTTCAGTATATCATTTCAAAACAATAGCAGTTTCATTATAATTCTAATGACTTTGATAAAACGTTGCATAAATGGAAGATTTGAAGTTTGACTATTGATGAAATTTGGGGATTTCAGCATTTGTGGAGAAGATTCCAGTAATACTGAATATCCCACCAGCGGCATAAAATTTGGATGTTTGCCATGTGAGATCTTCAACAGTACCAAGTAGATGTTCTGAAGCCTCAGAAGCTGCAACAATAATAATGTAAGGGTTTTAATATCTTTTTTACACTTATAACTTTGTGTATCTGCTGTGAAGTAATTTGAGTTCAATTTACCTGTCAGTGTGTAGGTAAAACTGGGTTGGATCTGAAAGATGAAGCAATTACAGTACTAATATTTTCGTTGAATTTAAATAGCACTTATCATCCAAGGATCCCAAAGCAATTTACTATTATTAATAATAAGGCCTGTTTCATATCTAATGCTTTTCATCAGTATGCCTCAAAAGTCTTTACCAAGGTGCATGTCATTAATTCCAATATCAAAATGAGGAAACTGATGCACAGAAAGATAAAAGTCATTAGCCTAAGATCACTTAGTTGGAATCAGGGGCAGAAACAAGGTTAGAAATCACATTTTGGAATTCCCAGTCCCACGCTCTTCTCACTTAGCAAAATTGACTCCTATATACAACACAAGGATAATTACGTTATAGAATTTTTAGAGAGCGGTGTCAAATAATTCCTATTAAAATACCTCAGTATCTGCCATCTTTAGGGGACAATGGTATCACAAAGTGAGGCAGAAACACTTAACAGATGAAGATTGATCCATGTTGGTCTGTTGAAGGATGATGGTCAGCAGTGATTTTGCCTTGATCTGGGTGATATACTTGAGGACCAGATGTACTGATCCTGGAAGATCAGTGATATTTGTCCATATAATATATTACCTTGATATTTTTGTGTTCCCATCTTGTAAAACATCTGGTATTTTGGAAGGAATAGTCCCTTTCTTCCCCAGCCCAGTAATCCCTGGCAGATTACACAGTGTACTAGGCATTTTTAGAGAAACTGTTAATCAGAGGGTCAAATTCTTTAAAAATAAATACATAAAAAACCCCAGAAAAATGGTGTTCACAGATGTCATTGTAGAGAAAATATTTTATTATAGACATTCAAGTGAGCTGTCCTCAAGAGCACTGAACAGCTTACCTTGATGCTAGAGAAAGAAAAGATGGATCTTGCTTTATTTCCCCTTACCAGAAAGCAATAACCTACATACAGATGAGTCCCTTAGTTTTCAAGCTGGGGACAGCTATTTTTGGTGACATAGAATCATATTCTTTCCTTGAGGTTTTGCTGGTAATGAGAATGTATAGTAGAATATCTATATTTTCAGGAAGTATTTGAATCATCTAGTTTTTTGCAATGTATTTTCCTCATTTTTTCTGTTGCTGGGCTGCATTAACTGGTACCAACCAATTACAGGAGAAATTGGTATTTCCAGGTTCATCACAGTGCTATTTACTTGCAGGAGGCAGGTAGCACACAATGTGGCTTTTTGGCAGAACCTATACGTTAGATAATTTCCGGAATAAAATGCTGGAAATTATCTAATGAGTAAAGCAAAGCATCAGTGCCCAGAGTTTTTATGGGTGCAGTTCCCATCAATGTTAATGGAAATTGTTGATACAAAACCCATCTCTGTCCTCCACCCTCCCATTCTCTCTACACACATCACCCCGAGATGAAATTGCAAAATATGAATAAATTATTGGGGAAGAACCATTCCACCTGTTATTGAAGTATTTGCATTTTGATTTGAGAAGTTTTGCAAGCAGATTTTTTATTGTATGTAGTAAACGTTGAGAAGGTAATGATTACTGTTCAGACTCCAAATTATGCAGATAAATGGCCCGTTTTAATACGTCGCGATAATGAAGTTACAATGTACCGCATGCTAGCAGGGTCAGTGTTAGACCTGTTGAACAAGAGGACATTATCTGTCTTTTCTGTGTTGACCCCGGTTGGTCTGATCAGACTGCGGAAGCCAAGATCGGCCTGTGGAGGTTTCAGCCCAAATCTCATGTTGAATAATTCCTTTTTTCCCCCCTCGTTTTTCTCTCTAATCCACACAAAATGATGATTCTTTGTTGGGGAAAGTGGACAGATATGGGGCTTGCTCTTGTTCCGGTGTGGCCGAGGGGTCTGACACATCCCTTGGGGGCTCCCGGTGCCTCGGTCGTGTTGGTTCCCCGTCACTGTTGAGAATCCCTCGTGTTTAGGATGGTGATAATCTCATGGTACTAATTATCATTAGTTCACACTTTGAAGCTTCTCGTAAACATAAAGGTGAGCAGAGTTATCTAGTGAGATTGTGCTCTAGACAAAAATGTTCAAACAGCCCCTGTGGTGAGGACGCTTGTTTTTCGTGTGTCTGTCAAAGATGCGTTAAGAGATGATGCTTCTGCATGTGTTGTTCATATACAGGCTATACACCAGGCAAATATGAGAATGGAAAGAACAAAACGTGAGAAAACATCACTGAAAACTGCCTCAAGGGTTTGCTTGATATAAGGACAGCAAGGAACGGCTTCACCTCTTTCTTGTACCAGTTTGACTTGATTATCCTTGTTTGAGTCACTTTTTCATTTGATAGTGGTTTTGAACTAGCCATTCAATTTGGCAATTGCGAGGAAAAGCAACCTTGGAAGCTGGGGATGTGTTTCTATAGTACTGGGGATGAGACTCAGCAGCAGGATGCAACTCTCTTAGGTCACCATCGATAAGTTTAGGTCACCATTTTTTTTTTTTTCTCATAGGAGTAACTGCCATTCAGCAGATATCCCTGCAAACTAACTCCATTGAAGTAAATGTATATAAATAAAATATTAGAGAAAAGGGGTAGCTGGAGGATTGCTGTTGTTTTCCTCCTTCTGAGGTATTTTTATTCCACAAATAAGCTTAGGAAACCAGAGTCGTAGTCTCTATGCTGTTTGTTTATATGGAGTGAAATCACCTTGGTTCGAAACTCTGACAACCAGAGTTCCTCCCCAGGTGTTCCCCGAGTCCCTTCCCTCCCTGTCACCAACACAAAGAGTTTGCTCCTAATTGACACACTAACTTGTATCTTGAGCAGGTTGAATTGGAGAGGCTTTGGCTTGACGCTCTGAAACTCCAGCAGCTCGTTGTGAGTATATATTGCGCTTCTCCCTGCCGAGCATAACAAATGTGCGGCTATTAAGCGAGGGTGGTTTCTAAACAGAAAGATGCAGTACGTGTGTCTGGGCGCTGGGGAGAAACATCATGCTTGGGGATTCTCGGATCGGAGAAGCAGCGGATGCTTGCAGGTTGCTGCGACAGGCTCTGCAGATGACAGGAACACCAGGTCCAATGAAACCTTGCCACTGTCATTTGTGGAAATCCTGATTACAAATTTCTCCACGAAGCCCTCGCTGTGAACATTCATAGATTAAACTAGACAGCTCCTTTTCGAGTTTTCCTTCATCTTTGCTGTGTTTGCTCCTGGGGCCATCTACAGCACATTTTCTGAGATTTAGAGAAAGAGTGAAAAATTACAGTGCATGTAGTGCCATAGGAACATTATTCAAGATACTGATTTTTGCGAAAAAGGAGAGAGGATGGATTGAACGCCAATCTAGTTATAATTGTAACCACAATATTTTTCAGACTAAAGGCTATTGATTGCATCCTTGAACTAGTGGTGATTGTTTTTACGAAGCTTTATGTTAACCGTCGAAACTATTTTAATATTTCTTGGTCTAATTAGATTCTTCTATAGATGGCAATTAAGCACAAGGGTTGCAGTCAGTTATATTGATGTTAGATCAAAGTCTTGCAGCAGTGCTAAAGTTAAATGCTGTCAGCAGCGCTAATCTAAACATTATATACATTATTTATCGTGTGCTTTGTGTATCACTTGTAGTCCAGAATGGCTCCAATTATGCTACAAGATTATATGTAGGGAATATTTTACCTTCTGTTCTGTACAGTTGAAGGTAGTTTCAAAATTTTATTTTTCTTTATCTGTTTCACAAAAAAAAATCACAAAAGTTTAAGGGGTGAAATGAAGAAGGATTCTGCATCTCACTGGGCTTTTAACTAACTGCATAATGTGTGCTGGTTTAACATTAATGCTGGAGCAAGTAATCTCATGTGAAATACACTTAAAATTCTATCATGAGGTTCAATTTTCTGTTCAATCTTGGATCGTAGTTCCTGGATCCCAAACTATCATCCAGGGCATGGATCCAGTACTCATGCTGAAAAAAATCTGAATCTCTTAGTTTACTTGTGCTATAGTTCTGTTGGATTTTCTACAGGTCAGTTAGGTGGACACCAGTAAGATTTATTACACCTTTGCCATTAGTATTAAAAGGTTTTATTTAAATCAAGAGTTTCTGAAAGATTTTCTTTTGTGCTATCATCCAAATCTTGTGAAATAACTTAAAAACATTTTAAAGAGTTGAACTGGGGCTTTTTTTATACCTGTGACTGATATCGTAAAGTAACTTATGTACTAAACTGGTTTGCAAACATAGAAACTTTAATTATCTTTTTGTTAAAGTCAAAATAAGATCATGTTTAGGGTATTTATAGAAGGGTTAATCTAGGAAAGAAATGTTCGGTGTTCACGACTGCCAGCCAAAGCACCAAGGTAAGAGGTTGAAAGGGTGACCTGAGTTGGTCCTGAGAGTGAGGGGCAGATTCTGTCCTTCCATGGGGTGGTAATTAAAAGTTGTGGCTTCAGCTTGGGACTGAGAACCGAAACGTGTGAGACTCTTGTGAGCACCTCAGGGGGGAAATCTCATATCCACTTATCTGCTGGCAGCTCTGAGAGCAGCAAGTGACAGACACCGGTCTGTGACAATGGTGAGAGGGGCCGGTTGGTTTATAGTTACGTGGAAGCATGGAAAAAATTGTGGTTTCATTGCAAAACAGTCTGCACAACCTGTATCTTAAATGTTGGTACCTGAATGTTAAAGAGCCGTTTCTGAGCAAGGACATGTTTTTCTATGTTGATAGTGACCTTTCTAAATTAACTTTCACCTAAATAGTGTAGAGATTTAAAAAAGCTTTGGATGTTGTATTTGTTACTCAAAACACATCTCTGTTCAGCATAATGAGAGTTCAGCTATCTCACTGTGTTTATTTGTCAATTGTATTGAGCTGTGCACCTTTTCATGCTTGATAATGAAAATGCTGATGATTCTTATATTCTGAGATGTAATTATACTTTTTCTACTTTTTCTTATTCCCTTATATTTACTTGTTAATAGCAGGTAGAAGTTAGTCCTGTTCTTTTAGTTATAGACACCCCTCAGATGTACACCCTGAATTATGTGCATTGCAGGTAAAATTTCTTTGAAAGCAAAATAAGAGAGGAGACTGGTAAAAAGGAATATTTGGGATGGATGAGAAGCTCTCCAGGAATGTTGTTAATTTTTCCTGAAAGCAGGAGTGGGAGAACCGTTCACTTTTGTGTTGTAGAGGCCACGCGCATTGTGTGCCGGGCTCTGTGCTGCATCAGCAGGTTCCGGGGAGCGCGCAGCACTTTGTGTTCTGCAAACAATGTGCAGAATTGCAGGATTAGTTTTTCTTGTATTTTAAAAGGCAAAACAAAAATAGACCACCGTGCCCTGTTGTTACTTCGCTCCTCACCAATAGCATTTCATAGCCACCTCTGATTAAAAAACCGTTTTTCAGACAGAGTTGCGGACACCCAAATTGTTCTCTGCCTACAAAGGCCTTCTCTGTTTTCTAGTGAAATGACTTTGCTAGTAATATGTTGGCCTGTTATAAAGCCGGTCAGCATCATTACAATACAGGGCTATAGGAATGAAAACTTTTGATGCCTTAATTTTTTCACAGCATTAATTTCTATTTTGTATGATGGAAGTATTTCAGTAAGTTTCTCTGTCGCTCCAGCCGTGTTTCACCTTGGATGCTTTGTTTCACTAGTTGGTTTTGCATCCGTTTCAGAATTGTCGTCCTATTTTTCAGCTCTTTACATGGACTTGCTTTTTTGTACCTTTCTTCTCTTAACCTTTTATGGTCCTCTTGGTTTTCTGCATACCCAAGTACTGAAGTAATGAAGGGGAATTTTGTAAACCTCTTTGTATCTTAAGTACCCAGTTTATCCAAGATGTTTATTAGTTTTATATAAAAGTTGATAGCACATAGGCTCATTTTACCTGATCTTTTTGCTATTGGTCCTTAACACCAGTTCGAGTAACAAAAGGAGTGGTAATCTCCTTTGATGCTTTAGTCCATATCTTCCTTGAAATCTTGACCACTTCTGCTTCTTTGACACCTTCCCTGCTTGATTCCTTATCAATCTAATCACTCATTCAGAGAGCTCCCACCTTCCCCCAAGAAGAAACCTGAAATGGGGTTATCTTGTTGCCCTTCCTCTTAATCTCCTTGATATTTATCAAGTATTTGTCAACCACTTCTGAAAACTGATTTATCTCGCTCTGGCAGCTCTTGCAGATCCCACCACACCTCTTCCTCTCGTTCTTTCCTGATTCCCCAGAGAATGTAAACACGCTGCTTGGCCCAAAACACGTCACGGCCTAGAAATTCCCTACTCTGTCATCTTTCTAGATCCCTCCTATTTACGTTGTGTCTGTTCTTTACAAATGCCTCATACTTTTAATGCTCATGTGATACAGCCTTTCCAAGAAATCGAAAACTCTTGTCCAGGTCTCAACAACTCATATTTCAATTACTACAATACTTTTTAAAGTTCTCTGGTCTAAAGACATCCGGACGATGCTCTTGGCTGTTGCTTTGATGGTTCCACTCATGTCTTGCGTCCCACGGTTTGTCTCCCTTTCCCCACTTTTGAGGTGGTTCATGGCTTTTCCCATCCCAGGGGCAGCAAGGAGAGCTCAGCTCCTGGCTCCAGTCTGACAGTCGCCAACCCGTTACCTTCCTGTCCTATTCTCAGAACCCCACTTGTACTATTTCTATGCTGCTCCTGATTTATACTGGAGAAAAAAAAATCCTAATCCTGTGAATCTGCCTCCTTAGTACTACCAAAAGCCTTCTGGAAGTGCTGCTGTGCTGGGATGCCTACAAGAAACTTTGAGCATGGTCCAGCAAGTTAATATGCTGTCAAATAGAGGTGAATCATTTCCTTCTGCTTTCTTGTTTGGCTGCATCATCTTTGGGACGGGGATTTCTGCCTTACTCTTGCACTGCAAGGTCTTTGAGACAGTGACAGTCTGTTTCATTTTATTTGATGAGCTGTTTCTCGATGAGGTCCATGTCCTTAACAAGGCTCTGTTCCCGTCTGAGTCTGTTCTGTGTCTTGAGCTGGAATTTCCACTGTTTGGGGAGCACAACCGAGAAAATGTCTCACATATATGAAGCTTGTTTTCTCTCAAATCCATAAATCACGTATTTGCGCTTTCTCTGCTAATCCCACCAATACAATTTCCTTGTTATTTTAAGCTTGTAATTTACATGAAGCTTCATTTATCTTTGCGTTCTCACGTTCCTAAATCCTTTCTTTTTCCTTTTAATCTAGTGTCCAGGGAAGGCTAGCTGTGCTACGTAATGCTCTGAATTTTGTTCATCTCTATATACATCTGTTTCTTGGTGTTGTGTAGCTTCTAGTGCAGACCTGATGTTTTTTTCAAAGATTTCCCACATTTACTTTCTAAATGTTTGCTGGCGTTTTATCTGATGGAACATTATGTAAAAAATATGACTCGAATAGTTTGTATACAGAAGTAAAGAGAAAATATGAGGCTGTGACAGACTGCAAACAGAACTTTGCCAATTTAGCTGTATTTTTACAGTTCTATAACTCAAGAAATGCTTTGGATCTCAAAACTGAAAGGTTTTGAATAGCTCCATAACAGCATCTAATTGCTTTAGCTATTTATAAAAAAAGAGGAATTGTAAAACATAGGAGTTCAAAAGCTAGCTATTGCACATGCCCAACAATCTTTTTCAACAATAATTTCATAATGATTTTTAGCTTGAGGACTTTGTGCTGTGCATTTGTAGCAGCCAAATTGACACGATGGAGTGTAATAGCTCCAAAGCAGCTATTACAGTCTGTTGGGTAATTAAAAGCTAAATGGAACATTGAGAAATGATCCGTACAGTCGGATTGGCTAATTTCTTCACTTTTGTAGATTTAAGTCACTTAAGATGATGTTATCATTTTTTTAAAGTGGGTTTATATTGTTTAAACCACCATGAAACCCAATTCAGCCTCAGTGTGATGCTAAGGAAGACGTCAAGCTTTCTTGGGTTTGTGGCTTTTATATATAGTATTTTCAGCTCATGCAATACTTTGACACTCTTGTTGTCCACTGGGCTCGCACTGGAGAGGATATTGTCTTTGGAAATTCCTGAGAAATGTCACACAGCTTGTTTGCCATTACTGGCACCACAGGGGCACAGCAAGGCTAATCGACTTGCCTTTGGTGGGAGGTACCTGCAGCCGCAGCGCGGCCGTTCAGGCCCCGTCCCCACACTGTTCCACGGTGTGACACGGGCTGAGCTTTGCAGAGTGGATGGGACAGCCTCGGTGCCACCGGCTTCTCTTGAGCTCGGTCTGGCTCCAGACGGCTGCAGCGCTAAGGGCTGAGGAGGTCGTAGAGACGTTCCCGTAGACATTGAAGCATTTATTTTGATGTCAGATTTCTCAGTCTGAAGCGATATGAAAACACGCAGGAATCTGATCTGACCTTCTGTACGTAACAGGTCATTATATTTCACTGAGATACGCTGTATTGAGCACAACACCAGGGTCCTTCAGTCGTTGAGTGATTAATTAGGAATGTGTCTCAGGAATAGCGCGACAGACACCAGGGTGCATTTGCGGATCCTCCACTGACAGGAAGGTGGTGAGATTAAATCTGTGCTACAGATTATCTTCTTGCATAGACTTTGACTGATTTTTACCTTTTATTAGATTTAGATATATTTTTCATCTTTACCAGTTCTTAATTAGGGTATAGAAACAATGAGGCAATAGTTTTCATTTACAAAAATCGATTTTAAAAGATTGAGGTCTGCTAGGAGTTAATTCTCCAGCTGCGCTTTTTGACCAAGACAGCACGAACGTACGATAATAGAAGTTGTTTTGCAACCACTCCTCATTTAGAAGGGCTGTCTTGGGGGATGAATGAAAGGTAATCATGGCACCAGCGATAAAAATTGATCTTAATTCTATCACAGTTACAGTTACTACCTTACGAATGTTACAGCTTGTCAAACTAGCGAACGTCTCCAAGAGAAAAGAAAGAGGTAGAGGTTTTGTGTGGTGCCACTGAGCAGGTTAAAATGCATTTCTGTAGTTGTTCAGCCGTCTGATATTCTCTGAGCCACAAAATTATGGTATAATATTAAAATAACTCTGAAATATACTTTTATAAATGCATATGGAGTCCTAATATATATAGTTAATATAATTTTAACGGTAATTCTCAAACTCTTTTGGCCACAGAAGAGAAGCTGCTGTAGGCAGGTCTAGACTGATCTCCCTTTGAACTGTATTTTGACTTCATTTTTGTTTCTTGTAATCTGTGAACCTTGAATTGGAAACTGGGTTCATACCTTAAGATAAGACCGGTGGTCTCATGTCCTGGCTTTAATGATTCTGCCGTCATGTTCCAAAGATGACCCTTTTTGTGGCACTTGGTCCTGTTGGGTCCACACGAGTTTTCCCCTTGGGAAATCTTGTGACTTTTCACCTGAAAATTCCAACCAAGCGCTGGTGCTCATCATCTTCCTCTCAAACCATGTTCTGAACAAATCTCATTTCTGTCAGGCAGTTTGTTCAGCAAACCATTCCTTCACTTCCGGACAAGAGCGTTTCTTTAAGAGATGGGTAATCGTGACTGGATTTATATGCAGGTATAGATATACACCAAATCCTGAGATAAAATAGATTGCTTTGTCTCCTGAATTTAAATGGATCAGTACCAAATATTCTGGCTGAAGATCGGACACACTATGTCTATGTTTAGTAGCGCAGTTTTAAACCTGTGTACAAAGAGCAAGCCTTGGCTTCTGTACGAGGCTTGAATATGGTTTTTAAGTGCAGATTTGAAAATTTACCTTTTAATTGGGAATTGGAAATGCACTTCCAAGATTTCCTTTCCTATACTGGATGCTAAAATAACAACTATGTTAAACATTGTGTTGGCGCATGGGTGGCCGGATGTGGTAGACAACTTGCTCGTCAGGTCTGCATTGGTCATCTTTGGAGGTTTATAATCCAAGTATTCAAAGAAGTATTCTAAGGAGAAGGATTTTGCTGAGATGAGGATGGACTGATGGATTTGTTTTGAGACTTTTAAGTCTCCAACATGAGAATGCCTTTACGTTGTGACTTATTTTCTGAATGAAGCACCCCAAAGTACCAGAAAATACTTGATGCATATTAAATCTTCATTCTATTTGAATGTAAATCTTAACTTCTGTAGATTTTTTTTTTTTGAGATCTTGCCTGGAGTTGCTTTCTTTTAATTATTTGCTTTACTTCTCCTAACTAAGCAGTTCTTGCTGGCTGTTGTCAGTTTGTTTTGTGGACCTGTCCATCTTAACTCTACCTGTTCAGGGCCACATCATTTCTTTTTTATTGATTCTGTGCTCTCCTGAGACACGCTCACCCTTGGAATTCAGCAGCAAATATTCTGCAGTTCCGTCAGACTTTCTACAGAACAAGCTGTTTCTGTTTTATTGGTCTTTATTAAGCTATGTATTTCTGCTGATCCATCAGTTGGACACTTCAAGTGGACTTCGTGGTGATGCTGCTGGAACCGGACTTGACAGCTGTTTTTCAACCTGTGTAGAGTTACCTGTCTGAAATGATAGTAAAACCAAACTATTGTAGCAAAAATTATGCTGCAACACAGTGACCGGTTAGACAATCCCTATTTCAGGATGTAACAACGTTACGTGTGCATTCAAACTTGTTAAAACTCTCTTTGACCGTAACCACATTTAAAAATGGTTTCAGCTGCAGTTACAAGCCCCAGCGGGAATGGGGCTTTGCTGCTTCTCTCCTTCAGGACAGCACACACTACCTGCTTCCCGAGTTCTCGCTAGCCTACAGAATAAACGGTGAATTAATCTCCTGTGACTGAGAGAAACTTATGGTACATGAAATTTAGAATGCTGTCCAGACCCTTTCAAAGACGCTTCCATCTCTTTCAGACCTCGGGCTCCGGAAAATTGAACCGAAAGAATATACGTTGTACCTCTGACAGAACTCTTGTTGTTAACTATTTCTCATCCTTTAATTTCTTGGAGTCAGTAACCTGGTGCTGATGCAGTCCAGGGTGGTGTTCAGAAACCTGCTCTGAGGAACGCTGCACCTGAGCTGCCAAGCCAGTCACCTTCACCTGCCTGGCACTTCGCACACATCTGCTTCAGCCAGGCCTAAATCCCCCCATCTGCATTATTTTCCCTTCCCGAAGCAGAGTCCTTGACAAAGCTTTTTCTTCAGTCAGGGAAGGACAATCTCACCAATAAGTAACCTGCTTGTCTAATTCTTCAGTCTCGCTAATTGCTAAAGTTGTAATTTTCAATCCGACTGGTGGTATCAGAAGGCCAACTGCATGCTGTTAGGTGGGTCAGGACCTGCAAATTCCAGCATCTTAATTTGACCTTTGGCAATTGACTCTGTGCAGTTTTATTCCCCATCTTTTCTCCTTAATTGCAGTTGCAGCTGTGTGTCTAGCTGCTATTACAAGAACTGAATTAGAAAAATGGAAGAAGTTATTCCATGGAGCTTCAGCTCTAGAAGTAGCTATTTAACTCTGTGGTTTTGTTAGCCATACGTGAAATCTATGCCTCTGATGTCTCTCCTGTCATATGTACTTATAATGCCGAGAAAGAAAACTCAAAATGATGATAAAGGGAAAGCTTCAGAATTGTGATAATTTTGACACATCATTACTATGATTGACATGATAAATAAGTCAGGTCATAAGAAATAATTCAGTTCTAAATCCCCAATCACATAAGCTTGCTGAGAGGGAAAAAGGGTCTATTAAATTTTCTGTATAGATATTGCAGTCAGTGGTGCATAAACGATACATTCTATAGCAACCTGTTCATTGCTCAAGTTGTTATTGGCAGGCGCTGTGGCATTTCTACAGTCATTAAAAGAAGCTATCACTATTAATCTCCAGTCTCAAAGCAGACAGGTTTAACCTGAAGCTGATCATCAAATAATGGTAACATATATTTGTGCTTTGTTGAATGTGCCCTTTCATCTTTGGATGCCTTTTCTGTAATGTTATGAGAAGGGCTGAGGATTCTAGCCTTCATTATAAAAGTTTGTAAGTTAATAACGCGTCTGTTAAAAAGACTTTTTCTTGCCAAGCAGGGGTATGCATGAAGGAGGGGGGGAAATTTTTATGAAACTAGACAGCTCATTCTGTGCATCCCCAGTATTCAGGGTATTGCTTACTCTCTGGTTTATTTAGTCCTTGGTCGAGTAAGAAAATCCCACCCTAAAGCTGTCCAGATGTGTACAGATGTATAGATGTATGTGTTCAGTGAGCCAGCTCAGTATGAACTCTGCCAGGGAGCAGGGGAATAACTCGGTGGTCAGAAGAATGTCTGGAGAGCATCTAGATCAGATTCAGGTTAATATTCTTCCGTAAGAAGGAAAGGTTTTTGATGGATAATGAATCAAGCTGTCAAAGATATGGCAAAGAGTAATGTACTAACTAGTAATGTATTTAATGCGTCCTTTTTCTTTCTGGAGGCCTAGTGAACTTAATCCCACCTTGCAGATACATCTGGAGGTATGAGACCCCTGGGAAAGGGCAGCTATATGGATAAATTCATCAAGATGCTTCCGTAGAAAGTAGTCCTTGAAAGAGTGGAAAGAATCCAAACATTTTGATTCACCTTCTCTTTTGCTTCTACTTCCTCAAGGAAAACTGTATTTTCCTCTGGGAAATATAGGAATCTGTCACCACAGACAAATGGGAAACTGTGATTCATAAAGGTTACGGAAAGAAAATTCAATTTATTTTTCACTCTTTCTAAAGGGAAAGTCATATCCCTTCTCGATCATCCCTTAACATCCTCTCAGAAATGGGATGACATCTGTCGTTTAAGCTCTCTAAGTACTCTTGTCCCAGTTCCAACTTTTGGTTGTGGTAATCAAGTGATTAGGGAGAAACAAACTCATCCTAAGTTATGTCTTCAGAAACCATTATTATGTGCAAATAAAAAGAATTGAATTCCTACCCAGGAGACTTCCCTGATATAAATTTTCTTTGAAGCATCTGTCACTGGTATGTGTAGTTCACCAGATACACCGGTAGCCCTGCCCAGTCTGCTCTATCCAATGTGCTCATCCCGCTGTAGACAGCAATACACCCAAAAGATAAGCAAGGCAACAGCACTTTACCCAGCGTCTCATGTAACCCTTTTGGTTTGTAGTTTGTCATCGATCACAATGATGGACGTAGACTGGAAAAAAAATATTTAAAATTCACACTCTTGAGTCAGATCATTTTCTTTTTTAGTTTTCAGAAGAATGCTCTTTGAGGCAAGAGGTTTCACTTGGTTATCAAGAGTTAGGCTTAGGCTTTTTCAGGGGTCAGGTAGCTGGTCCTTGTTTTTATGTATTTGGTTTGATACTGCTGTATTTCCTTTCATCATCCGTACTTTTTTTTTTGGAGTTTATAATCCACATGGTTACAGATAGGGTTACATCTGAGCAATAAGTTAATGAGGTCTGGGGTTTTAAGAAATACGTTAATCTGACTTGCTACCATGTGAAAGGCTCAAATCGCGGGCCTGCTGTTGGAGTGCTGGCTGTCAGGGAGCAGCCAGGGCAGCCTGGCCCAAAAGGGACAGTCAGGAGCTGGAGGTGACAGCAAGGTCCTCCCTGACAAGGGACGCAGTTGTACACTTTCTGATGGTCCAGTCATCACCAGACAAACCCATAGTGGCAGGGCAGGTCTGACCTAAAGCCAGGCCGTCAAGCACACCTAAACATCGCTCAGCAAGAACCAAGGTCCAGAGTTTAAATGCGGCTCCTCTGTCAATGAGTGGAGGCTCTGGATGAGGATTCTCACACATGAGCTGTTTTCCCAGTAGCCTGATCCAAGGTTTTGCAGCTACACCGGCTCAGAGCTGACCTTGACCCCACACATTGACACCCAGGAGGGAGCAGACGCTGCAGAGGCTGCTGCTGGACCCCAGGCCCTGACTCTGCCTTTTGGCAGCACTGGCCCATGTTCCGACTGAGGATGATACCCTGCAGCTCCTCTGTGGAATAAATAGCAGCCAGGAGCTGATTTTGAGCATTTGACACTGACTGTATCTTTGTTCATAAGAGAACTGGGAAGGCAAAGAGACGCTGCTGCTTTGCAGCTTGGAAGGACTCGGTTCAGAGGCTCGAGAGCAGCGGAGCCTCCTGCCCCGGGCTCCTCCGCTGGTGACAGGACAGGCCGCGATCCACGGGCTCGTTAACAGCACAATTACACACCGACTGAATGCCCTGCTCTGTTTAGGGCTGGTTTTCATTTTGGCTTTTTTATTTTTAAATATGTTGAATATCTACATTTGATCTCTTTGAAAAACTACAAAAGACAGATACGGCAGAAAATTACCGTGCAGGCTGAGGAACAGGAAAGCAGATTTTTAACACTAGAATGTTACCTGCTGTTTGAATGGCCTTAACATACACTGTGATCTAGGGTTTAGACGTTCATTTGTAGTGCTTGTAATAGCTAAAGCTCAGTTAAATTGGTGTGATGACATGTGCCAGAGTCTGCAGGCAGCTTGAAACAGTAAGGCTGAGAAATGCAAATTGCCCCTTTTATTCTCAAACTGGCATTGCTTATTGTAAAACCTAGGAGAATACAATGTCTTTTTTCCTCTATCCTGTCTGCTGTTGACCAGAGATGCTGCGAAAAAACTGTCCAGTGTTGTCTGCAAATTTGCAGTAGGATTTAATTTAGATTGCCATATCACATTAACGGATCTTCCAACTGAGAACTGACCTGCAAAGGGGCTGTGAGAAGGGGAGACAGCTTCAGGGCTTGTGGGATCCCCATGGATATTATAGAGCATCTTCTTTTTCCAGTTGGAGGTTGGAAAGAGAAGTTTTTCCATCCTGCATTTGAGTATAGCCTAAAATGTTAAAAGGTTGTAGTAAACAGGTCAGACTTACCTGCTGCAGCCTCATTTCAGTAATGTTTGTCCTCGCCTCATTTTCGCCACCCGTAAAATGCAGATAATGGTTCCTGCGTCTTCTGTAGAGGTCTCTGGTGTGCTGGTAGAAGCAGTTATTATTTTTCAAGAGCACTTTCTACTTCTTACACTTTCCAGTGGTAATAAATTGTACTTTTTAATGGTAGGAGTAAAGGTTTTGTGCAGAACTAAATCAAATTATTTAAGTGCTCCACTTTCCCTCTTTGCTGAGTTTTACATTTTATGCATTCGCATGCATAGGAAGGAATTGGAAACAACAGAAAAAAACGTTAGTAGCATTTAAAAACTTTTGTTTTAAAGCATTTTGGTGATGCTAGTTCTCCTATGTAAGATAAGAAAAATATTTGTTTGCAAGATGCTATTTTTTTCACACTTAAAAGCCCACATTTCCAGAGCTTTGGGTACACATTGAAATTGAAGCTTGTCAATATTACCATTTAGATTATTAAAAAAAAAAAAGGGGGGCACATAAAAAATTCCCAAAACCCATAACCCACCACAAATCAAGAAAAAACCCCACCTTGTGCACTGTTGCTTGTTGGATTGAGGCTTAGCGGTAAGTAATGAAAGCATAAACCCAAGGCAATTTCCATGTTGTGTGAAATAAATTGCTTTATTAAACTTATAAGATGCTTAGTAGCCATGTTTAGAGTCCCTGTTGTGTGTATATCCCACAGGAGAGCACGGGGCGGCTCTTTCTAGAGCCCCAGCACACTGCAGGTTGTGTAGTCTGGACGTGGTACTGGTACCAGTGACTGCTCTGCCCACTTTGCACTGGGAAGTGTGGTCTTGCCTCTGTTCCCTTCCAGTAAACACCAGAGTATGAAGAGTTTTGTTTGTAAGTTATGATGGGCTCTGTTACAAAGCTGCATTGAAGCATTTTGCTGAAAAACCAGGTAATCCTTTTCTTTTTCAAAAGCGCTAAGTGAAAACGCATTGATTTTTTTTTTAACAACTTCAATAGCTCAAGATTATTACTTTTTTTAAGAGTGATAGAGAAATGTCAAAAATGCTTCAGTTGTACTTTTATTTTTATATATCACCAGGATTTGTTTTTTTCAGGGGTTTTTTGGGTTGGTTGGTTTGGTTGGGGTTACAGGCTGTGGGGGCGGTAAGAGCGAGAGATTATGGTTTATTTTGAAAAGCTGTTTATATTTCTGAGGTTTCTCAGAGATTTTGTCGTTCAGTAGGTAACACATTTTATTGTCTTAAATTTGGTCTGTGTTGTACAATTCTTTGGCTCCTGAATAGTCAAATGGTCTGGCACACCTTAACCTCTTCTTTATAATTTTTCTAGAAAGAAAGGACGAGAGATACATGACACTCGAAGAGTGTTTCCAGTAGCATGTAGAGACACCAGCACTAGCTTTTGGTATGACAGATGATGTATTCATTTAGTGTTTTCTTTCACTTTTTGTAGTTTTAGGATGTTGTATGTGTATGAGAGAAACCAAGTGTCGGTGTTTTGTTGGCAAGTGGACCCCGCGACACTTTCGTACCGTTTTATTTGCTCTGACGTTTGGGAGTTCTGCGCTAACACAGCCCATTACCATCTGCATAGCAGAATCATATTGTTAAGTGTTATTTTTTGGGGCAAATGTGAATAAAATGGGTTGATTAAATGTAAAAAGCGTTGCTGTGTTCTGCCTAATGACACATTGCCAATTAGTTTCAAACTCGTAACCCAAGGACGTTTTAGAAAGTGATAACATGTTTCTAAACCTTGGGGTGAATACATTTCTTGGGTAAAACAAAGTGAAATAGATGTCACTAGTATCTCAAAAATACATAAATTTGTGTCTTAGACAATGATACTTTTCCTAATGTACCATTTTCTCATTTTATCTTTCATTTATTCCCCCTAATTTTCCTCATTGACTGTAATTCTGTTGTGACATCCTCGTGTCATATTATGACAATGGAAATTTCAAATAAGCAGCAGCACGAAATGCAAAGTTTCGCATGAGCCGGGAGACAAGAGCCCGCGGTGGAAATCAGCTTGTGTTTCTCCCTATCAAAGCGATGGTTCCTTGTCATAGGCAGGAGAGGCTGTTTACCCTCCGTGCAGCTGCAAACAGCCACCCAGCCCTTTCTGAGGGGGAAGAAGTCAATGCAAGATCGAAAAGACATCGCGCTCTCCAACTCCCCTCTTATCTGGGAGCAGCAGATAGGAAATCATAAGTACGTGAATGCAAACAGCATTTGTACTGGGCAAGTGAGGTACCACTAACAATTTATTTTTAACAATGCCGACACTACCCGTACTGCAGAAATACCAACAAAGAGCCGTGAGTAATAACTTCCCCTTAGATTTCTTTTTACAGTACTTGCAGCATTCTGCGAACATGCATTTATGTCCTGTGTATAAATAGGCAGATACAAAGACCTAGTCCATCTTCCAGAGAAGAGAGACGCTGGTTTATTCTCACTTCAGAAAATTAAATGCTTATCCATCTGTGGAATTATTTTTGAATGAATAAGTTTGTAGACTTTCTTTAGCTGGGTTATTGTTTGCTCTTTTGGAACATTCTTTACTTTCACAGTTGTTTTGTTCTTGCTACAGAAGAAATACAGCAATGTGTATTTTTCTCCCTGCTGAGGTCTGAGGCAACCTTATATTATAAAATAATCAAAGATTGATAATCACAAAGGCTGCAAAGGGAAAGCCTCACTTTATTTAGAAGAACATCTGTGCTATAAAGAGGAAGAAAAATTCTTTCTTTTGATAGAAAAATATTTCTTTGGATTCTGAGCTCTGCTGCGTGAGTGATTTTGCCCCGCTTTTTTATTTTACTGTAGTCTAAATGTACAAATGAATTTTTATTTGCTTCTGAATCTCTGTGACCTGAACAACTCTACTTTTATTAAGGATTCTATCTCTCTACAGGAGACATGGGGAAAAGTAGCATGATATGGTCAGGGGGATGGAGAACTTTAGACCATATGGAGTGGACCTGAGGCCCCTGATAACCTATTTCTGAAATCATTATTTTGACAAGTCATTCCATATGTTCGGTTGAGTTGGAAGAAGGCTGTGGGGTATCTTGTTGTTCAGATCTGCTCTCTTTATGTAAAGACTTGGAAATAGCAGACCTTTGGGAGCAAGGTAGCAATCTGGATCCCAAAACATGTTTCTCATATTTTATATATATATATATAAATAGAATGCAGCAAGAGTTGACCTTGAGCTTAAAAAGCTGCTCAGTGAGTGCATCTTGCTTCGAATAGCAGTTCAGCAACAAAGAACAAAACTGCCTTTTTAGTTCAATGTTATAAATACCTGTGTAAGTGCTCTCCTTTAAGCCATCCTAAATTGTTCTGTACCTGTAGCATCTAGGATCTGAGGGCAGGCTTTAAAATCGGTTGATTTTTGTTGTTGTTGTTTGTTTCCTTTTCAAGTTCAAATGATCTTTAAAACGTAGCCAATTTTAATCCCTGTTCTTAGAGTGGATTTTCTGGTGAAAGCTTTGATCAACACCTTGCTTATCCAGTTACTGCAAAAATGTCCTTGCGTGGCTCTAAGCGAGTGTCTCCTGGGTACACTTTTCAGATAGCAATGGCTGATTTGGTGGCCTGCGCACATTTCCCGGCTGTGACACAGAAGCCCTTCCTTTCACTGGGAAGGACAAATCAACCGTGGGACAGTTGTAGGTTTGTCTTTTGCTTATTCTTAGCAAGGGCAGGTTTAAATTCTTTAATCTTTTGGGAAGAACACAGATTTTAAACAAACAGCCAGGTACAGCAGATAGCCAGGCCTAGGGAAATATCTAAAATCCAATATTATTATTTTCATGTGTCTGCCAGGTTTCTAAGACCATTCTCCTGAATATAAATTGATGCTAGAAAACTTCAACTTTTTAAAACCTGGAGCCTAACTGAAATTTAGTATTAATTTTACCTTTATCAGCACTATTTGTCAAGTGCTTAGTATATATGCTCAAGTGTCTGCTGCCAGTGTACTGCACCACAACAACAGGTTCGTTTAGAAAGATGCTCGAAATAAACAGATCTTAGAAACTCACATATGATCAATTGTACATATTTGTTCTGTGCTCTACAGAACATAATCTTAAATCTGTGAAAATAGTGCTTCAATAATTGTTGTCATAAAATAAATTCTTCAAGGCATTTCTCAAGCAATTTTCCCCCAGAATCACTGGAGATGCTTTTCTTTATTTAAGTCTGGTGAAGGATTGAGGAGAATGCCTTTTTTCTTTTCTCTTATTTTTGGTACCACCCTTTCATATCTAAGTCGAAGAGTGTTTAAACTTGCTACAAGTAGGATAAGCAAATAGATTGTCAATTATGTGATTTTATATGTGCCCAAGTAAGGAGTTAAGAAATGCATTTATATTAAAAAAAAATGAAGCCACATATGAATATACATTTGAAAATAGAGGGAAACATTTTATTGTCTCCATTTATCTTTCTTTCCTGCTGCTTGACTGTAATCCAGAATCTGCTGGTGAGAATTGCAGCATGTGAAATAACAGCAGCTCTCTGATTATTGCAGCACATCCCCAGCTCAGCTTTCCTCCTTCATTTCTTCTCTCAGCTCTTGTCTCACCGCTGAATTTTGCATTTCTGGACATTATGATTAACTGACAGTTCTAGTTTATTTAACACCCAGTTATCGATGTGTGGTTTATTACCTTAATTTACCTTTATTGAGAAAGCAAGTAGTAAAAATCCAGATACGTGGAAGTACCAAGGCTGCAAGATATTAAAAGTTCATTTTTGTCCTCAGGAGAAAGCAACTCATGCTGTTTGCTGCAGACAGCCCTGCAACCGCTGCCAGATCCCTCACACCTAATTCATCCTCCTAAGTGCACGCCTGTTTATATTTAAAAGGATGCTTCACTGAAAGGGCACTGTAAAAACACACAACCTCTTAAAAAGAATTTCTACTGATTAGTTATTTTAAAATCTTTTTAAATGTAGGCAGGTTTTTGTGTTAAAACCACAGAATTTCTGGATGCCGGCTGCAGCGGGCGGCTGTACCTGTTGCCTCTCGCATGGCTTTGAAGATGACTCTGAGGCTAATGGATTCCACTGGTAGACCATGGATATTTTTTTTCCCCCCCTTTTAACTGCTGTTGAATAAGATTACACACTCTCTCCACTTATATAGCCAATATTAAAGCTATCTGGTGAATTGAAAAGCCACCTGAGCGTTCTTTAGCTAGAATAGCTTGAGGCGCTATATTTTTTCATGTTAAAAGCTCTAATGATGTGCTGGATGATAAGTTTTGAGGCAGAAAGAAACCCCTCGCTGTGCATGGGGGAAGGTCAGGGCAGTGACAGAGACTGAACTTCCAAATTGGTCTTTTTGCACGAGGAGTTGTGAGAAGGGAATTTCAGAGAGTTGGAGCAGAAATTTGGTCTGCGTTCGAATTCAGCTGCTGAATCATCACAGGGAGCTGTGTAACTAAGCAGTGGCTTAATTTCCTTAAAGCTACGAGGGACAACATTAGAAATTTATTTCTGAAGGAGCCCTAAAGTACAAAGTGAGTTTGTAGACCTCAGATAGTAGAACAGTGTGTTTTGTGGAAGGCTCACCCCCAAATAGCAATTGCTGGGTCACGGGGACTTAATGTCCTGTAGAAAAAGGATAAAATGAGGAAAGAGGCCGGATCTCCCATCCCTGTCCCATTCTACAGAGTAGAACTGGTGAGAGACAACCCGGAGAGGCCATACCACCATAAACTGGCCGTGGTCCCTCTCCTTGGGCACTGCCGTATTTATTGTTTACAGAAATACATGTTCTGTTTGTTTAAAGAATTATATTTGTTTGTTTGAAGAAATATATTTCTGTTTGTTTAAAGAAATACATTTTCAGCCTGTAAACCGATATGCTTAGGCCCCTGTCTCTCATTAATCCCAGGAGACCCTAAAAATACTCAACAAGATTTTAGAAACTTCCCAACCTGTCTTTTAGGCTCTGTTTTATCTAATAAAATATGTAGAGCTCCTCTGCTGTAGTATCTACACACGAAAGGGTGTAAGTCATCTTCTGGATAGGGTTGAGTTCTTCATTAATCTTTCCCTAGGGCTAAAACTAACAGTTCTTGCAGTCTGTGCGAAAGTCCTTACAAAGGGGAAAAAAAGCTGTTACAAACGTGGCTGTTATTTGTTCAAACATTTGGAAACATTTAGAGTGTGATGCTAGCTGGTTTGTTCTTTTTTTTTTAACCCTTGCACCTATTCTTTTGTTTGTATATATTTCAGTGAATCCTTTCAAACTTGTCAGACAAGAAAAGTTTGGCTTGTTCAGCTATGTAAAATTAAGACTGTGAAGGAGTACGATTGTTTTCTATAAATACTTTAGGACGTATACATCACAGAGGGAGAAAACAGCAATTGAAGCTAAAGGACAACTTTGGCAGAAGAACAAACGGGGTACGTTTGCCATGAATATATTTAAGCTGGAAATTAGGAGTGTTTTCAACAGGTTGAACAACAAAGCTCTGGGAAACTTTTCAACCAGAAAGGTGGCATTAAAAACCCTCAATCTGTTTACCGCAGGCCCCGGTCCGTTGAGCAGTGGGGTTACGTGATGGGTATCAGAGGGATGAGGACTGGGCTGACCCGGAGGTGGTTCTAGGCCTCTGCCCCACACACAGTTGCCTGGAAGCCCCATACACATAAAATACCTTCTTGCCAAGGTTTTGCATACTTAATATATTTTTTCTGTTTTCTCCTTTAAGGTTCTGTTTCTGTAATATTATAAATCTACTTAAATTAGGAGTGTGAGTATTTTCACTCTTTTCAAAGCAGCCAGCAAGTAGCTGAAGTTTAGCGCATTTTGAACTGCTTGCAGAATTGCAAGCTTGACTGGGTAAATCACACATTTTGTAAGTTAATTTATTTGAGTAACTTTATTTTTCGAAGTTAAGTGCATTGGAAGTACTGTTGTAACATACATAGTGTATCACATGGGCCCAGAAGGGACTGATAGAAAAGGAAGCAGTGCAGGTTTTCAGGCACTGCTTTATGACATGGACGATTAAGCCAAGACTAGTTTATGCCAGGCTTCCTCAACAGTTGTTTGTGGAATGTTTTGTAATTGCTCCTCTTTGCCATATTCCCCCTCATACACTGGCTATTTAATTTGTGGTCTGCTTGGTGCAATTTGTTTGGGTTTTATTCTTTTATTCACATTTTTTGGTTTTGTTTGCTTTACTTGCAGTGGAAATGCCTCCCGTGTTTGATCTGATGCGGGCAAAGCTTGGTCACATTGACAAGACTATATTGAGTCAATAAATAGAACTGACCTAGATCAGTCACTTGTGCTTGTATTGTGTTTTGTAAACCTTTTTCATATCTGGTGTTTTATTCATGTGTCATGATGTCTGATGTCTGGATCACACGAGGACTCTGTATGTAAGAATCCCCTTGCTGTGACTGATTCGAACAACTAGGCCATTTTCACTGTAAATTTGATCCACAAAGCTAAGATTTTATGTTGTCACCTACTTACTTTTTTGAGGCTAGAGTCTAGTTTCTGAAAGGTTTAAGATCAGAAATTACATTAACACGTACATGTTTGAGGAGTCTTAAGATATCCTCAAGTACTGAAGAGTCATAATTCTTCATACGTCCTCTCTGTACCATTAGATTGCTAATTATTTTATAAATACATACTTCTGGCTAAAAAAACTCCATCTGGAGTTGTAATGTTATTCATAAAACTAAATGAATGTGACCAAGAATCCTCACAGGAAAGCCTCTGTTGTTTCCCTTTACATCTAGAAATCTGAGCAGAGACCTGTACCGTGCACAGTACTACGCAGCAGCATCACGTATTTCCTTTTGCATGAAAATTATTCCAGTTGCTGCTAGAATAAAAGTGGAAAAAATGAAAGGGTAACTTCTATTACCTTAGCACTCTTTTATACTAGAACCTGTTAATAATCACTCTAATAAGCAGGGAACAAATAGACGAGACATGTTTTAGAATAGAGTTTTATGACTGAGAAATACACTTTATTTTCATTATTCCCATAATGCTTCTCTCTTGAGCCCGCAGGTGGCTGTCGCTCTTTGCTGGTTGGTTGATCAGGCTCCAGTTCCTGTTGTGCATCTTTTACGGCAAAGGGAAGGGGAAATTAAGCTCTTATTGATCAGGATCCAGTTCCTGTTGCGTGTCTTGTACTGGCAAGGGAAAGGGGTGTTAATCCATTATGGGTTGATAATCCAAACCATCTGCAGGTTGTACCTGGAAAAAAATAAATGTATTCCATTAGATAGTTTATATTTGTGAGGTTGTGGGTGGGGTTTTTTTGGTGTTTTTGGTTTTTTCCCTCGAGCAATCTTGAGATCTGTGTGATTGTCATTTCTCCTCTCTTATTCTGTGTTACACAGGCACAGATTGCACATTCTTGATGCCATAATGTTGAGCTATTTATGTGTAATATTTTTGCTATTTGTATTGGACTCTTATTGCCTATTCTGCTTTTTTTCTAATATAGGTATCCGTAATTTGGTAACATGAGGCTTTGCATGTATCCTGCATAGTAATTGCAAAGGCATTTCTGCATACCCTGCAAGTCTGAAAGTCTGTAGGAAGTTTATGGCGAAAGTTTTCTAATACTTTTCTCTCAGGATAACTTCTAAATGGTTTTGAAGTTCTGTTGAAGTATTCAATTTCTCCATTAGTTGAGGGCTGGGTACTGGTGATCTTTTCTGTGAAGTGTTTTTTTCCCCATAGATGAATTTCATAATACGAAGAAGTAAATCCGTTTTGGATACTGATTCCTGTGGGATTCCTTCTTCACTGAAAACGGGACACAGAGAAGTAACTGGAGTAGTAATTACCACTAAGGGTAGGAATGAGCAGGGACCAACATCACATTCCAGGCTCCACCCCATCCTAAGTAAACACCGGTGATCTGGGGGATTATTTTCGCAATCCTCCTGCTCATGGTCGCCTCGTTTGTATTACACGTCTTGGAAGGGTTGGAACCTATAAGCAAACCTCAAAAATACGACTTCTGATTTTTCTCAAGTCTGAGCTCAAGCTATTGCTTGTTTTCAAGAGATAAACACTTTCTCTCACCTTTCGTTAAGGCTGGTTTGCACCGTATCTCGCTGAGATGAATTTGAGCATCCATTGAAGTTATACTCTTAATATTCTGTGCTGCAAACACAGATACAGATAAACTTTGCATGCCGTAATGTAAAGTCCAGGATAGAACCTAATGTCGTAGTCAAGCTGCAAATACTGGTTGGGGCTGGTCCTAGTAGATAGTGGTGATAATTAAGACAGTGTCTAATGAGAAGGTTTAGAAGCAAAGGGAAGATGGGGAATACTGTGAGTGCTGTGACTAAGCAGATCCAATGTGAGGTAAAGCAGAGCGTGCTTTTGGGGGGAAACTCTCAGTTTGGATCAGGACTCTTGGCTGTGATAGTCCTTCTGTCCAGTTGTCTATTAAGGACTAGAATGGGATTAAAAGCACATCACGTACCTGTTCTTCAGTGCCGTTCAGCCTTGTCTCTGCAGCTTCTACAGGTTCCCCGCAGACTTATTACGTCTAATAGTGAGGAGTCCCTTGGCTGCAGTTCTGGGGTTGGTGTTTTTCCCTAATGTTGCTTCACTTACTTAGCGGAGAAGAGATATTCAGAAAGGAGATAGAAAGGAAAGATCTTTTCTATGTTAAAATATAGAATACAGTGGGAATGGTCGTCTTCTGTTAGCAGATTTTTCTCACTATAGCTGTGTTCTCGCATGCATTTGTATTGCTCTCCTAGTTCAGTGTCTTTAATAAATATTTCCTACTAATGGGTGTGGATGAGAGAAACTGAAGATCAAACATTAAAATAAAGGATAGATGTGAAATTGAGCAATTCTTAAATAATGTGGAACATCTATAGGGGACGTGGGATGGCAGGGAGGGGACATGGCCAGTGACAAAGGCAGAGAAGCTGAGTGAGAGGAGGTGGGGAAGGAAGAGGTGGTGAAAAGCCAGAAGGGAGCAGCAGGGACCTGGAAAACTGAGACAAGAAGAAGTCCGATGGAGTAAAAAAGGAACATTGAAGAGAAGGGAAAAAAATCAATTGTTTTCTACAAAGGATTTTCAAAGGAAATGTCTGTTTACTAACAATGACATTCTGCATTGCATTGTAATGCAGCAGCAGTCAAGTAAAATCATGTCAGCGTGCTGCATTATGAGGTAGGAGAGGGATGAAGTGGCTTTATTGACAGGTAGAATAAAAACCTGGGAAAGTCTGGCTGGTTTTTCATTATCTGATTGTTTGGATAGCTCTGTACTTTCCACAGCCAGGCCGAAGCCTGATTTACTGCATCACATCATCAAACCAAAATCACTGTGTTACTCCTTATCTGCATTAGAACCTCGGCTACTCTGCTATTCCAACCCGTGGATTTCTTACGAAAGGATGAAGTTCTGAAAGGATGGGGTGGATATTCCCATCCCTGTTACAGCCCTATTGAGATTTTTACTTTGAAGAAAAACTAAATTCCTCCTTTGATCTTGTGAACAGCCACAAAAACAAAGCTGCAAACTGCCCCTGCAAAAGGGCCTGTGGGAAGGTCCCCGTTGAGTTCTGGTTGGCAGCGTTGGGGCCAGGGTGAATTATGGCAAATGGTTTGTTTGTGCTGCAGAAGGAAAACTCAAATGTCTTTGAATACGAAACAGGAATATGTGTGCTGTTTGGGTACTATTCAGATCATACTTTGAGATGTTGTTGTTTTCTATATATGGTTATATCTGCAGGTGACCTTTGTAGGTGTATTACTTAGAATCCAAGCCCTAACCATTTCAATGAGCCCTCTGAATCACACCCGTGTTAGTTCACCCTCTCACAATCTCTACCAACAACTGCTTTTAATAGGTTTGTTTCAGGGAGGGTACAAAATGAAAATAAGCACGTACTTTGTTTAGGTTCTCGCTATGGTTAGTCAGAAAGTCAAAGAAACCTTAAGTTTTCCTGGCTGCAGGTGGAGTAACGTGCACTTTTATTTCCCATATGTAGCTGCACGAAGAACTGTTTGCATATGGTGAACTCCTGGAGGTTACAACAAAGCTGAGTTTAGTGGGGCTGAGCTGATAACCTGCACAAGGGGTTTTCCTCTTTTCCAGATGGAGACAAGAAATGGTTATTGCCAAATTAGTAACTTGTTTGTTGATCTTTTAAACAGCATTTACTGTTGTAAACATTCGTCTTGCGCAGAAGTAGCAGTGAACAGTAATGCTGAGGTGATTTATTCTCATCTGTAATAAGCTACTAATCTGATTGCCACTTGTTTTCTATTTTTTCAATTACTATCTGGAAATTTCCTGCCATTAATATAATACCTAGAATACCACCATGGAAATATTCTTCGAAAGTAGATTTGCTACCTGATAGCATCATATTTCCAGGAATGTTTTTGAGCAGAAATATAATCTAGTAAAAGCTTTGTTGTTTTTTTTTTCATATGCTGTGTCAGGTCAACAGAGCATATTTATGGGAAGAAATAAATATGTTGGTACAACCTCCATAAGTACTATTCTTGGATGCTTAAATTAATTCAGGTGTGTGAGTTGTATTCCTAAAATGTTAAGATTGTACCACATGCTTTCATCGCCATACTACGCTATTTGCCATCACTTGCAGAAATGTCAAAAGGTGAAAATTTTGTCATTCAGTAACTCAGAAATCTGCTGACCTTGTCAACTTTCTGAGCCCCGTTACCAAAACCTCTGTCTAGCCAAGAATTGAGACCAAATGTCAGGTGGCTTTTGGCATCCCAGGTATGAGGAAAGCAAAGAATCTTCTCTCTGATTTCTATTCTTTATGGAATTATCTTAAAAGAGAACGTCAGGCTTTGTATCTTGAATTTGCCAGCGCATTCTGCTTACTGAGCATGGGTTACCCTCCTTTGCAGAAAACATTTGATGAACTGGCTTGCTCTTGCGTCAGTTTAGTTTTATTTTCATTACTTTTCCCTATAATTCGTTTATTGGATTCTGTATCTTTAGAAAATTTTATTACTCTGTTATTCAAGCTAAAAAAATAGCTAATTTTTCTTTCCCAAATGAGTTGCTTGAAGCAAAGTACCTATGAATACATGGGTACTTTAATTCACTTACTAAATGTATACAGAGAAAATTTACAAGCAGCCTTTTTACCATTTTTTAAGTGTCTGCTGACTGTTGCATAAGCTAAATTATTTACAGTATGATGCCTCACAAAAGAGTAGCAGATTTGGGTTATTTACTTTCCTGATAAGAAAAAGGGATTGAAGTTGCTGTGATATGCTGCTTTGTTAATTTTATATTTGTTCCCCAGTGTGTAAAATCTTTTTAAAGAACTAACATGAGTATTGGCAGGCTCTTTTGAAATGGTGTGGAAGTGGTAAGATTAAACAAAACATGAAAAGGTCTTAAAAATATAAGTCAGCAAGTGTTTGATAAAAATAAAAGTGCTCAATAGTAGAAAACCTTTAGGATGCTTAATTTATTTGCTCTCTCTTTGAGAATGGCCCCTGCACTCCATCTGGGAGTAGTTCTTGTGAGTTATGTGTTTCGAATGATACCGAGCTGGGTATGTTGAAACAGAGTGTTTGTACAGTGTAATGAAAGCCATCCAGAACGGTCCTGCCGAAGATCTCCCCTTAATGAGGAGATTAAAATCCACGGCGAGGGCGAAGAGTGGAGTCTGCAGCTGTGTTTCCTGACGAGGAGCTGTGGCTGGAACGTGCCGTCCTCCCCGTTCGCGGACGGACGGGGTTTTGATGAAGTTTCTCTCTGCCCGCGCAGGTACCGTGGACCCGGCTGAGACCGCGGGTCCCACCATTGTTGTCCCTCCCCGCAACACCAGCGCTGTGGCCGGGAGCAGCGAAACCACATTGGAGTGTGTGGCCAGCGCAAGGTATTGTAAAAGCTGCAGCAAAGAACTGGTTCTAGTGCTCTGTCCTTTGCTGAGAAGGACATAGGAAGTTATTTTCATTTTTTTTTTTTATTAGTGATTGGAGCAGAATGTGACGTGGAGCTTGCTGTTCAAAGTAACCTTATGAATAATCTCGTTTGTCCGACATTACTGAATTGAACATATTGATTTCTCTGGTGAAATAAGTACACAGGCAGTTACTCACCCACCTGTTATTCATGCCGTAAGGAAAAGAAGTCTAGCGTGCAGTCAGCAGTCGTTATCTTAAGGAAAAAGTTATGTTAAGGGTTAATAATATTTCAGCTGTATTGCCTATCGACATGAAAAGTGATGTTGTTGAACAGTCTGTGCTTCCTACTAAATAAATGAGCGAGGATCTCCTGTGAAGTAATTTATTACAGACACTCTCATTTTACAGTGATTATTGCTCAACTGTTCATAATGCACCATAATATAGAGTTCACAGCATTCCTCCTGTATTTCTGTCTAGTTGGCCTTGAATAGCATTGAATTCCAGTGGAAGTGAAAAGTTGACGTCCTCCGATGATAAAAAGACCAACTGATTCACTTTCATCTCTGAGGGCAGGGATGTTCTTGATATGATTAATATTGTTTTGATAATTGAGTTATAATGAAAGCACTTCCTATGCAGCTGATTCCCATAGCAGTATTTACTCCTTTTGCTTAGAGAAATCAAATTATTAGCACTTAAGATCTATTGCAGTATCAATTAGCTGTACTTGCATAATGCCCCCTGAATAGTCTTTTGTCTTGATGTGTAGAAGTTACATATGCATTTACTTCTTCATAGTAAATGTCAGGGATAGAGGAAGACTTAGAGGAGTTCTATAATCTGTATATAACTCTAGACAAGATTATTCTGTAATATGTATGTTTTATTGTTGTGTTCTTTGTTTTTATTTTAAACCTCGGCAGACCTCTTGAGAAACTAAGCGTGACTTGGAAGAGAAATGGAGTCAAAATAACCGGTGGCGTTAGCAGTTTTGGGAGACGACTCACAATCACCAACCCAAGCTCTGCTGATGTGGGGATGTACTCCTGTGAAGCGAAATTGGGAGACAGCACAGAGGAACCAGCAAGAGCAAAAGCCTTCCTTTCTATAATGGGTAATTCTCAAGGCAATGTGTTTTTTAGTAAAACAGGCTCTGGACTGCGGTATAATAGGAAATAAAATTGATATTTTAATATTTCATTGACCTTACATTTGAACCTTTCTTCGGAGAACAGAGCAAAGGAGGTGAAGGAGGGTTATCTTCCAAATTAATTCAGCTGTTCTTCCCCATGAATATAAATTCATCAAATAGACTTTTTAAAACACTGATGTGATTCTGAATCCCCTGTGAAACTATACATTTAATCAGAAGTTGGGGAAATACAGTAGTAAAATCCTTATTGGGCAGCTTCCACATCTTGGCTCTTAGATGCATTAAATCCTGATTAACTCCCAGCTTGCTTACATCTAGTTTTAATATGTCAAGTGCCTGTATTTCCGAAAGAAGCCTTTTAGGAGCACTTCTGTGCGTTGTCTACTGCGAGTGCCAGTCAGGGGGCCAAGGACGTTCCTGAGCACACAGGCAGGCAGACATCATTACCGAAATAACAGAAGGGAGAAGGAAATACATTAAAATCGGTGCTACGTGCTAGACCTTTGACTCCAATGGAAACTTTAGATTTAATATTTTTAAAAGGACGTTGGTGCCCTTTCCATGGCATGTTCCTATCATCAGCTGTGTTGGAGTTTTGCTGTAGTGAGGAGGTTGTCATTTGGAAATTGTATTTACTGGGCATGCCATATCCCAATATAATAACGCAAATTAGCGCGTTGCACACAGAGGTTTTTTCGGACTTTGAGAATAAAAGAGACATTTTAGGACAGAGACATTTGGATGTTTTAAGCCAGACCTGATGGTGTAAAGTCTAGCTTTTATGTAACGGTGCCAGTAATAACTGTGCAAGTGTCCTGGAGAGGTTATTGCTCTGGCAATGATACAAGTCTCGGCGCTGATCAGAATTCATACACATGCGTTCCTGTCGTGCATTGCGGAGGGAATTCAGCGTGCAAGTCTCTGCACTCTTTCAGCCTTCTGAAAAAGCAATTTTAAAGACTGCTGTATGGTCTGTATTCTACTAGAGCAGTTCATAGGAGTTCATGCTAAATGACAAAAGAGCTCTTCTCTCTACAAAGCTCTCCTCCAGCTTCATTTGTGGCATGGTGTCTATTATGTTTATTACCTGCTGCATGAATTTTGGTTCCAGTATTTTTCTTTCTACACTCTCTTTTAGAATTATCGCCTCACAGCTTCCCTCACCTTTAAGGAGTAGAGATGGATTTAACTTATTTACGGTTTTTGTTTAAACTCTTCCTTATTCATAAGATTTTATTGTATAATAACTAGTTTAACTCTGCTGCTGTGCTGTCAGATCCAGCCTAATGCAATACTTAAAGCAGCCTCTCTGTTAATGTAAAAGATTCTTAAATACAGTTGCGATAAAACTAAGAAACAATCATTAGGCAATTATACCAAACTAGCAGTGCTGCATTTCTTTAGTAGCTTATCTACTCTCTTATTTTTAAATGTTTTATTTATTTCTTATCCAGTTTTAGGGGGCTGTCAGGGAATGAAGTTATGAAAAGGCCTGTAGATGAGAACAAGCAGATGAAAGAAAGCAGAAACAAATTGGTTACCAATTACTTTTATTTCCTTCTGATGGAACAAGACACCTCAGTTGCAGGTGTTTACTCAACGTGTCAGCAAAGCCTGATAGATTTCTTTATTTATGAGTTTCTTGAGCTGCAGGGTGGATCTCTGATTCTAAACACGGATTAAATCAAAGGATTAGTAGTTAATGCCTTAGAATTCTTGGGTGGATCTGGCCGTCGTTTAATTAGTCAAGGGCCAGGTTCTAGAGGAAAGTGCAGACAAGATTCAAACCTGCGGGGTTTTGAGGTGTATCCCTCATAGTCTGTTGGAGCAGCACTTAACAGAGAATCAAGTATGCTGCTCCATCTGCATGCATAAAGTATTTGTAGTGTGTACATGTTGATAGTGACCTGATAATGAGCTGTGCTTGGGAGAATAACAGAGTGGGGACTTAATATGGGGTCTTGACTAACAGAAAAAGGGAATTGTGTTAGTAGAAGAGGTTTGTTTTCAAAATGGGTGGGATAAATCAGACCCACAATAGTATGGTGATGAGAGCTTGTGGGGATTAATAGAAAAAATATTTTGCTATTAACAGGTAGAATAGGGATAGCAATAAAAAGATGCATCAAAGATATCACAAATACTGAGTTAATCAAAGCTTTTTTGCGAATATATCGTCCTTGCCTTTCCCAGCTAAGGGAAGTCACAGGATTTGAGTGTGAGCTCAGATGGTGACAAGAGCTTTATTAAAAGGCAGTGGAACTTAGTATAAAGGCATGTTCTCAGTTAAAATTATTATTTGTGACCTACAATATTATCTCTGAAGTTTTTTTTCTGAATATTTCTGAGAGTACATCTCGGTTTGTAAATGAAAATCACAATAATATTTGAAAAATCTGAATCTCTAATGTAATAAAGTAGTACTGCATAAGCAAGAAGAAAATCCTCTAGACTTGTACTGCACTACGATTTTCTTCTGATTGTGCCAAAGAGTTTTTTGACATCTTCATACTGTTCCAGCAAAGATAAACTGAGATGATTCCAAACCTTGGTTTTATTAGCTGCAGTTGTTATAAATTTTTAAAGGGTTGCATGTTCCTCTGTTGGCAGAGTAACAGTTTGGGAGAGATTTGTTGCAGATTAGATAAGAGCACATTTGTTTTATCACTAACAGTTTGAAGATTAAGTAATTTAAGGAGTCTTCTCATGAGCAAACCAATTGGAAAACTGAGCTAATCTTAGATTCTTTTGCTCCAGTTCTGCAAGTTCAGTTAGCGATAAATTGCAATAGTCATATTTTAAGTGATTGTCCTATGGGAAATTATGAATTTTAGGAGCTTAAGAAAATGAGGAATGAAACCCTTCCACTACATGAAATCCATACTACTCTTTAAATAAGATACAGTCAGAAAGTAAAATCTGAACAAAATGAGGAGATAAACAATTAGGAATAATGGCCTGGAATGATGAGGTGTTGTACGGAACTGAGTGTTGAAGCCCCTTGGCCTGTCCAAAGGAATGGGATAGAATAAATCAGAATCACAGTCGAGGGCCTCCCTTCTTTTTAGAGCAGTTGTGTGCCCAAAGAACAACATTAAGAGACATATTATTCACATCTTGGGGTTTCCTAAGTAGAATTTTTACATCCCAGCTGGGTAGATTTCTTCCTGAAAATAGGATGATGAGGGAGTGTTGTAGGTCTGTGTCTCTTAGGGGCTGCCCTGGTTCTAATCAGGTATGAAGGACGCAGCTTCATGGGACACAGGAGCAGCACAAAGGGCAATTCCTCCTTCTCTGAACTTCTCCAGCAGTGCTGAGATGCAGAAGGACCTTCTTCGTGCATTACTGTTGTTCATGAATTCGCATTGAATGTATATAGAACTGCCAGAACAGAAGTTGTCTTCCTCTCACCTCGATACCTTGTGCTCAGCTCTCTGGAAACAATAGCTCTCATGGTTCTAGCTTAGACGCATTCAAACACTGCAAATGATGTCTTAAAAGCTGAGGAAAGAACTTTTTAGTGATGATTGCGGTTATGTATTGTGCTTAAGAAAAGACCATGGTGACTGTGTCATGTACTGTGTGTAAGGAAAGAAGAATTTTCAGGAAAACTATAATATAAAATGTCTTTGGACTTGCCTAAGCTTCGTTTTGGGCTCAGAGCAGAGAAATATCGACAATTTGCAATTTGAGGAGCCTCAGAGGTTCTTGAGATGAGTGCAGACATGGCACCTTCACCACAGAGGCACGCAGGACCTGGACCACAGTGAACTCAGGGGACCTGTGGCCAGTCCAGTTCTGTCTCTGACGTTCAGAAGTTCCCCCTTGTTTCAGTTCTGCAAACAGGAGATGTGTTCCCTGTGCTGTTGTTAAGTTTTTAGAACACACAGACTGCAGCTCGCAGTAGGGCTAGTAACACAAAACTGAGACTACCTTTTCATCTCTTTCTGGTTTAGCCTGATATTCATGCAAAAAAAATCCTGCTTCAAGGAGCCTGCTACCCCTGCACATACCGTCTGGCTTCTCTCCCAGCACGGACAGTCTGATTGACTGTCTCAAGTTATGGACTTCGTACCTACAAGGGGCTCCCAAGTTTCCAGTTCCCCTTTCTTTACAGGATATTCACCAAATAAATTAGTTTATGGTGATACTAGAGAAAGACTTCCATGTTTAAGGCTCAATTTTTCTCTTAAATATGCAGGCCTGAATTTCTGAATGATGCAGGAGTTTCAGCTTTGGAGGAGCCCCTGGGGCTTTCTCTGTTCTTTCTGACTTTCATGTATGTATCTAGGATTAGGTCACATATCTCCAATGCAGCTTGAAGGGTATGTAATGGATGCTGACTGCTATCTTTTGAATGTTAAAATCAGTGACCATGTAAGGCTGTGTGTGGGAAGTTAGAACAGTATCAAATTTTGCAGGCTCCCAAGGGCTTTGCAGGGAGGCTCTCTATTTTCAATGATGTCTGCAGCGCAAAAAAAACCCCTAAAACCCTCAACAAGTATTAAAAGCACGCATTTATATTCAGATATTCCTTTTCCCCTTTGCTTGTTCTTGACCTTTTAGTTAAGATCAGTCAAACATCAATACAATATCCGAACAATACAGTATCTGTTTCTTTTGGTGTAATAAGAGATGTGACCCCTCTCATTGCTCAGCATGTGGCACTGCCAGCAGGATGAACTCGGTGTAATGGGTCTTTTCCTATTCTAACTATTGTGATTCTATAATTTCAGAAAAAAAATTTAAATGTTTGACCTGATACCAACAGACTACTGTTGTTCCTAGAAATAGCCATGTCTGGGGGCTGTGTCTGGCATGTTATATAGTTTGGAAGACACTGTAATTTCACCACACATATTAAATTTCAACACATGATTATTGCCTACAACAATAAATGTTCAAATTCATACTGTGTGATTCAAACCAAGCCTTATAAATATGCAATAGAATTACAAATACAGACAGCCAGAATGCCCCTTCAGAATGCCATCTGACCTCTATAAATATTGCTGCATTTTTATGGCCTCTTTCTGATAGTTATTCATCAGGTGGTGTATAGCATGTAAATACACAAACCCTGAATTTATGCTGGGCCTACAGGCCCACATCTGATGCGCAGGTGATAAATGTGACTCATCTGGAAAGTGAGGAGCCTTGGTTTTAGTTGTCTAGCACCTGTAATTAGAGCTGTTTCTTCTGCAGCCTGAGTTCTGTTGAAGCCAGAGACCCTCACTGCAAAGGGACTTTTGAGTACCCGTGTTGTTATCGTAAGACCCATGCACATGGAAAAGCAGCACAACTTGCATGGAAATCACTGCTTCATTTCCCTCAAAGCCCTAAGAGTATAACTACACCTATAGTGCTCTGGTTCTCTTATACTTTAAAGAACCAAGAATAATTTTCTGGGTATACTAGACTTGGGATGCCACAGCACTGTTGTCCATGTGGTAATCTAGATCTTCCAGAATTCCCTTATGAATTAGTCTTGTCTTCCCATCCAGGCTTATCTCTAATTCCAGGCAGCAGAAGCAGGTAGTTAACAATCAGTAAATTGTAGAGTTGCTTCTGGAAGGTTTGCTATATCGCTGCTTATCGTGCAAGAACGAGATCTGGCCCCTCTATGGGCAGTTGTTGGCTCAGCCTCTCGACCCCTTTATGTCAAGTGTAGCATTTGGCTGGGCTTCCAGCTGCTGGGATGGCTGTGAGAATTGAGTTCAGCAGGCTTTAGTGTAAGGGAAAAGGTGGATATGGGCTTGATGAAGACTGGAAATCATATCTGTTGACACACCTATGCCCTGAAAGTCCTCTGGGACTTGCCTATGGCCCTTAGATTGAAACTTTCTGCTGCTCCTGCTCTTTTTCTGTCTTATCTGCTTCCATTTCTCCCTGCTTTTTACAAAAAAAAGCTGACATGAGTCTTCCGTTTATAACATCACAGTCCCATTTGCTAAGTGACAGTTGTCACTGACTTCACGTTGCTTGTCAGGTAATGCATTGTCTGATACCTGCTCACCTAAGCATCTCTTAATGTAATAAGTTTCTCTGAGGGTGGCATGACAGCCTGTGCGGGATATAAAGGAAGGAACATGGATTGTAGGATGAGATTTTGGGAGAGGCGCTGGGAAAGCAGACTGTATAAATATGCCAAGTGTAACCGCAGGAACTGTATGCGTGGTAATACACGAGCAGTGGTCGTGGAACCGCTAACATCTTTTGAGGTCGCATTAAGTGCTTTGCAGCTGGTCTCCCAGCTCGTGGTGAAGATAAATCTGCGAATTTATCGCTGGTGTGTGGGTAAGTTGCTGATGTAGGAGAAAGTTTGAGAGTTGGCAGGTTTAGAAACTGGCCCCGTAAGGTCGGAGTGTGCCTTGTGAAAAAGGGTAGGTGGAAGACATCGGTCAGGAATTCCCTAAAAGGAGGAAAATCCACTCAAACCTCGCTGGCTGCAGAGACATCCATGGAAGCAGCCCAAAGTGAGAAGTGGATGTCTGGATGTGGGGTGTGTGTCTGGATGATCCCCTCACAATCAAGTTAAATTGCCGTAGAGTGAAAGACTCACATTTTATTTTGAGAGATGGACAAAAGGATACTTACTGTGTCCTTGGATACACAGGTACGTAAGGACACCGTGCCAAAAGTTTGGAAATGAAAAAGATAAAATTCTGGAAAGTGGAGCACAAGGAAAACATCAGACAAGGCTTGGAGGATGACACGAGAAGGAGGAGCGTACTGAGAATTAAAACATGGGCTTAGATGAATTCCAGAAGACTCAGCAACTTAGTTGATCAAACATGTCAAACACAGTGTGCCACCAGGGAATTTCAATTAAATGTTCAACTTTTCAATTTGTTGTTCAGATTAACGCATGAGATCATATGCAATAAATCACAACTTCTTATGCATGTTTATTAATAGTTTTCTATTTAGGCAGTGAGGATCAATAATGTTAACACGTATATTATTAGAATATAATAAATCAGGTAGCTTGTTTTATTGGTTTTGCTGGGTAAATGAGTATTCCAGGCTATTTTGCAACCTCACCTCCTCCTCTGACTGGGATTTGGAAGACTAATATTGATTGACTTTATTTAGAATGAATACAGAATTTTAATACCCATTGGTGCTCAAAGGAGACCCCAGTTTTGTACATTCAAGCAAGTATTTTATTGTCGTTAGTGAGGAGTGCTGGGAAAGGGGGTTTTGCATTCTAATCGGATGCTTCCTGATGAGTACCTGCTGGCATGGCATGGCATGGCATGCCTGTGAAATGATAGCTACAGGTGGTAGCAGGAGAAATAAGATTTTGCAGGATAAAATGATGTAATTTTGGGTTTATTTATGAAAATACTAATGTCCTGTCAATAATACAAACTGCATGTCTGGTTTCCAGACATGGCTTGTGAAGAGATCTGAGAGAACGTCATTCCAATGACCTTGGATCTTGTAGTTTACTGCATTTTTACAAACATATTTGATTTCATTAAGATGAAAATGCAAGTAACTTGTTTTCACAGGCTACATATATTATCTTTTCTAAAACTTACCGGTGAGTTTGTCTATGCTACAACGGAACTGTTGTTATAATCGAATAAAATGCTTCTAAAAACAGCACTCGGATGATAATTGCATTGAGCAGACTATGGCAGGTTTTAGTTACCATGATAATTACTGCAACCTTAATGCCTGTGGGACTTTGACATGATGCTCTTCAATTTTATGCTGCATAGAAGAAAGAGTTACATGACAGCATACTCTACAATTTCTGGAATCTTGTCTTTGTTTAATTAAATGTCTAATATCTTTTCTTTAGTCTTAATGATAAAGTGTGGATTTTTATGATTATTACTATAGCTTCAATTAAAGCATTAAATCTGTTTGCTTTCAAGAAATATAATAGTTGAGAAGAAATTTTTTTTAAATTATGCTGCACTTATCCTCTGATGTTGCCTGTCTGACATGTTATGGCACTCTATTCGACATGCTTCATGCCTTCATGAGGTGGAATTTAGTTTAGATACTGAAGCAAACTATCCTATAAAATACTGTGTTGTAAATATAAACCTTTATAAACCTCTCGGGAGGGCCTTTCTGAATGAAGAATTAAAATATTCCATGATTCAGACCTATAAAATGAAAAGTAGCCCCTGCTCTGAGTATTAATTTGTAGCGCAAACCCTTAAATCTTAACTTACATTGACTTGACTCTCTGGAATTCATACTCAGCATAGCAAAAAAAGTTGGCTTCTTTATGATGCTTTTACTACCAAAAAAGAAGTGTCTATGAATAGAGACAAACTTAGACAAGCTGATCTGTTTGTGATACACGGTATTGAATACAACACGTGTGGAAAGATTGTAGGATGGATATCTTTAAATCAGCATCTCTTTTTTCGTTTTGTTGTGGCTTTGTTTGTTAACACTCGTTTCTTTTCCCCCTTGTAAAGAACCACCGTATTTTACGGCTGAGCCCGAGCGTGTGATTTTGGCTGAAGTGGAGAAAGACATGGACATCCTGTGCCAGGCGATGGGTGAGTGTGCAGCCGTGTTCGAACTTGGGTGAGAGATATATATCTATATCCTGCACTGCAGAACGCTTCTTAGATCAACTTGTAATGTTCTGAATCCTCTGCATTCTCAGTAGCTAACTCACAGCTACGTACAATGTGGAACAGTGGCCTTTGCCCTTGGAAAACTGGGCAATCCTTGTAGTTGGGTTTAGTTTAGACATTAGGAATTCCAGCACGTTCACGTTTTCTGTTGGGCAGGGCAAGTCCTGCTCCTTTCCCTCTGGTAGCCTGCCTTTGCTGCTTAGTTGTTGCCGTATAACAGACATTAGGGTCTTGAGCTAGAAAGTAGCTGAGGTTTTGGAACCCATCATTTGCGATGCAAACAGTCAATATTCTGAACTGTTCAAATGTCCTTTTTTCTAAAAATTATGGAACTTTTATACTGAATAGAAATGTCAATAACTCTGATATAATATTTAAATGTATTTAGGAAGTTTGCAGGAGGACTATTACAGGATTAAAGGCTTCAAATATTTAGAATTCCATCTAAACCAAAGTGGTTTTTAAGATTTAGTTCCAGAGAAATATAAGCATCACCTGGTTTAGCGCTCTAGAAAGACGGGAGGCATTGTAGTCGGGTGATTAAGAGCACGTTAGTCTGTGTCACCACATTGCTACATGACTTGGGCAGGTGACTGAACTTTTTCTTGTCTCACTTTCCCTGATGTTGAGTTTAACAAGCAACACATAAAAATACCATGAGATCCTTAGGTTAAAAGTATACAACCTTGATTAAAGAAACACCCAAACCTTCTTTCTCCAGATCAGAGCCCATAAAGATTTTCTTTATGGCATGATTATATTATTTCCGCTATGATTTAAGCTTTTTTGTTTTTTTTATGATCCATGTAACAAAGAGTCTACACTGCTTTTCCAGAGGGAAGCTTTGCAGATATGTTAGTGTGATAAGCAAGCATGCGTGTAAGGGTGCTCTGTAGAATTTCAGAAGCCCTCGATGAGGTCTCTTACCAAAAGGCTGTTATAATAACAGAGTCATCAGGTTATGAGAGACAAGGTCTCATTAATGCATAGCTTTTTTAAACAAAGCACAGCAGGACCTGCTGGAACCTGTGCTGTTCAACACACTCATAAATGCCCTGGAAAAGAGGGTGAACAGCAAGATGATAATATTCGCTGATTACATAAAATTATTCAAGATGGTCAACGTTAAAACTGACCGGAAAAGAGTGGCAAAAGGTTCTGATGGTCTGAACTGACTGAACAATAAACTGGCAGATGAAATTATTGACAGACATGAAATTACCTGTTACTATGCAGATAAAGGTATGTCTTCTGAAAATATCAGTTCAGTGCCAAGCTGTGGTTCAAAATGTTATGTACTGGGAAGAAAGGCACAGAGACAGGAGAGGAAGCAGAGGAGGCACCCAGCTGAGTTTTCAGGTAGGAGATGTGCAATAAAGGAAAGGTAGCACTTTTTTAGAAATCACAAACTGTGGAGGTCATTGGTCCAGGCAGTGGTTAATATCAGAAATAAAAATTATTTAGAAAAACAAAATTTATGGAAGAAAAATCTAGTACGGGCTATTAAACACAGCTGTGAATGCAACCTCTGGCTCAGGAAATAGCTAAAGCACAGATTACTGGAGCTGAGAAGATGGAAATAGCATTTTGTCCTTGGGCTGTTCTTGCATTTCGTGCCTGAGCATCCAAGAAAAGACAATTTCAAAGGAAAGAAAAGTGACTAGATAGACGTTTATTCTGGCCATGTGCCACCAACTTTATGTTTCAGCATGTGGTATGACAAACATATCAGCATTTTCTTATAGGAGAAGGTTTTTCAAGTAGTAGAATCAAAACCAAGGGTTGTATCATTAGAGAAATAGAGCTAAAGAAACATTGAGATGTTTTTGAAAAATGTTTCAATCCTACACAACTATTTGATGGATCTCTGGACTATCTCACTGTCTCTGAAAAAGAGGATGCACTGTCTCAAATGTTTTGTTATGTATTACAAAAAACATACAAACAAGCCAAAACCCACCAAAACCTGGCGGAATGAGGGAGAGAAGGGGCTGATTTCTAACTTATCCTTCTACCCTGACTCTTCCTTTGGGCAATTTAGCTCAAAGGGATTCATGGGGCGCTCATAACCATTCTCAGTAGATGAAGTCTTACTGGAGATATGGGAACCCTTACGGGAGAAAATAATTTCTGCTGAACTGTTAGTGCGCATCTGATTTGCTGATGGATGTGGTGCGGGAGCGTGGAAACCTGTCTTCATGTGCATTGTTTTGCTGAGCATAACCCAGACTTGTAAGGGGCAGGTACTAGTATTAAACAGAGAGGAGTTTTGATCCATTATTACCCAAATCTGGAAACTGCCAGCGTTTAACAAGAGGGTAAGTGAAGGCTGCTGACTCCCTGCTCTGAGTGAGGAGCTAAAATGAAGCACTAGGGGAACTGCAAACAGCCCTATACCTTTGCCACAAATTGGAAGACGGATTTTATTTCCCCCAGCCCCAGCAAGTTCTGTGCACAAAGCCCATTTGCCAAGTCTTGGTGCACTTTGAACGTGTGAGAGACAGATTCATTTCACAGTATAAGCAGAGATTAACTGTAAATAAAATTGCAGCTTGCACAGACTAGCTTTATACTTCCCTGTAATGGAGTTTCAGTGTATCAGACTGCACAGTAACCGTGTGCTGCTGTATATTTTACAGCAGTCGTTGATGCTGCCTGCATTTCCAATGCCTTTCCTTTAAATGCTTTTTCTTATTTGCTTATAGAAAGTTTAGAGCTGCAGGCAGTGGTGGTGGTGTCTGGGGAGTGCAGTTAATTGGGCTTTAGTTCTACCTGTTTAGACAAGTGGATGGAAAGATGCTTTTGGGATTCCCCAGTAGCCCACTGGGATCTAGAGAAGGCTATAAAAAATAAATAACCAAAATGACACAGTGAATATTTTGAGTCTTTTACCCAGGTTCTCAAGTAAGTTAAATTTGGCAAAGAGTCAAGCATCTGTTTCACAGATGGGGAAACTGAGCCTCAGGTTGCATAAATTACTTGCCCAAGGTTACAGAGAAAGTGGCAAAGCCAGAACTGGAGCTTCAGTTTTCTGCCTTCCCTTCTCCTCCGTAACACGAGATGAATTTCTCGGTGAAAAAGTGAATAGTGCTGCACACATGCCGAGAAATAAGCTTATTTTATTTATTATTACTAGTCTTTCAGGCCACTCGGTAATCTCTCAAACAGCGAGGTAGGACTGGTACTGCTTGGGAAGGAATAGTCCAAAAGGTCTTTTTTTCTGTTCGTAATTTTTTCAGCAGGAGTATTTAGAGAGGAAAGGAAGCGAAATTCCATTGGAGGTGTGGGGACAGGAGAGGCTGTGGGGGATAGAGATGGGGAGAGAAGAGGGGAAGCTGGTCTAAGCCATTTTTATAGTCAAAGAGGTAACAAAATGATAAAAGAAAATGTGTACAACTTGGAAGACAAATCTCTCTGGGAAGATCACTAAAGCCCAAATGAACGCTGCTGACAGGCATCAGAGTGCTTAGATAAGATCCTATTATTCAGACTCATAACTTTGAGTAGAGGAAGATATCCGTAACCGCAATGTAGAAAAATAGAGATGGTAATATTCAGTTTGTCAGCTGAGTTGGTGATAGGAAGGTGTATCTCACAGTGATTATGGGATTAGAAGGTTTGCTGATACTGTTAGTAGAACGGGATTTATGGAATGACACCAATGTTAAAGGTTTGAGTGTACCGAATGCGGGATTTCATTATTTCCTAGGCGCCTATCAGGTCTAATGTGTGGGATAATGGAGTTGCTGTTATTTAAACTTGAAATAATTTCCAGGCTTCTCAGCATCAGAACCATTCCATTTTGCATCATCCATTTCTTCATCACTCAGTGATAATTTGTATTTCCCCAGGAGGATTTTCAAGAGATGAATAACACACTCACTGAGAATTCTGAACATTGAAATTTACGCTAATTCTGTATATGGGCTGTTGTATGAAATTTAAATTATGCCTATTGCAAGCTACCTCGCTACATCTATTCTCTGTCAGACAATGCACTCTGCTATATAGTGGGTTTCTTCCTGAGATGATTACCTTCTAGATTATGAGTACATTTGATTTTATCAGCAGAACAAAAGCATCAGAGGTGATTGTAGTAAATGATACATGTTTACAAAAATAACAGCAGCAATTGAATGTTGTTTTTCCATCCTTCCATACATTGTTTGTACATTCTCTCCAGGAGTTAATGTAGCTTTTGTCTGTATAAAGAGAGTAAGTACATAGAGAGAAGATATGAATGGAAGTATAATACAGCAGTATTTAACCTTGAGATTTTTAAAATGATAGCGATAATATGGGTCTTCCCGTAGCGCTTTTGCTGAGAGAACCTTAAGTCATTGCCAGCATCACAGTGAAATTCGTTGTCTATGGATGCTCAGTTTATTGGTGACATCCCATCCCTAATTCTTCTGTGATACCCTGCTTTGCTCTGTTTGGGCAAATCTCACTCAGCCGTGAATTTAAATCCACAGCTCCTTATTACAAGAGAGTGTGAAGCTCTGAGGTTTTAAGTGATATGTGTTCAAAAATAGCCACCAGTTATGAAAATACCATGTTTGGTGCTGAGATACCTTAAATCAGCTTGATACCCTTGTGATCCCTATGATTATCCAGTCACATAATAAAATATCTGCTTCCCTTCAGATCCCTGCATAGGGCCCTCAGTGTTTGATCAGAGAAGGATTTCTGGGATATGAAGATAAAACATGGTCTGATATGAGGAGTGGGATGGGAACATCTGTGTACAGCTGTTCACGGCCCCTGACACCTCTCGAAGAAAAGAGAATCCTACACTGTTTGTATCTACTAAATTTACAGCCACTTCATCCCCGCTGACTGGGATATGACTGCAGCAAAAATATACGTGAAATAACTGTGTCAGGGTTTGTAGAACATGCACATGAAAGAAAACAGGAATAAACAGGACTGTAAGTTATATCTAGGGTAGGATTTTTGTTTCTCCTAATGTCTGCATTTTTCAAATAACAGGTGAAGCTTCAGAATGAATAAAAATAATAATAATTTACAGCTATCTCATTGTTGGCAACATGCTGTTTGTACATCAGCTCAAACTAAGCTGCCAAATTAGGACTTGAATACAATAATGTGAGCACTTCATTTTTTACATGCAATTTGTCATTTCCTTTTTACTTTGA
This sequence comes from Pampusana beccarii, assembly GCA_013399365.1. Taxonomy (NCBI): domain Eukaryota; kingdom Metazoa; phylum Chordata; class Aves; order Columbiformes; family Columbidae; genus Pampusana; species Pampusana beccarii. Next base: position 661,893 of record VWYH01006847.1, on the reverse strand, counting down.
TATCTTAGCTACAGTAGCACAGAGGAATCTTGTTTGGTATGGAACAGTCTCACAGACTTGCTGCATTGCCACACTGCTGCTGTTGAAGTAGCACGATTCTGGCTTTCAACGTGAAATTGCTGTAAATCTTATTTTGTAGCAGCATGAAATATGATTGGATGAAGAAAGTAATTTGACAACATGTTTTCTCAACATTCCCTTTTTCACTGTTTGCTGGTTTTATTCCCAAATGTTCTGCAGTGTATTATTACCGCTGCTAATGTAAGGTGCAGCCTCCATTTATCAAAAGCAGCTTGTAAAAATATAAATAATTGGCGTGGAAGGATGGGAAACCAGGCATATGACCATAACAGTGCCATGTATTTGGGCTACCTGTAACTTGCTGCGTGAAGACTAATAGCAAAATTCTTATTCTGGGGTTGTTTTCAGGTGTTCCCATTCCCACCCTGGTGTGGTACAAGGACTCTGTTCCCCTCAGCAGGCTGGAAAACCCCCGCTATAAAGTCCTGCAGAGCGGTGGGCTGCGGATCCAAGCGCTGCGTCCTCAGGACGCTGGAATCTTCCAGTGTTTCGCTAGTAATAAAGCCGGGGAGATCCAGACCTACACCTACCTGGATGTGACCAGTGAGTAAGAAGCTGCGATAGGAGATCGATACGTTGTCTTGTCGCTTCTGCAGGTGACCCCACGTCCATCCGATTTCTCCACTGCTCTGTGCTTGTTTAGTTTGACTCACAGAACCTTGATTTTCATCGAGTGTTTCCACCCTAGCTGTCAGGTACCCCAAAATACCCTCTGTGGCCTCAACACGATGTGCTGAAGCCTGTAGAAAAGCTTTCCATGACATGAGGGTCTTGAGGTGAACTTTCCTATTTCACGCTACAGAAGGAGAACTTAGTGAAAAGGAAAAAAATTCTAAAAAGGGTAATCGTGAAATACTTTTATCCTTCCTTTATACTTAAATAATTTAGCTCTTCTCAAATGCAATTCTGTTCTGAGTTTGAGCTACTGCTTTGTGATTGTGCATAGTATCGTTTTATTTGTCTTTTGTCTACAACTACGTTTAGAAGTGGGAAAGAAAGTTCAAGTTAAATGTCTTTTTTTGGCCAAGAAGTCTGGCGCAATGGTTTTGTTAATGAAGTACACTCTTCTTTATGGAAGAATTACAAACCCTAGTAGTCTCTTTTAAAAGCAATTATTAACAGGCATTTCTGTAATACTATAACTCCTCTTCAGGAATGTGATTTTTTTTTTAGCCCAAAAGCAGTTTACACATAACTGACCAGAATTCCTACTGACCTCAGAAAATAGATCAGCCCCAGTTCAATACATATCTAGGAAACTGCAGAAAAAAAATGCAATAAAATGCAACTGGGGGAAAATAAGAGAAGAAAGAAACTTGGAAAATGTCTTGGATGAGACTCAGGTTCTAAATTCTTTTGGCTGACATTTAAGTTTCAAAGTTAATGCCTTTCTCAAGTTGCTTTTCATCTTAAAGAACTCTGTTATGAAGATGAAAGAAAATAGTTTTGTTTATCTAGATTTCTCAACTTCCCCCCAAACACTCATTTTGAGCTTTATCTCCCTTCTTCTGTGAGCCATCTTACTTTACATGTTCAAGTACTGATAGATTTTTATTTTCCGTGTAGGTAATAAACTGAATTAGTCAATTCCTAGGAGATGAATAACGAAAGGTTACAGTCACTGCTGAAAGGTTTTCATGTATTATTGTCATGTCCTTCTCCATGATCAGCTCTATAAAAGTGGATGTAAAGTAGTCCATGATAATAGGTATAGGCTCCTTCTGATAGCTGATGCATTGAGGTTTTTTTTGATTCTAGACATTAAACCAGCATTTATCCAACCTCCTGAGGATACCACTGTTACAGAGGGGATGACCGCAGTGCTGACCTGTGAAGTATCAGGGGCTCCAAAACCTGCCATCTCATGGAAGAAAGGTAGCCAGTTATTAAGTTGTTCTGGAAAACCTCTAATCCATGGTTTTTGCCTGTTCCTATTACTGACATTCTGTAGATCCCTTTAGTGTGTGTTTCATAATTTCTTTGGTTCTGCAAGCAGGGGATTTGTTGTGGGGCTGTAATGAGGCAGTGGCCTGGACAGGCTGTAATAGTCTTTTGGAAGAGCCAGAACTGCAGCGCTTAATCTGTGCTGTCTACGTGACACTAATCACGCTGTTTTCCCCTTCTGTGTTTCAGGAAACCAGATCTTAGCCAGCGGCTCAGTTCAGATTCCTCGCTTCATTCTTCTTGAATCTGGAGGGCTCCAGATAACACCGGTTTTCCTTCAGGATGCCGGCAATTATACTTGCTGTGCAGTCAACTCTGAAGGAGCCCTGAATGCTTTTGTGATGCTGACAGTGTGGAGTAAGGATAATGCTTTGTTTAAAGACTAACTTTAATCAAGTATTAATCAGTTTTCGTTGTACGCTCAGGAAATTTTCATAAGTAATTATACTTTTCTAGTTAATAGAGATACTTGTATGATTTAATAGGAATAACATTTTAGGAAAGCTATCACAAATACCCTTTTTGTTTGTAAAATTATGCATATAAACTTTTACATTTTGTGAAAGGAAGTGTATTTAAATAGAGCTTCAATCACAATTACGCTTTTACTCAGGTTTTGCCTTGGCAAATCTCGCTTTGCAAATCAGACCCATTAACTTGTAGATGTGGCTGTTTGCGGTTGGTTTCTGCCTCCAGGATTCTGCCGGTGATATAGACCAGCCCGTGCTGTCACCAGGGCTGGGGCCGCAGTTACAATGGGATACGATTTTCCTCTACCTTTATATTTCTTTGTGGTCCTGGGCACTGCTGGAAGCCAAACCAAAGTACAGCAGAGTTCAGTGAGTCTCTCATCAAACAGATTGGCATGGCACAGGGCAACCCATGAAGTGATTCTGTCCTTCACCGTTTGCTCTTGATCTCTGTTTTTTTATTTCCTCTGTTGGGGAAGAGAGTCTGATCCAACAGGTTACTCCTAAGTGAGTTACATTTAAGTATTTTTTTTGCTACTAAAGGTAGGAAATAAGGATCCTTGAGCTGGGACTAAAAAGAGTTAAAAATAATGAAGATGATAAATACAGAAATGTTGTGTCCTTCTTTCCTGTACTTTGAAGTACTGATTATGCTGCTCATGTGTGGTGCATATTTGACATTTGATAATCCCAAAACCGTGCAAATTAAATCAGTAACGTTTTGTCTTTTGAACTTGGGAATACCTGAAAACAATGCTGGCAGTAAATGTAATGCGGCTAGTGTCGTACGGCCATCGTATTTGTATCTTATTGACAATATAGAGTTGGTATGCATGTCAGGATGTTGTGAACGGAATGAGAACCAGGTGTATGGATCAAGTAAAAGAGATCCTTCCTATTAATTCTCAAAGGCATGGTTCTTATATGTATTAAAGATAGTTCCTGTTCGTTGTACAGCAGTAGAGGGAGGGAACGAAAAGTGCACATAACCTAATATTTGTGTAGCAATAACACCATTATAAAGCTATAAGCATACATAGGTACATCAGGAATAATGCTAAAAATTCCATGCTGTTAAAGTTAGCTTTTGATTTTGCTGATGATTCCTTCTTGTGTGTATATTAGATCTCAGTAGACGCTGATTATCTCTGTAGGGATTTGGGACTGATTAACATTATCCACATATCTTCTGTACTCATCCTAGTTGTGTACCTGCTGCAGCTGATGCTATCGGCCGCTGCTGCTGTGTGTTAAGAATAATAGAGATCTTTCACACCAGATCTGGTTGCTGTAGTTACAGCAATTATTGTGTTCTGGGTCTCCAGGAGGTGCTTGAATAAAGATGTTCTGAAACATTTGAGTAAACAGCATATATTGCTTACATGGAAAATTCAGACCACCAGAAGCTCCTCCTTCTTTAAGCTCTTTCCTGGATTTGATGGGATTGGAGGTTGACATTTAAGTTTTCCGATTTCTGGATATTTTTCTAGTGTATTCTTCTTTGCACAGATTTTCTTTGGTTTTGTTTTTGTTTTCGCTGTTCCAAACAGTGGGACTTGTTTCCTGACTCAATGTGTATTTGGCTTCATTCATAACACATTACAAACATGCTTTTGCTGCCTTATTACTTTCGGGAGTTGCCACCAATGTTTACCACAAGCCAAGGGAAAGCTCGTCCAGTTTTAACAGTCTTGCTGTCCAGATCCCTGCCAACTCAGACCCGTGCCCTCTGCTGCTTTTTCCTTCTCTGCACCCCACCGTGTACAACCTCTTCTCGACGCAGTGACATGAGAGGGAGGGGAGCCTTCACAGCGAAGACTTGAAGAGGAATAGCCTGCTTGCTTTGAATGACAAATGTTCGGTTGCCTGCTCTCTGAGTGAATACCCCAGTCAAATTGCTGTAATTTCACCTGAACTACGGCTTGTGTTCCTTTCAGATCGCACTTTCATTGTTCACCCTCCTGAGGACAGCACTGTGATCAAAGGAACCACAGCCACTCTGCGATGCGGAGCGACTCATGATCCCAGAATTTCAATCAGGTTGGTGGTGTCACTTCTTATTTGTGTGGTTTATCTGAGCTTAATTTTATAACCTGTATGAATAGTATTAGGTGAGAAGTTTCAGGACCCCAGATTTTAACACCAGACCCCTGATTACTGCATTATAAGGTTGTACACTGTATCATTAATCATATAAATCCCATCTTCCATTTCAGCCTTATGTATTATTTACAATGAGCTATGTTCCACTTCATGGCTTCAATACATCCTTCCATGATTTTACTGTCAAGGTTAATACACTATCAATAAAACCAACTTGTCAGAAGCTGATACTTAATGAGAGTAAAAGCCAAAGAGAAGGAATAGGATTTCAGAAGTGTTTACATTGGGGTGCATGAAAGCTACGTAAGATATGCCCGTGTTCTTGGAAACAGCCCAATAACTAAGGGCTATATTCTGCTTTAACTGTGTAAAGAAAACAGAATTAACTGAACGATTAACATTTGCGCTAGAGCATTTAGAGGCACCTCACCGTTTAAAAATGTATTTACCATGAAAATTCACATAGTCTGAAAGCAACATGAAAGAAAACGCCAGGAACAGTTTGGAGGGTGCTAGAAGGGTCAGTTGCAGAAAGAACTTCAGAAAGAGAAATACAGGCATAAAAATGTGATGTGGAGATATTTAACTGTAAGACCCTGGGCTGTACACATCTGTGACGTATCGGTATATGTGTATTTTAATGGATGAGCACTAGCAAACCTTGTCACAACAGTTTAAGATGTTACTGATAATGGCAGTGTAATGTTATCACGGTCTTAGCAGAGATGGGCCAACACCTCAGCTGTTACCTTCGGAGTGTGACGTTCTAGATTAAAATGCTGAACAAGGGTGGACTTTAGAACTTGGACATGACTACTTCACCTTTTTCATGTAAAAGATACAGTATTGTTTATAAAATATGTAGTAACTTGGATGCAATTACATTTCTCATTCTGATCACTGACCTAAAACTCAAATTTGTAAAAGGGAGTTCCTGGAGGTAACTGTAGAGGCCTCGCATTTTTAACATGTGGTTACAGAAGCTCGTATCTTATTGCACAGTTCAAATCAATCTGTTTTGAAGTTTTTTGTGAGTAATTATTAACGGAAGCACTGTAATACTCAGGTATGTTTGGAAGAAGGACAGTGTTGTCATAAATCCATCCAGCAGTTCCAGGATCACAGTGGAGAAAGATGGAACCCTCCTTATCAGCCAGACGTGGTCAGGTGACATCGGAGACTATACCTGCGAGGTCGTTTCTTTTGGAGGAAATGACTCCAGAATGGCTCGACTAGAAGTGATGTGAGTATTCCATCTCAAATACACGCTATGCTTGGTTTCAGGTAACCTTGAGCGTTTTTCTAGCATTTCATTCTAGGAGATCTGGGGAGTCTGTAAGTTTGATTTTCAGTGTGGATTTTTTTAGGGAAAATTAAGGCTGGCTCATTCCTAATTAAATTATCTTGACATATGTCCTCCCTTTTACATGCTGCTGTGCTGCTTGGACTTCCAAGTAACTGCAGCTTTCTGAATCACCATGTGTATGTGTCCATCTGGTTGGGTGATTGAACTCAAGGGATAATTAATGGTTACGAGGTTGTAGTCTGCCTGAAGCCACTAATAAGTATGCTGCCACAGGGGAATCTCATTGAACATGTGCTGTTCAGCATCGTTATCAGTGATCCGAAGGAGGTGTTGGGGTGCACGATCATCAAGTGATGGTAGCACAAAATGGGTGGGGGGCAGTTGAGACGCACTGGACGGCAGGACCTCCGTTCAGAGGGACCTAGACAGACTGAGAAATGGGCCGACAGGAACCTTATGAAATTCAGCGAGGATAAACGCAGCATCCACATCTCGGGGAGGAATAACCTTTCGCAGTAACGCAGTCTGGGCACTGGCTGGTGGTGGTGGTGGTTCTGCTGGAAAGAACTTGGCCAGCTGGGTAGACGGCAGCTGAACGAGAGCCAGCTGAGTGCCCTGGCAGCAAAAGAGGCGAGCAGCATCCTGGGCTGCGTTAGCACGAACGCGGTGCATTGATGGACATGATTACCTCCTTTTATTTGACACTTACTAGTCCACATCTGGAATACTGTCTCCAGCGTTCAAGACCGGACTGAATAAACTGGTCTGATCTCATGGTTGACCCTGCTTTGAGCAGGAGGTTGGACCGGAGACCTCCTAAGGTCCTTTCCAACGTGAATCCTTCTGTCATCCCATGCTGTAGGGCTTTTCCATAAAGCCCAGGTGCTGTGCTGTGATGCCAAAATTATAAGAAAATGTTTTGTTCTTTTTACTGTTTTTTCTCTGTTAAACATACATCAGAATAGCTGGTCCCTGGGCAGGCATTGCTTACTCTTGCATTCTCTTTATACACAGTTTTTCAGGGGAAAAATCATTTTGTGTATGCCTTTCTTTATTCCTAAGGATCTTGAAAACTCAAAACAATAAAATGTTTAAAGTGCAGTTCAGTTCTGAAGAAGGATTGTAAAAGTGTCGTTACGGAGTTCCATATTTTCTGTTTCTCTCATTCCGCTGCGGTGAAGTGCGCTTCCGTTTTATTTTTATCACTAAAAGCAACAACTCTGGGTTTGGTATATGCGTGGAGCAGATCAAATAAATAGAAAGGTAATGTTTTATGTAGGCCTTTTTTTTTATTTATTTGAGTAATGCCGCATGCTTTAATTTAACGGAAATGGCATCCGTTTCTGCTGGTCATGCCCGATCCCTCTCAGAAGATGGCAACTTCCAGTGCTGGCAGTGTAATGAGTTCACCTCTGAGGTTTGCTGTGCAGAGGGCTGTTTGATACAGCGTTATTCTGACAGTGCCAAGGCTACATCAGATGCCCATTTTCAGCGAGCGGTCATACATTCTTTCTCTAATTAAGCACTCCTCAGCTCTCCTCTCGGAGTGCATTTTAGTGCTGGTTTGAATCCAAGAGCAGAAGACAATTCAAAATATATTGCTGCTATATAACCATACTTGCTTTTCTCTGAGGCGGTTTTTGAATGGAGGGCAGAAAATTATGGCGTAAAGATTGAAAGGAATGTTAAAATCTGGATTCTGAAGCAACACTCTAAATATGTGCTAAGCATTTCATCAGTTTGACCATTTCTTAATCCAAAATAGCAAGAGATGCCCTATGCAAGCCGGTACAGCACAGCAGATGTATTTAATTGTGGTTCCCCGCTGACCAGTGAGGAACAGTTTTATACTCTGTAAAACTCAGGCTAGACGTGAACTGGGAGAGGCGCATCTCGTGTGTGTTGCTGAGGCTGCTTTTTGTGCAGCCCAGCACGTTCCGGTTGCGTTGGCTGCGTCCACGTGCACTGGGACTGGCACTTAATCCTGTACCTCCACTTCTTCCGATGTTCTGTTGCTGATTGCCTATAAACTGTTTTTCCTGGAGGAATTAAAGAAATATATCAGCCCTAGTCTTTTAGAGGACTTCAGTAACTGATAAGTCACTCAATCATACCTTGAATTGTGACATTTTATTTCAAAGCAGTGCTGCAGGTAGTGCAATAATGCCAAAAAACATTGCATTCCTTTGCAGCTTTCATCATTATCGTTTGGCTCAGCAGCACATATCTGTGAGAAATAGAGATACATGATACAACAGAAGTGAAATGAAGAAGAAAATCTGTGGAAAGAAAATGTCTGAAGTAAAGCTTACATTAAATTCTAGCTCGTATACGAATGACAGATCTATAACATTCCCTATTCTCCCGGATAATTCTCTTGTGCAGAACATTAACAAACAGGGCATGTACATTCCCATCGATGAGCACTTACACTTCAGTGCCTTGAGTACCACTGATGTCAGACAAATGTTCAAAGGAGACCTCTCAACCAATTACGGACCGGAACAGTCTACCAACAGATAATCTCCTAGCCTACCTAGCTTTATCTGGCGACTTCGATTGTCTCAACACCTTTTTTTCCCCCAGGAAGCAGCATGTCCCTCCTCCACCTCTAGGCACGTCAAGAGAAATTTCCAAAGGCACAAATAAGTTGGATACTGATTTCTATTCAAACCGATTCAATTCAAAACCGTTGACCTTCAGGGTGGCCTTTGGTTATGTAATTCCTAAGTGGTCTGGTTTTCTGATCTCTGAAAAGAAGGAAAGAAAACTTTTTCTTCCTTTTTTATTCTTTTTCCTGTGTAGGAAGACAAACTTGGGGCAAAAGGTACTGCTTCTGGCTAGAAGAACATCCGCTGGTAGCACTGTGTGGTATACATTGGTGGTACAAGCAGGATGGATCATTTTTCTCAGCATATCTTTGAAGGAATAAAATACTTGAAAAGGAAAGCCAGAAAACTAATGAAGAACTTGCTAAAGTGCAGCCAAAGGTTACCTTGCTCATCAATTTTGCACTGATGGTACTTGGGCACAGAAACTAATTGCTAGTCGAGATACTCCATTCATTTGTCTTCCCTCTAAATGTGTTTATTCTTCGTGTACATCACTTGATTTGATTTTGCACAAGGTAAAACATTTGCAAGTGATGTTTCTCTTCTGCAAGAGATAGATTTTAATTTTTTACTTACTTTTTTTTTTCTCCCAGCAGAGCTTGTCGACTGCAAATACAGCAACATTTGCAGATCTTTTGATGATGAGCTTGTGCTTCTCTTGCATTCCTCCAAGTCATAGGATTTGATCCTGAAAATAATTGCATGTTATGAAACATCCCGGCTTCATTTAGCTTCCTTTTATAGTCCTGTGAATACCATACAGAATGAAATACGTATTAGGGAAAAAACCGCTTGTTCCTGAAGCTGCGTAAGCTGAGTTATCACAGTGTATCACTCACCTGACAGGAAACTCTGCTTATTCCAGCTCAAAGTATCCTGAGGGTTCTCAGTGTATATAAAATATGCAAAATTACTACTATCTATGTCAGATGATATCTGCTGCTCAATATCAGCCTGTCTGCAGTCCATACGAAAGAATCTCTTTGTTGTATGAATGTGACTGGAAAGTATGGTAATGCTGCATTGTTGGAAAATCAAAGCCCTGTACAAGCCTCTGTTATGTCACAACATATAGTAAAATCTTTTAGTCTCTTTCTCGATGCAAAAATATGGGGAGGACAATGTAATACAAGAATAGACAATTTATTCCTGGCAGCAAGTTCATCTTCTTTCAGTTCTCTTTCACCAGAGAAAGAACTATTATTGTTCTTTCTTCTTCAAAAGCAGGAGAGGGGAGCTGACCACTTATAATAAAACCCAGTGGGTTGCCAAGACTGCACAGTATTGCCTTTGTCAATCATTTATACATGAATTTTGATACCTTTTTTACTAGAGTGGTTGTAATTGCTAATTCTTCCAATTTCTTCCCAATACATCCTATAAAAAATAGCTTGATTACCAAAAATAAAATCAGGAAGAGCAATGCAGCGTACCAAATCCAAATGATGTCTCGTTACAAACTTATCTTCATATGGATCCCATATCCCTCGGCTGAGTAGCCCATCTCTTTTCCTTTCTGTGGGGAGTGAAAACAGGAAGGATATCAAGCTTGAAAATGTACTATTTCTTCCTCACTAGAAAGAAAGCTTCTATTTATTTTTCCAAGCTCTCTATTGAGATGTCATCCAAGAAGTAAGGTTCACCGCTGAGTCTAAATGCACTTGATCCTCAAAAGAGAAATAACACCTGGAAATGGACTTAGAAATACAATTCTTTCTGTTCATTGTTGAAGGTATATCAGAAATATAGGTGTTTCTAACAAAAATAAAGCATAAAAATCAAAAGCCTTCGCCAAGTCTTCTGTAGATTTGAGCTTGTGGCGTGCACCAAAATGGAATGGGAAATAAATCTGCATGTTCTGGGACTTAGCAAGTCTTTAATTTCAAAAAGTCCACCTCGTTATAGGACTGCAATAGACAAAAGACCTCTATACAAATGGATGCCATGCAAGAATTCTTCCTGTGTTTAGAAACTGGAGAGGATTCTTTTGCGAGAGAAACTGGAGAGTCCTGAGCAACAGATGACATATTTCTTAATTTACAACATAATGATCTTTTATGAGCAAAAGCCGTGAGGGCTGAGCGCTTTGTTAGGATTCCTGCCTCACGTTCTTACCACGTACCTGGTCTAGCAGAGGAACCACCTGCTCCTGAGTGAGATTTGTATGGTGGACCTGACTTAGGAAATAATTTATGAAATAGGAGTGGGCCTTTTTATAAACTGACAAGAAAACTTGTTTAATCTCCCTTGCCTTTTTAGTAATCCCCTCTTCAGTCACCGTCTCTCTAATTACCTGCTGTTGGATGATTTTTCTCAGAAATCTCTCCACACCGTGTCTGGTTTATTTCCCTCAGCAAATAGTCTGCTTTTAGCTAATTTTATAAAACACTCTCTGTGTTTGCTGAGTGAATTTTTCAGCTGCCCTCTGGCACTGATGAGCTGACTCAAAACATTAGGGTTTCTGGTTTGAACGTGTATCATCTGCATCTAGCTAATATTTCTCTCCTAGGTTGTCACAATGGCTTCGTGTTCTTTTCTTGCAAATCCGCTATTTTAATTGCTTTGTCAGAGTCCCCTCGGGTCACCTTGGTGGCTGTGCCATTAACCCTGGGCTTATCTATCAATTACAGATTTAAAAGTGTCCCTATACGTGTTTTGCTATCACACAAAGCAAGTTACCAAAACTTGCCACCATGCAACTCTTCAGCATTAGAGGAATGAGGTCTTAAGATATCCTTTACTGAAAAACCTTCATATATTTCTTGTTTGGGGCTTCAGTGAACAAAAGAAAGATAATAATGCTGAAATTAAACTTCCAGCGTCCTGTGCCCTGTGTATTTTCCTAAGCTTCATCTTGGTGTATCAGAAGTTGAGCAGTTCTAGTTTGAGGTGCTTCTCACCCTGAAGAGGGTTGGAATGACTATCCCCTGCAATGGTTTCTTGGATGTTAGCAGCAAGGAAAAGTAATTCTCTTGAAGGAAAGAAAGAAGCAATGATCTCTTTTGAGAATGTGAATATTCATGATGGTGGTGCAAGTCATATTTATCATCCCTTCCACACAGTATGTGGTAACAAATGAGGAGACAAAGTGTAAGTGCTTACTGCAGTAGGAATTACTATTTATTAGTCTCTGCTTTTGTATACTATAAAGAGAGGAGTATACATTTCTGTGCTGAAATGTCTTTGTAGTTTTAAATGTTTTTTTCTGTCCAGGTGTGTTTCTTAGGCACTTGTTATGTCTGCCTTGAGGGATTTAAATCTGTAAGCACCATCTGTTGCTGTTCGGTGTGGACACATATGGCTAAACAATATGATATTAGTGGAGGTAGGGGCACTGTATGGCTGCTGCAGCTCACACCACTCAATCTCTGTCTGAACAGAAAGTGCCCGTTTCCTTCGCTCTGCCGACCGGTTACCATTTTGTGTCAATCTAAGAATAATCAACTAAACCCAAATGCTAAGCAAAAAAACCCAACCTCACGTTTAAACTCAGTTTTTGCTTTAAAAACCATGAAAAAGGGAATTTCCCCTCTCCTCCAAGAGTCTTTTGAGACTTGTACGCTAAGAAAAGGAGACTGAGCTGTAAAGTCTTTCTTAGTCATGTAGCCTCTGTCCTTAAACAAGCTGTTAATTCAACTCTTCTAAATGTATGGGGAAACCAGATTAACTAGTAAATGTACACCCTGCAAATAGCCTGAATGTATTCCAGATGTGTTTATTTAGTTCCCAGAGAAGGAGTTATGTGGAGATAAGTTTGCCGTGAGCTCCCCCTCAACCATCCCTCCTTACATCGGTCCCTGGGTGAGCATCGTCTTCTGGAAGCAGCTGAAGCCACAGCCCATCTCTGAGCTTTTCCCCACAGGGCCTGGGGATAAACGAAGTGGGCACTGGGACTTCGTGAGCCATGTCACAACGAGATGTTTCACACTCTTTCCTTCAGTAATTTCCTTTGCCAGTTTAATCACAAAACCACTTTTCTAACCAGCTTGCTTAGGACACAGTGATAAATTATAGTGGAGGTTTGATGTTTATTATAATTTAATGTTTCATTCAAAATTAAGTACCACACTCCTGTAGTCCCTGGGTAAATGGCCGTATCTTAAACCCTCACTCCACACTTTTCAAACCACAGGCTTATTCTGCCATTTTCTCTTGCAGGCTGGCTGCCCTTCTCAGTCTCCAGGTCCCCCTCTTCCCTAAACTTGTTTATCCAAAATTTTGCAGTGCTCTGTTCAAAATCTGTTTTCGCCGGGCCCATGTGTGCTCCTTCCCGTGCCTGATGTTTTTTCTAGCCTAAAAATGACAGTGGCTTAGCTGGCTGTGTGTCAGAAGTCTGGATCTTGGTTGCTGCGTGCCCAGGCCCAAGTCAGAACACAGCCTGAACTCCTCATAATCAAAGCATCTTGAGCGAATGATTTAATGAAGATCTGAATCGCACCCTGAGGTGTCATTGCATGTTTACTACAGAAAGAGCCTGGGGTGACCATGCTGCTAATTTGGTTGGATGTTTAAAGTGAAATGAGATGAGACTTTGAGTCTCAGGTTTAGCCTTAGGAAGCATCAACCCTTCTGGCCTACAAAGAAGTGGGCAGGTGAGCATCTTCCACTTGTGTTGTCTCATTATCTGTGTGTTTTTCTTGCCACACCTTGGCTCTTCCAGCAACCTTGGCATTAACTCCACAGCATGTAGCCATCATAAACACGCAAAGAAAAGCAGACACGGTTTTGAAAGAAAAATAATAAAACTATTGTCTGATTCTCTGTATGCTCCTGAATCTTCCAGTAGAAACCCAAATCCAGGACACATTTATTGTTCTGGCTTGAAGCCAGAGTCCGTATTTACTTTTGTGAGTGGCTAAGGAATTGTGGTTTTTAAACAACTGTAAGCCTTCACTAGCATGGTACATTACAACCAGAAATTACTACATTTTTAAATTAAGCACGTAAAGCACCCTTGAGCCTTTCTCCTCTGGTCAGAGCAGATAGCAGTCATCCTTCCTGAGGAAGGGTTACCCTCGGCTTTTCTGGGAGGAGCAGTACATTGAATGGGTGAAAACTGGTCCTCCTTGCTGCTTCTTCACTGTCTGAGGTCCTTGTCCTCCTTAGGAACCAGGGTGATAAGCAGCAGAACTCAGGCTCAAATGTATTATAATGGCTGAAGGGCTCTTATCACTTAATACAGATCAGCCTTTAAGGGATGTAGCAGAATTTAGTTTTCTCACTCCACTGTGCAGTCTCCGACTTTCAGCCAATGAGCACAAATGAAATGTTTTTCCACAAATTGCCTTTATGTGGGGAAATTACACATTTTAATTGAGCTGCTGTTTTATTTTTGTTTTTTAGTGTTTCATTTTGTATTTCCATGGTTTCTGCAGGCGTTTTCACTACGTTTTCTAGTTGGGTGCTTCCAAAAAAAATTCTTATTATAGGAAGGATTCTACCCATGGCAGGATAAGCCTGAATCTGCAAGTAAATCAAGCTGTTCTGCAGCATAAGAATACATATGGTAATTTTGATTAGTAACTCTATATGGATAGTGTCAATGTCTTCTGCTTCCTTGAGTATGAAAAATTCCATGTTAAATCATATCTCCCGTGTGTTTTGCTGTTTATATGTATTACTGCTGTCATATTGCTAGGACATCATCATAAGAAGGGGAAAAAAGTGAGAGAGGAAATTTATTGACCAACTTGTCTCAATCAAAAACAGTATGGAAATTGGCTTTTTCCCATATTTAGCACCATCTCCGTTAGCCGTTCTAAGCAGCAGCCTTGGGACTTCCAGCATATTTTTTTTTTTTTTTTCCAAATAGGATAAAACTGTGAAGAATTCAGAGATGTCTTAATTTATTTAATTGTACAATAACTGCTGGTCATTTTATATCTATCATCATACAAGCCTGATGTCGTGTGCCTTTAACTGCCTGTAAACTATAGCTGAATGAAATGTAGATTGATTTTTCTGTGCTATTTTGTCTCCCTTTTGCTTTCCCCGAACAGCGAGCTGCCTCATTCCCCTCAGAATCTTCTGGCCACCCTAAATTCCTCCTATAGCCGCAGCGTGATGCTCTCCTGGGTGCGTCCCTTTGATGGAAACAGCCCCGTTCTCTACTACATGGTCGAGCTCTCTGAAAACAGTGAGTAAAGTCAAATATGTTTCAACCTCATGTTCATCTTAATTATTCAGCCTTCTTTCAGGCTCACCTTTTACCATATCTACCAAAGATACTACAGTTGTTTGCTAAACAGTGTGCACGAAAGGGAAAACATGGGTTTTACACTCAAGTATTTGCACGTTGAAAGAGTTAAACTGGAACCGTTGTGCAGGAAAGCCTTAGTTCCACCCCTAGCATTGCCAGCCAGACTTGAGGCACAACAGCTTACTCCCCCGTGCTTTGATTTGACATCTGTAAACAGCAATAGTCATATTTTATTTCTTCCCATTGTTGTCTTTTGCTCTGGTTTCATAGATATCTTGATGCATTCAAAGTCCCAATTTCACTTGAAAAATGCAAGCAGCATGATAATAAGAGGAACAAACTTGGATGTCAATAGGAGCTACTGTCTTATCTGTTTATGGGTTCATATATTTTCTTCGCTTTCCCTAGGCTATCATTTTACACCCTCCTTTTAGGTAGGTGGTTGAGGATGCTTAACTATAAGACATCCAAATATGTCGCTTCGTGGGTTACAAACCTGGTCGTTGTGAATTGCCACTCCTCACAGTTCTGTCATGCGGAATGTCTGGCCCTCTCTGGCTCTCAGTTTGCAAGGTTATTCAGGGACATCGCTAATGCCTTTTTAGGAGTTGATGGAAAGATGAGGTTATATGGTAATCGGTCACCTTGGCAATACTTTCTAATCTCTATTACCCTAGGAGCTGGAAATTCAAGCTTAACAATTGATTCTTGATGAAAAAATTAAGAGCATCACTTTTTCTGACACATGGAAATTAGCCACTGCATAACTGAATGTGAAACAGTCCTGATTTCTGATTGTCTAGAGAGCAGCATTTTGTTTTCCCACACAGAGAGCTTGAGGTGAAACTTTAGCTTCAGATCACATACAACCTTTTTGCTTTGCAGGCTGGAGTGCGTAAGTTTTTGATGTGGAGGTCCCAGAACTGATGATCTTGACATCTGTTAAGTGCAGTTTTCTAATCCTTGCGGAAATCCCAAGTCACACCCAGGACTGCTGTCCTTAAAACAGTTCTTTTTGAGCCAAGACTCCTGATCTTTTTGTAATAAATGACTCAAAATTCAGTGTTGTACACTCACACCTCCTCTCTACCTTTTTATCATGATCTTCTTCTTCATTGTCACTCTTCTCTCCTTCCCCTCCTCTTGACTACAGACCAGTAACTGCCTTTTTGCTTTTCCTTACCTGTTCTTTCACTCAAGGACATTACCCCTGTGTTCCGTGTTTCCCGGTGGCTTTGACAATGACAAGCTAATAAACTGCCAACCTGGGAACATGATGCAAAGGTACCAGATCTGTGTGTACACCAGCACAGAGCTGGCAGAACATACACTCCTGGGTCCTGCACTGGGCTGCATTGACTGGGAAGCATCACCAAAAGAAGAAGGCACTTGATGCCACTTTTGAAAAGCCTTTAAGTACCTTTCTAGCAAGGATGCTTTGCAGTTTTTCCAGTATAGGAATGGGGTAAATGTGCCGTGATTTTAAAAATGCTGTAATTCATTCACTGAAATTTGTAGAAGGCTCAGCAAAAATCAACAACAGTTCTCCAGCAATGGTGCAGACAGTCCCTCAGAACTCCCCGGGATCCTGTGAACCCTTGCTCACTCCATGATAGATCCAATAATTTTGGCTGATGGCATTGCGATCTACCACTGAGAGAGTCTCATTATCACAAATGATAGGTCTAGGTACTTCAGCAAGCTTGCAGCTGCAAAGCCAAACAGAGACTGGGTTTGTTGTGTATTGAGCATCTTAACTCCCAGAAATATTCTAGATCTTGCTGTTCTTTCAGTTTTCATCCTCATCTTTATTTACTCTGCTTTTATGTACAATGTCTGAATGGTTACTCATAGATGTAGGACAGAGAGGAATCTAAGCCCTTGAATATTTCACTGTTGCTGTGTTCTCTCATTTCATATATTATTGCTCAGCTTTACGGATGCTGACAGAATAGCAGAACAATGTCAACAGTGACTTTGGTTTGGAAAGCTGACTTTAATGTCTGCATATTTTCACTGTCTTGTTTTGTTTCGTTTTCTTGAAGTGTTTGTTTTTTCAGAGTTATTTTGATCTCAGTAGTGTGTGGTTAATATTTAGCTTCTCCAGACCTCCTCCTCCTTTGGAAAACACCACCTTTCCTTTGTTCCTCACCCCGTCCCAAGCGCCGTTTGTGAACAAAGCTGACATCTGATCTTGTGTGGGTACGCTTCTGTCTGATAAGACTGTGCAGAATCTCTCTTTGCTTCTCAAACAAAATTTCCTTTGGGGTTTTCTGTGGGTCCCGTTCGTGCTGCAGAAAGAGCGGCTCTCGGGGGGTCGACACGTGCCCTCCCCAAGCTCGGCTGCTGGTGTCTGAAGCTCTTTCACCATCACCAGCAGCGCAATACGCTTAAAACCCCAGTCCCCGATTGCTTTCATACACCTAAACGCTAGGGAGGGATATCAGAATTATGATTTATTTTCCAGTTAGCAAAGCTGCGCAGGAGACTTTGTTCTTATTTCTGTGCAGTTTTAATACACGAGTTTTGCTTTGCAGTTACAGGTGCCAAAACATAACCTAGTTTTGTTGTTTTTTGGTTTTTTAAGCTGTTTTGCTTTGAATAATTTTCTAATAGCTTTAGGATCCATTGTACTTTTTGAAGCACATACCATAAATGAATACATAATAACAGTATTTGTTTCAGAGAAAGAGCTGAAGAGCATGCAAAATAACGAGTGTAACTTTCAGGGGACTAATTACTGGCTGCATTAGAGGGAGGCGTGTCGCTCCACCTGACATGGATTAGAGCTCCTTTTCATTAATATCAGTTCAGTAAAGAGATGTAAAAACCTCATTTTAATTTAAGGGAAAAACCGTGACAGATCGTGCACTTAAATTGCGGGAAATATGAACAACTCTACTCACCAATTCACCTAATTTTAAAAATGAACGTATTTGGCACAATGCGATATTTCTCAAATTACAAGTATTCACAGTAGACTGTGTCTTTGGGTGACTTGAGACATATGGCCCTAAACATTTGAGGGCAAATTTATTACCTAATTTGAAAAACATAGTTCCAGGGAAACACAGTCATTAAGTATCCCTGCCCACACAGAGCCAGGAATGCGAACCTTCCTTTGAAATAGGATTTTCAAATAAATAGTACTATGCATTGCTGTCATTTGCACTAATGTAATTTTTGGATGTTCCATGAGCTGTTTAGCCCCTATTGCGATGTACCTAGGAATTCCAATGAACTATCTTCATGGAGTTAGAAGGGGTTATCCTTATTTTATTCCAGAGAGTTTTAGATTTTAGGGATTCATCAAAAAATATTCTCTATAGTCTTTTAACTGAAGAAGCGAATTAATAGTTAAAGAATTCTGCTGAGCACCATTAAGATAAAAGCCCATTTTTGTTTTATTGTATTCTGGGATATCTGTGCTGTGTGATGTAATGATATAACTGGGATTCACCACGTTGTGCCAATGAGGAGATAATAAAAGCTCCTGTGAAAAGCATCTATACATGCTTGACTTAAAGCATGTGAATTGTCATCCTGAATTAGGTGGGAATATTCAAATGATAACAACTGAACACATTAATAAATCTTTGCAGAAATCCAAGTAAAACTACATTGTTCATTACAACAGAGACTCAGATCTATACATGATAGTGTTAAAAGATACTATTTCTCAGGCCATTTGTGGTCCTTGTTGAAGCCCTGTCAAACAAAGGATGGGCCGTTTCATTTTTATTTGGACTTTTTGCAGTATTATATTGTTATGAAGATTTGAAAGATGAATTTGGGAAACTCCAGCAGTACAGCAAATTCCAACACTTCTGTCTGTGCAAAGCCCCTGGAGAAGGAGGGAGATGGAAATGTACTCCAAAACTGCAAAAATCAGCTTTCTGCAAGAGATCTTATCTGTAACATGAAATTAGAAATGATTTTTGAGGAATTTGCAATTAATACTTTGAATTGTAAGGTAGATAGGGAAACAGAGAAGAAATGCCTCTTGGTGAGTAACCAGTGTTATTAAACATATCACAAGTGCATCAAAAAATTCTTGACAGAATAAAAGCCATTTCTAAACCCCCCCCAAATCATATTGTAAACTAGAGAGTAGCCTGTGAGACTCTTTGTTTCCAATAAATTCACTTGGAGAGGCAATTAGAGTTAATTCGAAATACCCCAAATCCTTAAGATGATAGATAGGTAAACATGGAAGTTTTTCAGACAGTAGCAGTTGTAGTGGAAGAGCAAGTAAGCAAAGCCCAGAGTACATTCTGGGCAGCTTAAGCTAAATGAAGGATTAGCACAGTCTGTTCAGTCTAACAGAGGCTTATTTAATAGTTTGACCTGGCAAGTCTTTCATCACCATGGAGCTTCTCCAGCTTCCTGGGACAGGCGAGTGTCAGTCATCCTTCCAGGAGAAGAGTCAGCGGTGGAAATTTGATGGCCTGTTTCCGATGTCGGAATTACTCTTCTCTGCAGTAAAACATGCTTCTGTGTACAATTCTGGGGTTTGCTTTGTATTTAAGGAAGGAGAACAGCCTTTCGAAATGTTTAGTTTATTGATTGTCAAAAAAAAGACTTGACATTTAAATTTTAAAGATACTCTGCACGCTCAGTGTATCCACCGCTCCACGAGCAAGCAAATCCTCCCCAAACCGCTTTCCTTTACGAATCGGGGTGCCCAGGAGATGAATAGCTTCATTTATATTAGTTTTCGGTTTAATCTCTCTTCCTGCCAGATCTTTTATCTTGCACCAGGAGAGGAAAAAGAATAAATAAAGTATTCTACAGATGCAGCATATAAACAGAGCAAAGCCCCAAGGTGCTGAAGAGATTAATAGGCCCTGTTGTTGAATCAAACTGCTCACTACATTGAGCTGCTTGGGTTAAGCACTCTCAGGTGGTGTTTACACTTGCAGTAAACAAGTGAAACTGTGCTCTAGGAAATGGACCACTACCCAAGTAGCTCATACAAGGGTATTTCACTCTCTGGTTGGTGTCTGCTCTTCCATTTTCCTCAGGAAGCTGCTTCGGGCGACGTACTAAGTCAGCCAGCCCTTCACTTTGGCTTACCTTGATTTGT
This sequence comes from Pampusana beccarii, assembly GCA_013399365.1. NCBI lineage: Eukaryota > Metazoa > Chordata > Aves > Columbiformes > Columbidae > Pampusana > Pampusana beccarii. The sequence continues at coordinate 642,092 of VWYH01006847.1, read as the reverse complement.
TCTTGTGCACTCTGGCTGTAACGAGGTGAACAGTCGTTTGTGGAGTCTCAAGGGAAGCTTAACAAAATTCAGAAGGAACTAGGGTGCAAAAAACCTCCTAGCCAGTGCTTTTCTAGAGAGCATAAATGTGCTTCCTCTGAGGTCTTTCTAAAAGAAGTTCCACTAATATAAATTGCTATCAAGATCTTGCAGCTGAATTCACTCTTGGTAAATCAGCAACAACTGGCAAGGATGGAACTTGACTGCTGTGCAAATGTCCCTCTCCAGCATTCCCACTATTCTGCTGCGTCATTTTTCCTGTTAAAAAACGTCTCTGTTCTCAGAAAGCCTTTACTGGAATAAATATACTTTCAATAATTCAAAGACGCAGTGTTTGTAGCCCAACTGGCATCACGCCCCTGAGGACTTAAACTTGCTAAGGAATCTGCCAAAAAAGCGCTGAATTAGTGGTTTACATCTTGGTGTGAAGTTTAGCAGCCTTCCACATTTGGGACATCTAATCTTCATTTTCAGCCAGACGTCTGGGTGACCTGCCAGGAGCTGCACTGCACTTCTGATGAGCAACACACACAGATACGTTGCCAAAATCTACTGCTAGCTCCTCGGTAATTTCCAGAAGTGTTAGTAATTTTGAGCAAGGAGCATGAAAACAGCTGGTATTATTTAAAAACTGAACAAATCTTTAAATTGGCTGATTCCGTTGCTGTACTGTTGCAACACAGACCAAATGTCACCTCTCCCTGACGATTCCAGTCATGACTTCAGGGAGAATATGTGACACCAGACTAGGAAGAAAAGAAGTCAAGATATTTAATTTTCAACATGTTTCATTTCTGACCTCTTTGAAAACTTGAAAATGTAATTTGGGCATCAGAGGAGCTCGGTGTGTCAAGTGTGTGAACTGACAACGAGGGTTTTATACTCCTGCCAGGGCTGTTTATACCAGAGAATCTTCTTGGGAAATGAGACCAAATGCTGTATGCTATCTCTAGAAAAAAAGAAAAATTGCAGACGTGTAGAATTTGCAGCAGAAGCTTTCTCAGGTCTTACAGGAAAGGGCTGATTTGGCAGAGAGAGTCACGGTTCTACACCTGCTTGCAAGCTGGGTAGGAAGATATTCCAAACTGACTCTGAATTTCATTAGAGTCCTTCCAGCAGAGCCACTCATGGGTGTGGTGGTGTAATGGCCTGCCAAACAGATGGGTTGTGAAATACACAGCCCATCTGTCTTTATCATGCTTGTTTCCTCTTTTATTAAAATGTTAATGAATATAGTTTTTATTTATTACGCCATGACATGTGCAGCATCACTTTCCAGTAGACAAATGTGCAATCTGCAGAACCGTGTGGGCTGACAGGAAGGTTTCTGCTGCTGAAAAGAAACTTCTTCCCAAAGTTCCTCTGAGGAAAACAGGCACAAAGAGCTCTGAGCAGTCAAAGGCGTTTTTCTCACTTCTTCAGGGCTTGTTACAAGCACTTCCATCTTTTTCACATGTAAATTATTCCAACAGATTCTCCCTGGAAGGTTCACCTCTCCAATCTCGACCCGAAGATGACCAGCGTCACTGTGAGCGGACTCACGCCAGCCCGAACCTACCAGTTCAGGGTGTGTGCGGTGAACCAGGTGGGGAAGGGCCAGTACAGCTCTGAAACCAGCAGGTACAGTAACAATTAATTGCCTGTGTACTGAAGGTACAATAACCTAGAATAATTGTGAGGAAAAACTGCTGATTGTTTGGGAATGAACAAAATAAAATTATCTTTTGCACAGCAATTGGAGGATGGAGAAGTTCACATTACCCAGGCCTCTGGAGAGTGCTCTGCAGCTGTCAGTAATTGGTGATAATGGCAATTAGGTGGTGCAGGATATCAGCACATGATGGGAGAGGTGCCCTCACATTTCCAGAGTATCAGTTGAGCAGAATCTTGGAAACGTATTTTTGCTGTTGTGCTAAGCTACAGCAGTTAGCCTGGGAAGGAGTACAGCATTCACCCAGTCATTACAGTGTCACTTCTGGAATTCACCCAGATGCGACGTAGAAGGATGGCTTCATCAAATTTAGTTTCAAATGCATCCCCCTTCTTCTGTGAACCAAAGCTTGCTGTGAGCTTGAATTGCAGAACAGCTGAACTCTAAATGGCTTTTTCAAAATGTAGGAGTTTGATATGAAAAATATTGAAAGAGCTGAAAGAAACAATTTGGAAGGAGTCACAGACACTGGACCTGAGCTCTAACTCATTCAGGCTTGTAATCTTTTTAAAGAGTTGTAGCAGCCTGGGTGGTTCAGAGAGAATAAGGTTACCTCAGCTGTCTGTCTTGCTGCTTGCTTAACTGGTTTCCTATTATGTTGATTTGTTGTAACTATTTCATGCATGTCTTCAGCATTTTGATCAGCTTTATATTTCTTTCTAGTTATCAGACTTTGATAAGCGAAACTGGTTCACATGGAGTGGATACCTGAAATAGAAATGTTGTCTATCGTTTATTTTGACACCCACATCCATCACGTTCTTTTGTACTTAGGTTGATGCTACCCGAGGAGCCCCCCAGCGCCCCACCTAAAAACATAGTGGCCAGTGGGCGCACCAATCAGTCCATCATGGTCCAGTGGCAGCCTCCTCCCGAGAGCGAACACAACGGGGTTCTTCATGGCTACGTCCTAAGGTAAGTAATATCCGAACCTGGGAAGTCTGGAGATAGATCCGTGTGTGCATGAGGGAATTCGGAATGGTGTGGCTCAAGAGTGTGTCAGAGACTATTTCTAGTTCCATTAAGTATATTAGTTATTATTTACAAATGCTTTGACTGCCCTGGTTTATTACAGATGTAGAAAATGCCTCTGTTTAAATGGCCACAAGGGTGCAAACACTTAAATTCTAGCCTGTCAGTGAGCTGGAGTCTCTGTTAGCTACCTACTCTGCACTGCCTAAGTGGACTTGTTCCCTATGGAGACTCTCAACATCCGGGTAGTTTTTTTTTTTCCCTTTTCGAAGTGAAGTGAAGCACCAAGCACTAAAAGTGTTCACAGGGGAAGTTGGTACAGTGCAGACTATGCATTGCAGATGTAGATTTGCTTATTACAATCTCAGCTTCCTGCTAGAAAGGTTAATTAAATTTATTACAGACACAACAGGGTTCCTGCAGTATGGAAGAGCAAGAATAGAATCAATAAACTTAAGGTTTGTGCCAAACAAAATGGAGAGGAGGAGTGACAGGTCAGATGCTTCGGCAGACCTTGATTTGATTTTTGAAAATCAGTCATTTGAGTAAAATTCAGCCCCGTCTGTATTTATTAATGAGAAACAGATTCAGGCAGGTAACCGGGAATCCTGAATACACCCAGTCTTTCTGCTTACACAGTATTGATTGTGTTGGAAAGGATGTTGCCACACCGAGAGGCTTTGCGGAGTGTTTCCCTTTTATAGTTTTTTTGGGTGTCAGTTATTCACTCCTACCCAATTCAGCTGTAGCTTACTTGCTCATTTGGCATCCTGCATATCCTGCAGTGCTACCAGCCAGCTACGGCCGCACCTTTAGGAAGGGAGGCATTATCTAAATTAGAGTTTTTGTGGGAAACTCCCAAGCATTGCACCACCGCTGACATATTTCCAAGTGATGGTTACAGCCTATTGTAGGCAAGCTGCTGACATTTTTAATATAGTGTCCTCCAGACCCGCTAGAAGATAAGTAAATGCTGCTATTTAAATGCCGGCATCCTGTTCGTGTTGCGCTCCTACTTTTGCTGGCATGGATGGAAACGCTTTTGTGATGTTAGGAGTGTTGGTGAGCTCTCAGAACAGTGCTGGGAAGTTCCTCCTCTCTGCAGGCAGAGCCGGACTCTGTTCCTCTCCCTCTCACCTGCACAGAGCCCAGTACAGCCCTGAGCCGCTTGTGCAGGTGCCTGCGGTTTGAAGAGCTGGACTCAGGTTGAAAGCTGTGCCAGTCATCAGTGACAGGTGCAAAAAGGTGCTTCAACTTCTGTCTCTAGCTAGAATCTTGTCGTGAGATGTGGGTACCTGTTTGCACAGGGTACAAGTGTTGTTGGCACAGGTCTTTCCTTCAAACTGGTCTACTCAACGCTAAGATTAGTTCCTTAACTATTCCCAATGAGTCTCAGCATTAAGTCCTTCGAGAAAGCAATCCCGTAGCTTCCTACTTCTTGCAATCTGTTCTGTTTTGTCCACGTAGCATTTTCAATAATATTTAATTTAAGTATTTTCTATAACAGCTATCAGTATAATTCATCCCTGTCCTCATTGTAACATCTCTTTTCATTTTAATAGAGAGCGATCATGTTCATTATGCTCAGTCTATGAACATTTTTGATGTCTTCATGTTTTGTCTTGACTTCAGAGCAGAGAAACAATTTATTTAACAGGAAATTAAGATTACTATATAAAAGCACAACTGTCCCAGGTATAAACCAGGCTGTTCCTCCAAGTTAAATTGTGTGGTCACAGCAATGTGCGCTGAAGAAAAGTCTTCTTGCACCGATTTCTGTAGAATTAGGGTATAAGAAAATGAAAACCACCATACATCCCAGGGACCCAGTGCTCAAGACATGCAAGATATTAAACTGATGGAACACCTGATCTTTAAAAGGGAAGGTGCGCTGCACAAGTCATATGGAGTATACATCAAAGTCCATGGTGAGAAAAATCATGAAGACATGACATTTCTGAACTGGCCTCCTTCCTTTGCCCTTTTTCTCGCTGGCAGTATTGCATTTAGAGGAGTGCCATGCTAACAGCATAAGAGATTAAATCACAGGAGCACTCTACACCTTGTCTGCTAGGTGTGAGACAAAATGCTGCTGCACAAAGAAATGGCTTTGCCAAGAAGAACACAACCCTCACAGAAGACAAAAGAAAAAAAGAAAGGTAGATATTGCATAATTTAGAAGAAGATCAAGTCATTCAACACACTCAGCTGAGGGCTGATATTTCTTTATTTCCATTTGTATTTCGTAAATGGAGTCACACCGCTGTAGCATCACAAATATTAAGTATGCCAAAATGTGGTCAGGCAAGCAGCTCTGCAGCAGCAAATAGAGGGACTGTCAGTGATTAAGAACTGATCTCTTTATAAGAAGACTTTGGAACAAAATCTGTGGCTGAAATACATGAACAAGTTGTCTGGTTGTAGAAATTGCACCAGTTTAACTTAGATGAATTAAAAGTCAGACTGTAAGATGTCAATGAAGTTATTCTGTGTCAATAAGCTTTTGGTGATTATTGTGAAGCAAAAGATGAATAAGAGTGCGTGAAAGCTGTGTGGTGAATAAAAATATGAATGTTTCCATATTTGTCATTTTCATGGAATCATAATGCCTCGTGCCCCTTGGTCTCTGTTTTTCTGGGGTTTTTTGTGAATTAGCATATTCTAAGCACCCGTTGTATCATTCTCCTAAAGGAAGGAAAACAAACTATTATTCACATTCACCGATTTGCAAGGTTTGTTTTCTATAATTTAATTCTTCTCCATAGTTTCTTGGCCTAAAGAGACACATCAAAGCGGCTGTTTTCTGCAAAACAGTTTTTACAGGGGAAAATAAATGCAGTGTTTCAGCTTCCCATGTCTCAGCAGAAAGTTTGTCAGGATGCTTACCACTCATCCATAGTTGGTACAGCCCTTCTGGAATTCCAGTGCTTAACCAATCCTTAATTCCCAAATATATTCCATCCTTATTTTCATCATGTGATGAAGTAAATGTGAAGTACTGTGAAGTAAATCCTGGGGAAGCCAGAGATGGCAATTCCTGAGACTCTAGAAGGTCAGAGCCCTCTGAGCTCTTCCTTTTCAGATTTCGGGGGAGAAGGAAAAAAACATTTCTCAAGCTGATTTACAGCAGCACCCTGATAAAAATCACATCTGGGCTATTTTTTCTACTAAATCACAGCTTTTACTAGACAAGCCACATTTAAAAAGCTGTAATTTTTCTGCAACCATAAAACAGGATAAAATATCCATTTTGTTTAGCCCTGAGCATGTAATCTCAGTGAGATCAGATTATAAATACTATAGCCGTCAAACGCGATATGGTCTTATCAGGAGTTAGTCTGTTGTTTCTGATTATTTTTCATTATTCTTTGTGTAATTTTGCTGTAAAAGTTTGCATATTGCCTCTTCATAAAGGAAGGTTTTTTGCTAGTCGGGATGTTTGCTATAATTGATACCATCTAATTAACTAGCTGATTTTTCTTCCCATATGGTAGGTATCGCCTGGCCGGCCTCCCTGGAGAATACCAGTATAAGAACATCACCAGTGCAGAAATTAACTACTGCTTAGTAAAAGACCTGATCATTTGGACCCAGTATGAAATCCAGGTGGCATCTTACAATGGAGCTGGGCTGGGAGCATTCAGCAGACCTGTGACGGAGTACACCTTGCAGGGAGGTGAGCAAATGGGACCAGTATCTCCTTTATAGTTACAGTTTATAGCACAGTTTCCTAAGGAAGAGATGCTCACTCTTATAGTCCCACCTAACGACTTGTAAAATGAATGGGCGGTTCAGTCAAATTTGACAGCTTGGGGTGGGAAACACCTACAAATTTCAAATTCCTAAGTAGAAACAAGACGAGACTCCGCTGCTCTCTCTATTGTAGGAAAAGCTGTGAGTAAATTCGAAAATTATCTGGTGTTTTTGACCCTTATCTTTTGACATGTTACCATACTCGCGGGTCAGAGTCAGCTATGGTAAGAGAAATAAAGAGAAATGCTGAAGAGATCTGGGGTCCTGTGGAATGAATTCATAGGACTTGTGACAGGCAAGGGCTGAGGTTGCTCTGCCAGGAGAGTCAGAAAGAATATGGCAGGGTATTGGGTTTATTGTGGTCAAGATATGCAATAAACCACATGTGCAATACAGGAGACAAAAGCTGAGTAAACCAGCTGCATTAGTTCTGATAATCACAGAATACCTTGCTTTAGAAATATGGAACAAATTGAAAGGGAACTGTAGGAAGAGAAATACAGCCTGTGGAGAAAGTGTGTTTTGAGGCGTTTCGGGAATGGCGCAGACATTTGCAAAGAGGAAGATAAAATGATCTTTAAAGCCCTGATTTTTATGCTACAGCTCCTCCACGCCTTTCTGGTAAGTGCTTTAAGAAGAGGATAAATTACATCAACAAAAGGATATGTAATTACTTTTTACAGCCAGTGTAAGGCATGTTTACACCTCTAGACTGGTATAGAAACCCACAGGATAATTAAGTACCAGACCCTTAAAGCTTTCATATATTCCCATAATTGCGGAGTTGTGCTGGATTCTGAGCACTGGACAGTACATGGTCTCTACTTTATTGGTTTATTGGTCATAAAACAATTAAACTATTTTTAAAACTTGCAGTTTTACAGTGTATCAGTTAATTTACAATCGGTGAAGAATATGTAGTTGTTTGTTAATTGTTACTAGGAGTACATTATAACATGATTAGATACAGTTTCAGGTGTAGGGAGGTCTTTAAGAAAAGATTATTCATATGCAGCACTAATTAACCACAACAATTAAAAAAGGAAGCTATCCATATTTTGTCTTAGGGCATATAAAGTCTCACAATTTAGGCGAGTCTAGACACACTCAGCCTCTTTCTGGAAGTATTTATAGCAGACCTTGAGACGTTTTTCTTAAAGTCTTCTCCTTGCAGCCAGGATTAATGTTTTGCGTCCCACTGAAGACCAGATCTCTGCTGAGAATTCGTTTGCACACAGAATTTTAATCTCTTTTGTGAATATGCTCGTAATTCATTACTTTGTTTATTTGCACATTTTAAGCTATCATAGCACCTTAACCTTCCATCTATTAAGACACAGGTTTGGACTTCACACTCTTTTCCTTAAACCCTGCAATTGACTCTAATTTCCCTTGATATTATGTGCTGTTATTATCATCCTTTATTGATTGGCTGTCTGTTGTCATTTATAAGGATATAAATCCTCGGTTAGAAATTAAGTGTAGTTAGCCCTGCATTCATATTACTCAGCAAGTATTTAGACTGCAGGACAACCTGCATTGGCCTGTTTGTCTTCATGTGGTTCCTAAGTGTTCAATGGTGGATAGATAAAGAAGAGAACCTGGATATTTCCTATTTATTTTTTATCTGTATTTAATAATATCAGTAGATAACTGCTTCACGGATGCTGCCATCTCCTAATGAATGCCTTGCTGGGTTTCTGTGCAAATCACTAAAGGCAGTCGGTCTGTTCTAAAAAGAGTTTGAAGCTTTTTTACATTTACAGTTGAAAAGGGAGGCGGATTGGTACCGGTATCGGTTGAAACTGGACTAATATGAGGTCTCCCTATGCAGTGCACCACTGTCCGAAACTCTGCTCCTTTGTCTTCCTTGTGGTTGGGAAATGTCAGGAAAAGCCAGTGGCTATTTCTTGCTCTGGAATGTCCTTCTTAAACCAAACCAACAGGAGTAAGAAAAAGCCATGTGTAAAACTGCCTTGTAAATCATAATCTGATTTTAATATGAGCGGAGATAAATGTCAAAGACACACACTCCCATCCATCCCCCTCTCCTACTACCACCGCTGCCGCCTCTGTTCTGACATGCTTTAAATGATGTGAGCTATGCTGGCAAGAACCTGTCTGTCTGCAGATGAAAAATACCTGAAATACCTCATATTAATCAAGTGTGCGATGCAGTCAGAACCTGGCAGGAGATGAACACTGGGAGCAGCTCAGCCCATTGGCAGGAGCAGACCAGCCCATTGGCACCTTCATCACAGGGAATATCAACCCGCCATATAAGCTGTGGATTTATACCAGAGCCTGGTCTATTAATCCCTTATTAGTCCTCTGGCATTGCCTTAGCCGCTGATAACTGATCAGCTACTCAAAGCTCTTTGAAAATCATCGACTTGCTTGTAGCCAAACTCACAAGATGCTGGAAGATCTAAACTTGTAGAGAAACTGGCACATAATGTCAGTCAGATGAAATGTCAGAAAGACTTACTGGCAAAGCACTGAACATCCTAGCACTGGGGTCAGACAGTTTGACTGTCTCTAAATCTTGAAAGTCTTTTCAGAGTGATATTCAGCCTAATCCTTTGATGCTCAGTATATATAGATCTTTCTTCATCAGAGTTTCTCCAGCTGTTCCTTACTTTGATGTTACTTTTCACAGGGATTTGTGCCAGCCTTCTGCATAGGGCAATTTTTACTTATTTAAACAGTGTCCTGCAGGTCTTTTCACTGCCATATGAAAAACTGAAGTTTCCCAATGCCTTTTCACATAAGAGTAGCTTTGTGAGGTGTATAAACATCCTTCTGGATGGTGGTGATGTTGTCTCTGCTTTGTAATATTGGACGTGTTTACCTTTTCCTGCAGGCTGATTTAAGAAAGCAGAAGCTTCCATCTTGTACCCTGGGTCTGTCCCTTTTATCTCACTAGCACGAATGCTTCTGAACTTCTCTCTCTGTGAAATACTCCCATCACTCCTTAGATTTAGGTAAGGCAAGATTTAGAAGAGATACAGCTTTCATTAGGCTCCTCGTATTGACATTAACCAACTTCTGTGTCGACCTTTAGGTGCTATTTCTTACTTTTGATGCCTATCCCAAAAGCCAGTCTTATGTCCTGAAGTTCATAGGTCTCAACACGTAGTTTGATATTGTTTTATTTTCCCTTCTGTGCTGTGCATGGACACCTTGAAAGGGCAGGAGTATCTGAGCAAAAGGCCTTTCCTGAATAAGAGAGTGGAAGAGTCACCAGACTAAATGAGTCATGGTGGTGTGAAGTATAAAAGCACGATGTGTCTTTGCAGCCAGGTCCAAAGTCGTTTCTTTTTCAGACAGTAGGAAGTGAATTGGGGAAATTTATAAGGACTGAGACAGAAGAGCTGGAGAAAACCCGGTTGGCTGAAAACTTCCTACTCTGTGTAGGAAAGAGTCTTGCAAAAGGATTCTCTGAATAAGGAGTGTCCTCTGCAACCATTCAGTTTTATCTCAGCGAAAAGAGATTTCTCTTGGTTTTCCCCTCAGGCTTTCTTGGCAAAACGATCCTCAAGATGCCCATTCCCTTCCTTTGGGGAATGTACCAACAGCCTTGAGGCATCCATGGCCATGTTTGGCCCAGCTGCTCCTGGGCAGGGGCTGGTTGGAGTTATAGTGGCTGGATTTTGTATCTCTAGCTTTTATCTCTGTTAGGTGTCATTTGCCATCTACTGCTTTTTTTTTTTTTAATGATTTCACAAAGGTTGAGAAATGAGCAGTTGCCTCAGTGAGGCCCTCGCACCCCAGGTCTTAATAAAGACCTATGGGGGGTGTGCAGCTCAGCACCTCCAGCCAGCGCGTGAAGGGAACAACCACATCATCATTTAGAGGAAAAACCTGCAGTTCCCCAAGCCTGACTTATTGAGATGGAAGCTGCCACCTCAAAGGTCAGGAGCTCTGGAGGAGTAGGAGACTTTTCTACAAGGCTCTGTTGAAGATGTGTATTTAAAATCAGTAGTCTGACTGTCAGAATGTCTGTGGGGTTTACATGTTATTTGCACATAGCTAGAGACAGAATAATTACATGTACACATGCTTACCCTTAATGCCTTCTCTTAATTATCTCATCAGCCAAACCCTTTTAATGGCTTTTATCTAGAGTGCTTCCATGACCTTTTCTGCTTAGAATGCTGTGCGTGAACTTGCAGTCCCGGGGCCTGAGCTCTGAACAGATTTCCAACCGTATGAACTTTATTGGGAAGAAAGTAACAGTTGATTTTGTCTGACCAGTTTGGTCTGTAACTCCGAGATGACTCCCGGGTGGGTCTCCTCTGTGAGGTGGTTTAGGAATATATGCAAACATGATGAAGAACAGGCTTAAAAACTGAGCATGTAAATGCTTGGGGATTACTCTTGAAACACCTATTTGACATTGGTGGCCTTTTTACAGCTTGACAACAAGAAACTTGTAGGAAGAGGATAGCTATCGGCCACTAAACTAGAAAATTCTTGATGTGGACAGTCACAGTCTCAGCACGGTACTATCCACAATCTTGGAGAAGTATTTGAGTTTTGAAGTGACCAGAAGGTCAATTCTGATTTAGCTTCTGTCAAACTTTTTTTTTTTAAAATGCAAAACTGTTCAGGTATCCAAGGAAGCCTTTAGTATCAGGACATAAAAGGAGAACTTTATACTGGCACTTTGAAGTAAATTTGAGATTATAATGCTAATATTTGACTGATTAAAAATATAATAATGCATTATATTATGTCTTCTGCAGTATAATTAAGCTTATGAATATCAGGTGGATCACATTCCTTCCATCTTTTAAATTCATCCATTGAGATGCAGATGTTGATTTTTCAATAAAGATGTCCAAAGAGGAATTGTGATATAAATCATTATTTCTAATATTCTAAAAGATTTATGTTTTCTGTTCATTATTTTTACCATTTTTCTTTTTGTAGCAGGTACTTTTTGTGCTGTGATGGTTTATTATTCTTTTAGGAAATTATCTCCTAATGAAAGAAAACTATTTCTCTTTTTTAAAAGAAAAAGAAAGCTTTTGGTTATCCACATTTCTAAACCTGTAGCAAACCTATCCTCCAGTGTTTGCCCGGGCTTTTTTGAGGCCTGTAAGTACTGCAAAAGCAAACTTGAAGTTTCCTGATGCAGGCTTTTTCCCCTCTCAAAAAAAATATTGCAATATTTTGTATTGTATCTAAAAGACTAATCAGACCCTTAGAATAAAATCCTTGTGATACTGAAATCACTGGAAATTTGCTATTCATTGTGCAGCAAAAGAGGATAATGCTCACAGAAATGCAGCAGCGACGTGCACGGTGATCTGTGTTTCAGGAAAATGATAAAGGCAGTGGGAGTGTCCTGCTGGGACTGGTTTCACTGGGGACTCTCAGGTCACCTGAATGTGTTTCCTAGGCTTTGGAAAAAACAGCCTCTTCCTACTGCTGCCAAAATTCTGCATTTCTTCAAATTTGGTCATCAGTGGGCAGCATGTGGGTTATGTGTAGATTTTCTGTACGATAACTTTGTTATAAAATCAGGCTAGCACATATGAATAAGAGTTGTAATATAGCAGTTCAACAGAAGGAAGAGGAATGAGTGGAGAATTGTAGAATCGGAGAATACCAGGCTGGACGGGACCACAAGGGTCGTCTGGTCCAATGTTTCTTGGCAAAAACACAGTCTAGACAAAGTGGCCCAGCAACCCTGTCCGGCTGAATCTTAGAAGTGTCCAACGTTGGGAAAATGAGATTAATCTACCAATGATATCCAGGTGACTTTCTGGCAGCAAACTAACTCGAAAGCTTCTCATACAATTTTCTTCTGCAATAACAAATTTCTGGCAGTTACAATATCTGCATATACAAATATGCAAGAAAGTAAGAATTTTGATTTTTAAGAAAATCTTATTCATGTTAACCATTAATTATACAAAGCATTGCACACAAAAGCAAGTTGAAATGTCTTGTGGCTCTCATAATAATCAGTTTCATCAAAGAATATGGATAAGAAAAAGTACATTTAGTAGCGGAATGTAGCCAGAGCAACTCATTACGACTGTAGAGTGACTTGAATATATATGAACATATGACTGTATATCAGGATGATTTGGTGAATCTCTTAACTACAAAAACTTTATGATGTCTACAGATCATTAAGATAATATTATAGCCTTCCAAAAGAATACGGGGAATTATGATACATGGCAGGAAGTAGGGCCCAGTTTCTAATGAAAATTTAGAGTAGTATCAGATAAATTCTGCTTTTAGAACTCAATAATTATGCATAGTTCATAAATTCTGACATCAGGTTTTAAATTAGGGCAAGAAAATTCTGAGTAATATGCAGTTTCTGAGGTTAAAAAAAAAAAAACAACGGTGCAGAGCTCAATTTTCGAGCCATGGCAGCCGTCAGGGAGTTTTAGTGACACAGGGTGTGAAAGTGGATGTTCTTGTCGTTTCAAACCTGACATCTCTGGGCATTTCTCCTTTTTTCCCTCTTGGTGGTTCCAGGTTGTGGATGTCCTGTACACTGTCCTAGCTCTCTTGGCTGCAGTCTCACTGTAACTTGTACACCAGTTAAGAATAATTCCCCTTTATATCTCTTCCAAAAAAAATACAGCTTTTGGTAGAAAAAGGTGCATTTTTACATTTCTGATCTTAATGCCTCCATTTCTTCTCCGTACAAAGACTCGTCTTCCAAAAGTACTTTGAAGCGTTGAAAGTTTGTGACCTGTTTTAGAAAAGTATGGAGCAAGCCACCATTTCTGAGTGGGAATTGCAGATACTTTTTAGAAGCGTAGGTCATTGGCCTTTGGTAAAAATTTTCCCTTGGAAGCAGAAGGAACAAAGCTTTCCCTGCTTCAAAACCACTTGTGGATAGTTCGGCTTTCGTAGAATACGAATGCACATGGCTGTCAATAGTAATATTTCTGGAGCTTTATTAAACTTATTTTATAGGATTCAAAGGGTGTCAGTCCATTTTTTATACTCAAATATCACTCTTCTTCTTAAACTTGTTATAAGCTTGGCAATTTCAGAAAAATAGACCTGTCTCTTAGTATCTTTTCCTCTGAGAGCTATAGAAATGATATCCTAAAGCAATAAGTTGAAGAAATAGCCTGGAAGGTTCTTAAAGAGACATTATATTAAATGGCAAAATATTTAGGTGCGATTTTTTTGTTGTTTGAAGGCAGCGTGCCTTTATGTTCCTAGCTTTCTTTTGTATTGAGAAAACATCTGTCTAATTAAATACTTGGCATAAAATGTTTAAGCAACTTTTAGTAGATTAGAGGGTGTATCGCCGCAGAATATATATAAGCAATTCAATATACATGAATGACTATCATATCAAGATAAAATGAGAATACCTCCAATTCCCAAGAAAAATCTTTATTGCATGTGATGTGACTGGTCCTAATTCTTTAAGCATGGTAAATAATAAACAGATGCTGTTGCCAGATTATAATTCACAATTAGAACCTTAATTGTGTGGACTCCGTGTTTGCTTGTCTGATCTAGGGAATTGTGTGGTATTAGAAGACTCAAGAAATTTCTCTCTGAAACTGTTCATTCTCTGTGCAGTCATGGGTAATTGAAAGAGATGTGTTCACCTATCATTACCTAGCTTCTGTCTCAAGTCTTTATGAGGAACTCATCTGTGGAATAATAAGCTACAGAAATCATTTTATCCCCTCCCCTGGAAGAATCTCCAATGCAGAATGAAAAATTAACCCAATTACCCTTCTTTCCAAATCATTGCTGGTTACTGTTTCACGAGAAGTGCATCCTTCTCTCAAGGTTGTTATTACTTTGAGGCTCACAAGTGGCACTGAGTAGCTTCTGTATTAATCTTTCGCTTTTGTCCTCTCATCCATCCTCCGCTGTTTTATTTTGTTTCCCTCTCTGTTGTCTGGGAGCAGTTCCTACGGCTCCACCGCAGAACGTGCAAGTCGAAGCCGTGAACTCCACAACCATCCAGTTCCTCTGGAACCCTCCACCCCAGCAGTTCATCAACGGTATTAACCAGGGATACAAGGTAAATAGAAACAACATTTCTGAACTTCAAATAACGTTTGCCGTAACAGTCCTAGTATATAACAATTAGAAATTGAACCGTTGCTCCTAAAATACGAAGACATTTTTGACACTCAGGGTGGTGAGAGCCTGGCCCAGGTTCCCAGAGAGGTGGTGGCTGAACCATCCCTGGAGACATCCCAGGCCAGGCTGGACGGGGCTCTGAGCAACCTGAGCTGGTGAAGATGTCCCTGTCATGGCAGGGGGGGCACTGGGGGCGCTGGGAAGGTCCCTTCAACCCAAACTGTTCTGGTTCTGTAACATTTGCTAATTTATCTAAGGTGTGAAAAGGGAATACATAATGGGCTAGAAGCCCTAATACCTTTATCATTTACCCGGAGAATTTCCAAAGCCAAAAAGCAGCTTAGCGTCAAACAGTTTGGAAAGTCAGCATAAGATATATGTCACTGTGCCGCTTGCAAATCAACCTTTAGGTTTCTATTTACTCTAATGTAAAATTCCCATTCATTTCATTAGGAACCAAGACACCACACTAAATATTTGTCTTAACTTCCCCACTGTGGTGATTTGGGAGATACAACAATGTAAATTTTATTAATCATGCTTGATGACACGGACTTAGCGTTGAAAGTCCCTGTTGATGGGGCAAGTGGCAATATCTGTTACCGTAGGCAGAGCAGAGGGTGCTTCACAGAGCACTTGTTGGTACTTTGCCCGGTGGAGTGTGTGCTAAGCAGGTAGCTGGAGTGCTTTATTTCTGTCTCTCAGGAAGGACTGCTTAATAGAAACTCCTTCAATAGTTCAGCTGTATGGGCATAGTAAGTGAAGAGTTTAAAAAAAAAATTCATGGAAAGAACAGAGAGAAATCTTGTAGGAGGCAAAGGGCAAAGAGGTTTCTTTGCTGAGCAGGGAGGAGGAAGATTGGTTTAGGTGTCGGGTGAGCTCAGAAGGATACGGCGTTCACAAGACAGGCTGTGAATTGAGCGATTGTAGGTGGGTTTTAGAAGTTTTGGAAGACTCGCTCCTTCCCTAAGAATTTCTCAAAGTGATTGAGAAACTGAGACAGAGGTATGCATGAGAGTTTTAGTGTTTTTCCCATCTGTGTATCTCTCATAAAAACCAGCGATGGTTTCAGAATCCCGCTGCTGAAGTGCTGTATACATGGAGATGGATATGTCTGTTTTTCCCAAAGATAGAATCAGCTCTCACGACGAGTGACTGACAGGGCTGCAGGAGTATATCCTGAAACCTTCCGTGCAGAAGTAGCACTTGGCTTCTGTTCAGGCTCTGGAGAATAAAAGCACTTTTTGGGCTCAGTGGACTGCAGTGCACTATAATTTTCTGGTTCAAGTCCAAGCATGGTGAGCTCAGTCGGATTTGCGAAAGTCATATTTCACATTTTTATTCTTTGTGTTATTCAGAGTTTCAGTCTAAAGAGCCTTCGTCTCACCACGCAGCACCTTATGATTTATGTTTCAGTTTCTGTAGCAATGGTATAAAATAACTAAAATAGTAATTTTTGTCTGTTGGTGGTCAGTGAAAACTTTTGAAATTATCAAAATTTCTCTTTCCTTGTGTTTCTTTGATTGCAGTGGGTCGCAAGAGCTTTACCATTCCTATTTCTCATAGGATTTTGAATTTCAGTACAAAGACTGTGTGAGAACATTTATGTCGGTTACTTCTATAGCATAGTTTTTTGTATGATTTATAAATTACTAGTAGTGGAAGCTAGGCCGTTGCTTTTTGTAAGGATTAAACCCATTTTTTCCTTTAACGGATGGAATTGTTCACTTTTATTTTCTGCACGTTTCCTGAAGACTGTGCAGTGAAATGTACTCAAAAAAAGACTTTAGTCATCCAAAGTTATAAATGCCAATTGTAATCCACAAAGGTGATTTAGAAACAAGAATAAAAGTTACTACTCTATCAACCATTTTCCATTTTTGTCTTTTCTTGGAAATTTATTTGCATTTGAGGAAGCTGCAAAGTACACGTTTTCAAATATTAAATATTCCTAACAAAACTACTCTTATACTCTTATAAAACTACCTTATAGTCCTTTAACTGTGCTTTTCGATTATCAGAAACTATAGACATTGGCTAAATGTGTCAAATATGGCTCATTAATTTCAGGCATCTCTTCATGTTTATGAGCCTGAATTAGTACAAGTAGCAGGATTTACAGAGATACTGAGTAAGGCCTAGAATTTTAACATGCTTCTATAAGCCACACGATAAGGATTTTTGGACAAAATAAAAATTCCATAAGCACTTTAAAGCTTTAGACTCATAAGCCATTAAGGCGATTGAAAAAATTGTTTTAAAATTTCAAAGTCATTTTCCAAAAAGGATTTTTTTAGGTACCTACACATAAGGTACTCCACTCTAAAATATATTGATCAGCCAGAAGATCCACAGAGATGCGTGAAACCTGGAGGAACTGAGCACATCTGACAAGCACACTGTTTTAAATGCATGAAAATGTCTTCAGGACTCTAACTTTTGAGCCCCAGGTGTTGAAAATTGTAGTAATCATCTTTACAACCATTTTCCATTCTTTCTGTATTTCCGGAACCACTTGAATCATTCAAAGTGTGGATATCCCCAAACCACCGTAAGATCTCAGCCTGTTCAATGCGATGCTGGTGGGGGCTGTGGGAGGAAAAGGATTTTCCCCCTTCTTTTTCTCTCCCCCTTATCCCACTAAGTTCCCCAGCCAGTGCCATCATTAAAGGAACCCCAAAATAAGATAAAGCGTTTATCTCAAAGTAGCATTGAAAGTACTTTTCTTCCTTCAGCATCCTTTCAGCAGCAGAGACTGTCCAGGCTGGTCAGAGCAGCCCAGAGAGAGACAAAAGACCCGTGTACTACAAATAATCATTTGCAATAATTTTGGCAACGTTCGGTAGCAGACATCGCGATTTGCGGTACCTCCGCGGTACCAGTGTGTCCCCCATCACTAGTGAGTATTTTACGCATCCCTGCAGTTATCATAGTAACAGTGTTATATCCATCTGTTCATTGTCAGAGCTGACAGTAGTTTAACAGCATTACTTGTTTTTTGTTTTTTTTTTTTACAATTAGATTAAGATGGTTTTGGCAGCCAAACACACTTTGATTTGAAATAGACACAACTTCTAATGAGATCTCATCCGTGTTTAAATTTTCTAGCTTCTAGCCTGGCCAGCGGATGCTCCAGAGACTGTGACTGTGGTCACCATCGCTCCAGATTTCCATGGTGTTCATAGTGGCTGCATCACCAACCTGAAGAAATACACTGCCTACTATACGTCGGTTCTGTGTTTCACCACGCCGGGCGATGGGCCACGAAGCACACCCCAGCTCCTGCGCACCCTGGAGGACAGTGAGTATTCAGCACCGGTAGGGAATCTCAGTGCATGGGTTTTGTTTGGTTGGATAGAAAAGCCAGGATTTTCAAAACTAGGTGTTTAAAATTGGACCTCAGGTTCACAATCCGTTTGCAGTCTCCTGTCAAGTTACTTTGCGTCAGACAGTGACCTCGGCCAGTTGTCTGTGTGTGCTCTTTTGGCCTGTGGCAAATGAGAGACATTTGGTATTCTTTTCATTATGGAGTAAACCTGGATGAATTTGTTTACGTTGGTCAGAAGCAGAAACCTTCATAGTCTGGTTCAGCTAACACGCAACACATTGTTTATATCTATGAAGCCTTACGCTCTTAAATCCGTGTCCAGACATCCGAATAAATATGAATTGATCTTAGGAACTGAGCACTGGAACTTCCTGCGGAGGTCAATGATTAACTTACGATTGTTTCCTCCTGTTATTCAATATATTGAAAATGTCTTTATCTATATTATATTGCAAGAGTTTGTATAAAAGAACCAGGATCATAACAATGCAGTAACGTTTATTTTGCAACACTGGAGTCACATTCATAGGACAAAATAAGATGAGCTGGATAGTTCGGCAGATAAATTATTTCCTGCATCAGAAAATGGTTTGGCCTCTGTGGCCCCTTGGAAGTCTTTGCTCAAGACATATTTGGAACTTGCAAGTCTAGCATGTGTCTGCTGCAGATAACAATTCAATTGCAGTGGAGCTCGTAGCTGTGTGTCCACAGTGATCTTGGCTCTGCCCGGCACTTCAATATCTTCCTGTCACTGAGCATCATAAACACTGCTGCACACTTTCAGATCCAAATCAGAAAAAAAAGAATGCCTAATGCATCCATTAAGGTATTGTTTTTAGAAATACTGCTTTGCCTTAATAGAGATCTTTTAGGTTAGTCAATGTTCCCGTAAAAAATATCTGATTAACATTCACAGAAGTGAGGCTCAAAGTGCTAATCAAATTTTTCATGAGATACTCTTGAAAGAATATGAAGAAAATGAAGTACTTTCCCATGGATTTTCTTTTTGTGGTTAGTGTCCTCCATATGCTAGACCTGTGCCCCAAAAGCAGATGGTAGACTTAAACCTTTGCTTGTTAGATGATCACAGAGATAGCGATTTAACTACCAGAAATCTATGCGAGCCATTAATACGAACTCATACGTGCCTATCTGGGCTTAAAGCAAAAGGCGTGGATGAAGGAGAAACATGTTACCTTCTTCTGTGTAGTATTAACTTTTTTGCCTATTTTTCTAAGGAAATGAGTTTTTGACAGTGATGATTTGTAACTGTATTTGACTGTCTGTCTCAGGTCCATCTTTCTCCCTCCAACAACATTTGAACCCTGTGGTTAGAAACCAAAGATATGAGACTCGTAAGATTTTGCAGAAATGGATCAGCTGGGAAGAGACAGTTAATATTTCTGCTGAAGGAAAAGCTGCAGAAATGAACCTTAAAGATTTTGCATCATGTGGGAGAAAGGGCACAGTCAAGGCATTGGGAATATGTCAGGGAAATGCTGGGATCCCATCCCGTTTTAAACACAAGAAAATTCCACCGTGAAACACGAAATGAGAGAAAGCCAAACTTCTGTTTTGTAAAACATTTAAAACATTTCTTGGTGTATGCAGCTCTATGATACAAGGAGCCTCAGCAGTAGAGATGAGCAGGTTTCTTTTTTTTGATCCTTCAGAATGACTTTCTTTGGTTTTCATGGTGACTGAGAAGTTAAGTGCAGGATGGTGTAATGCGTCTTTGCAGGGAACTCGTTGAATCTAAGTTGCTTCAGGATTTATGTGGTGGGAAAAAAGATTCAAAAGGACTGTCATTCATGTTCGCAGGTGACAATTTTTCTGTCTGTATAGCAAAGTTAGGCAATCCTTTAGAAAAAAGCAGTGCAAACAGATCTGTTTGCTGATGAACCGTGGGTCAAATAAAATCTGACATCCAGTCAGAAGCGCTGTGTCCTGGCTTGGAGTAACCTGCACCTGTTTTTCATTATGACATTAAAATTGGACTGCAACTGCAGGAGCTAATTGGAGTAAAGCTTTGTGAGTATGGGGTTTGCATGTCTGCAAAACATGGTCCCGAATAGGCCATAATTGCTGTGCTCTTGTTGGGTATTCCTGAGATCTCTACCAGATCAGCAGTTCTTTCTGTAACGCTTTGACTACCAGATATCACAGAATGGATTTGGAAATTTTCCGCACTAGGACTGCAGAATTGCAAATGTGGTAGTGGCCGACCTACTGGCAGGCTTTTTTTTTTCTCTCTTTCTTTTATAATCGTAGCTGGAGGGGAATGAGAAACTGGACTAAAGTGAAGAGGAAACAAAATATGAAATTGCAGACGAGAAATTGCCAACTGATGTCAGTGGAGCTGGAGGATACTTAGGCAGGGATCCAATGACAGAAGCACAGTGAATATAAAGTGAACAAAACCTCCTTTTTCCAGTACATCGATTGAAGGCAGAACGGCAGTTGGATCAAAAATCAGTCAGGATGTCTTCCTTGAAGATCAAAATTGAGGGAGGATGGCATATTCTTGACAGTCATTCCATTTTATGCTCTTTCATTGTACACTAGGGAGCTGAAATTTTTAAGAGCTCTTGAGCTACATCATAAAAATCCTTTAAAAGTTTCACACACTTGTATTCATTTTACAGAAGACAGTTGCCATTATGTTGGATGTTTTTAGAGTTGTTTTGAGGGAATCCATCCAAGCAGCGGTTCAGTGACTCTATCCTTGCTTTGACCTTGCATAAGCAAAAGGCTCTTTCCAGGTGAGGGAGGTGGTGTTACTACAGATGTAAGGTGTTACTACAGACGTAAGGCCAGATAAGCTACACACAGCAGCACAAGTAAACACCGCGTGCCATCATTGAGAGAACACAGCACACGCAATTGCTTCCCGGATTGCCGGCTTGATTGTTCTAATTAGATTAGATCAAGAAGAAACGCAGAGAACAAGTTGCGTGCAAGTCTCCTGCTGCCGCTCTCTTTAGTTCTCTGCACGCTTAGGATGATGACTGGATAAAATAATTTATGTGATGATATCCAGAGTGCTTCTTGACACCTTGCGTTCTCCCCTGCAGCTCTCAGTGATGTTTCCAAGAGGCTTCCCTTGGCCCCGGCTCAGTGTTTTGTTTCTTCAGCCCTAACCTTGCCACATGAATCAGATCAACAGTACGTGGGTTTCTCCTGTTAACAGATTTCCTTTTCTGTTTGCCAGAGCCAGGAGCGGTGGGACACCTGAGTTTCACTGAGATTCTGGACACATCTCTCAAGGTCAGCTGGCAAGAACCTGTAGAGAAAAATGGCATTATTACAGGCAAGTATCAGCTGCTATCTCCTTTTTTTTTAGGCATGCATGGGGTGTAATGTATCATTGCAGTGCAAAAATGTTTGTGTAATAGAGCATTTAGGGAGAACTGGCTGCTGTGAGTGCTGTTTTCCTGGTCCCTCTTTTGGGTAATTGAAATGTCAGCGTGGGCACGTTATAGAAAGTCCGGGTCCAATTACTGGCAGCTCATGATTGTGGTCACCGAAAAGGCAGCCTCTATTAGAAATCAGCTCCCCACGGAGTTTCTGGTGTTGTTAAATCCTCCGTGACCTCCACCTGTGTTACTAAATTTCTGAAACTTTGGGAAACTTTGCCCCAAATGTGGGGGGTTCCTACGTGGATTTACAGCTGCAAAATCTGGATTGGCATTGCTAAGATTTGCAATCAAGACCGAGCCTGAAATCAGCGCTGTAGTTCATCTGTGATTGAGTGGTCTGGCTGTGGACTGTGTGACAGAATTTGCATGTCATTATTTAATTTTGTATAAACTATCACAAGGGTTCAGAACTCTCTTGTTTCTCTTTGATGAGTTTGCCATTTGACAAGCTATTTATCTATTTACTGTGTGGCAGTGTAGATACAACATCAGCAACTTCATTATTTTTCATAAAGAAAGCTATAAATAGTTGAGAAAAACTCCAGTTCTTATCAAAAGAGGCAATATTGTTTTCAGATAGGAAACAATTACAGCTGCACAGGGTGAGCAGTCCATTTAACAAAGGCTTTCAGGGTTTTGAAATGCAAGCGAGCTCTGAAATTTTAAATTACTGGAGCTAAAATCATAGTTGGAAAGGGAGAAGCTCATTTCACATGGATCAAAATATTTTGTTTTGGGAGCATTGACATTGAAATGTTTAAATTTTTTTCATGTATTGTAATTTGTAAAAACAAAATACATTTTAGGAGTTGAAAATCAGACTTTCTAGCCCCTGAACATTGTAATGTTATGTCAGTTTAATTTTCTGAAGCATTTTAACTTTGACAGGTCTAATTGTTTTGATAGGAGTTGTCAGTGTTTTTTCTGTGTATCTATACCATGCACCATTTGTACATGTGTCTTCTGTGCTGTTTATAGTATCTGAGGAATCCTTACGCAGATCATCTTATGCCTTTATACCATAGTAACCTTCCTGAAATATGCATTGATTTAAGTGGATGGAGAACAGAAGCTAATGACTTCTGAAAGCAGAGCAGTATTGATTCAGTGAGGATGGCCAAAGCCTTCAAGCCCGAGTGCTTAAATTTAGGTACCTTAATCCAAGTCTAGCTATCTAAGCAAGATGATGTAATACTCATCCTTATTAAGCAAGACTTAGCAGCGCTATGCTCAATGTTGCAGAATTGCTTCGCTAAAAACAAGCTGCGTCTGCCCAGAATGGGCTGAAACGCAGTGGAGCAAGATGACGGACCGTGTTATATTCGGGGCAAATTGTTTCAGAAAGGATTGACTCAAGAAGCTCTATTGCTCATGAAGAAACACCAGTGTAAAAATGCCCAGCAAAGTTTATAAGGAAAAAGAAATGTCCGTAATGATGCAAATTGCATTTGGGCTAGAAGAAAAGACTTGCAAAATTGTTCGTGCCCTGAGCACCTCAAAGGTTTCTGGAGGGCTGCTCGGAGATCTGAGTGCTTGGGGAGGCAATTATTCATCATTTCTGCTCGTTGATATCTTTACTGGACATTCTTGTTCCGTGCACCAGAGCTGGGGGGGGAAAGCCCGGCGGGGGCTGCCCGGAGCCAGCCTGCTCTGGGAAATTGCCCATTACTCTTGCTGCGAATTTCAGTATCTTCCTCGTTCTCTCTGTAAACATTGATTTATGAGGGCCTGGATGCAGACGGACAGTTTGTGATTGGGTGTACCGCTCTCTTGTAGAGGATTTACTCCAGATCAACAGAAAATTATTTCTGAAACTCCTCTGGTCATTAGTTTCCGTTAGGCAGCAGTTTGCAGGGAGGATGCGGTGCCAAAGCGCACAGGGAGGCTCTGTGGCACCTTTTCCTATTCTCACACCGAAGCCAGAGGAAACACTCAACCCAGGCCGGCTGGACTCTCCTCCCCACACATTTCTGGCAGTGATCACGTCTGTAAACCAGCACATTTTTACCAACCACATGTCCTAAAGTTCTGTCCATCTGTCAGTCATTGTGGCTTAAGTGCTACTCGGGGGTACGGTGGATGTTGTTGCTTTCCTTCGGCATTTTTTGATCTATTTTTGTTATGCGTGATTACATTTGGCTTTGTGTCTGCTCAGTATGTATGTATGTGTTTTCTGTTTGCATTTCTTTATATGACTAGAATTTAACTATACTTTTGGGACTGAAATATTCAACCGTAAATGCTGCCTCTGTGCCTTTTCTTCAATTTGCATGTGAACCTGGGATATTTTTTCCTGGGGAATAACTTTTTTTTCAGTAAATAAATACATACAGACTATGCGCCTAATGGGTGGGAAAGCTGCATCTCATCCCCGTAGTCACAAGGGAGAAAACATAAAATGCTCAAAAAATAATCACCAACATTCCATGTATATCCAAAGCTTATATAGATGCGAGAGAATATATCTCAATTGCTTAAGATTACCTATTGCATGGTGGATGAAACTTTCTATTATTTGTAAGAAACAAATGGATAGGGAGAACATTAAAAGTCCCCTGCTTATCTTTTGGTTATTTATTGCTTTGAGCAACCCTGTACTGATTTGTTTTGTATTTTATTCTGAGGTGATACTCCTTGATTCCCCCTGCCAGCCCATGTGTAGGGTTCAAAGCAGGCGTAGCGGGGTCGGCCGCAGCTCCCGGGCAGGCAGATGAGCCACAACGTGGCCCTTGCGCAGCCTCTGCTCCATCCACGGCTGCACGTGGACCTTCTGCTGGCTGCGGACACGGCCGCTGGGTTTGTGTCCTCTGTTGGGAAGTGGGGAGATGCACAATCGCACCTTCCTTGGGCTCCTCATTCTTCCACATTGCCCTGTCTGGAACGAACAGCACCCGTGGATTTTGAAAGCAAAGGGTGTTTATCATGGTTGTTCTAACTCCTTTGTGCTTCTTCACTGAGCAGCAAATAGAGTGGACAGTCATCCCCCACCGTTCTGTTCACCCTCTATATTAATAAAGGCAATAAACTCCTTAAATTTTGTCAAAATCTTCATACAGATTATAGTCTTGCCTGTGCTACGTAAACTCTGATCACTGGTAAATGATTCTCAAGCCTTTTCATAGAACATCAAAATGCGCCACAGTGTCTCTGAGATACTGGTAAATTACTGACTTAATTCCCATTCAGCCACTTACTTAAAACTGGTTCCAGATGCTCGTTCAGGAGTTTTTCCCCTTCCTAGTGCATGGTCAGTCAAGTGGTTAGGGTGTACCTCCAGTTGTTGAAGTACCACCTCTCTCCAGTACTGCCCCATCACCTGAAACAGAATTAGTGACTATGTGACTACTCCAAGCCCATTTCCCTGCAAAATTAGGTTAATGTGAATTTCTCTCACTGCTGTCACCGGAGGAACGATAACATCTCACACCTCTCCAACTCTTGCAGAAATATTTTACCTCACCATGCCTTTAGTTCATGAGATGATGTTTCCTTGTTGATTAATGCCATAAGGTACTTGCTAAATCAATTGGTATATGTTAATCAGCTTAACATGTTATTTTTCTAAAAAAAAAAAAAGAGAAAAAAACCTCAAGCCCTCCAACTGGTCTGAATTCCTCGTCTTAGATGATGGGAACAGGAACCCAGTAGGGAATTTCTGTAGCCAGCTTGCCTCGTGCATAGTTCACTCAGTGGGGTTTCTTTCTGTTAGTCCTTTTCATTCACTTCCATTTCACAGGCATTCAAGAGCTATGTGTATTTTTTTTTCCCCCCCGAGTCAAATCACAAAGAAAGCTGCAATCAAGCAAACTTTTCAGACGCGCTCTCTGGGGGACTGGCACAGTGAGGTTCAAATGGGTTCAAATGAGAATAAAGTGGGACTGGGCAGGAGGAGGACAAGCAGATTTGGAGGTAGAATTGAGCAAATCAGACAGCAGAAAGTTTCAAAAGTTCTTGGAAGGTAAACGGTTATAAAAGTCATAAAAAGGGAAGTCTAGTTATGAGAGAAGAATAATGTGGAGGTCAGGGTGAGTACAGATTTGGACAATGCATTGGCTACACTATGGGTTTGAAAGACAAGATAATGATTCACCCTGCTAAAGGATTTGTGTGAGGAACGAGCAGTGGGGAGTAGAGGTTTTACAGTTCCTAGAAGTTTCCCACAATGTTCCTGCCTGATTGTTATTGTCAAATTTGTAAGTATTTCTAGATATACAGCAGTGAAAGTTACTTCAGCCTGGAAAGGGAATAGCCCTACTAAGCACATATAGATTTTTTTTTAATTAGATATTCCAGGTGGTGAGAAGGTTTTCCAGTATTTCTTCATCTTTGGTTTGTAGAGTTTACAGAATGGAAGTCCACCCTTCTATGAGATTATCCCCAGCTTTCCTAGTCATTTCGTAGCAGGTACTTTATCATCCTAGAAAAAAGAGACAGACTGTTGAGACTCCGTGTCCTCCCCCATCTGTAATCTGATGGGCAGATTATACCCCATGGGGTACTGACATCAATTGCTTATTGGTAACAAAAATATTAGAAAAATACTTGGGGATTTTAGCCAGTGTTTACTTCAGCTTTGTTTTTCTGCTTATAAAGGTGATGAGAATGGAGTGGAGTAAGAAACAAGTCAAACCACCACTGACCACAAGCAAATCTTACAGGAATTTCCCAGTCTCTGCACTATTGTATAACTGTTCTTCAGAAGAAAAACTAGACCCCCCAGCTCTGCTCTGGCCCCCTGACTTGTGTGTGATTGTTCCTCAGGGTACCAGATCTCCTGGGAGGTGTATGGCAGGAACGAGTCTCGTCTTGCCCGCGCGCTGCCCAACACGACGCTGGAGTACAAGATCACGGGGCTGTCGTCTCTCACCACCTACACCATCGAGGTGGCGGCTGTGACCGCCCAAGGGAGCGGCTGGGTCACGTCCTCCACCATCTCCTCCGGCGTGCCCCCAGGTCGGTGAAACTGCACGGAACGAATTCAAATGCGCCGGTTCTTCGTGTTTCTGTGTCCCAAAGATCACAAATTTACTTTGGTTTAGTAATAATAAAACCTCTTTTATTTGTAAAGCTTTGGAATTCTTTACCACGTAATTTAAATTTAATTTTTAGAACAGATTAAAACGTTAACGTGAACATACTCGCAATTTGACCTTAGCAGAAAGTTGAGGCTGTTTGATACACGTACAAAAGAACCTGTAGGGATGGCAGAAGGAATGGTCAAAGTAATAAAGTGGATACAATACACAATCTCTTGACATTTACGGAGTAACATAAGAATGAAGCCAGAATCAATTTAAAAAGTGTTGCTTTGGGGGAAAAAAATAGTCTGGATACTGTTAAAAGGGAAAGGTTTTTCCATCTATAAGTAGCACAGCTTTTGTCACCTATGAGAGGACACTTGTACAATGAAACTAAAATCTTATTTACAAGATTTGGAGTTGTAGTCTGAGAAAGATGTGGGAGCAGGTAGTTCTGTGCTGCATTGTCAGAGTTACCGTTTGGCCACCTGTGGATTTAGCTTTTTCACATTTTGTTTTTAACATTCTGCACTGTCCCTCATCCAGTATAGAAAGCAAACTAGAAAGCCAATTCTTACCTCAAACAAGCAGTTTCAGTTAATTTATAGGTTATACAAGTAGATTTTCCAAAGTTGAGCTGTTAGTGTACATCACTGAGGGTAATCGAGTTTTTCCCTTTTTCAGTATTTTTTAACTTTTCTGTATGTCTTGAAGTATGTTTGCTTTTCTTTTCCGTAATCATAGGTTAACTGTGACAAGCTGTAGACTAGATCAATGCCATGCCCCCTGTTGTTAGCTAGATAACAGCATTACCCTACTTGGTCAGGGTTAGTTTATCGATCGTAGTTCCCACAAATGTGAAGTAAGAATCAAGAAATATTGTGTATTTGTGCCTTCTTGAAATATATGCTAAAAAGCTACCCATTTTTTGCCTATTGCATTTGCACGTAGTACAACCTTATGAATGATTACTGATTATAATAATAATTTACATTGCTTACCAATGCAGGTACTATTGGGAATTTATTCCAAACAATGTGTATTTAATCTCTTTCCTGGGCTTTCTTTTGTGGATAATTCAGATAATATTAAAAATGTAAATGTGGCTGTAAGCTTGACTGATGCGAGGCAAAGATCTGATTTGGGCTGCCGATTTTTCCTTGTCGAAGGTCACCCTCTTTATCTGCAGTAGAAATTTTTTAAAAATCATCTACTTTATTCAAGCATCAGAAATGCCCTCTAAAGCCCATTTATTATAGGTCAATATAAGAATCACAAAATGTTCTCGGTACACTACCACAGAATTTGAGTCTTTTTCTGTTCTTAATGTATTAAAGTTGTATGTAGTCTAAAAAGTAAGTAAAAGATATTGTCATTTAATTCTGGAGCAACAGAAGCGCGGTGGAAATAGGCGGCCTGGCGAGTGACTGGCAGATCTGGCGCTGGGAAGTCCCTTCCCATTGAGCCACCATCCTTCGTTGTGCGACTTCTCCGAAATAGTAGCTGTAACGCTTTAGATGAACTCTTTCTTTTCTCTTATGATCTTTAAAAACATGGTGCATGCTCAGAACAGTGAAAATAGTAACGTTGTATGTAGTACTCTACCAAAAAGGAAGGAAGGAAGAAGACGGCTATTTGCCCTGATTGTTACCAGGGTATTTTCTACGCTGAAACATTGAATGTCAGCCTGTGTTACTGAATGCTAGATGAAGAGTGTTTCCACCTCTCATTTATATTGTTCTTTCTTCAGAACTTCCAGGTGCTCCATCCAACCTGGTGATTTCCAACATCAGTCCTCGCTCTGCCACGCTTCAGTTCCGCCCCGGGTACGACGGCAAAACCTCCATCTCCAAGTGGATAGTCGAAGGGCAGGTATGTCCCCGACAAAAACCTCCCAGGGAGGCTCCTGAATGGTTAAAAAGGGTCTGGAGAGTGAATTGCTGTTTGGATTACAGTTTTTGTTTAACTTTGGGTGGAAACTCTTCAGTAAATGGCCTGGTGGGGGCTGTTCAGGGTGTCCTGGAAAGGTTGGAATGCAGGGGAGCTCGAGAGGCTTAGCTGAGAAATGTCTGTGTGGTAGCCAGTGAGAAAAGGGTCATATGAATGCTATAACTTCTGTTCACAGGAACAAAATATATCTATATATATGTGTGTGAGAATACTTATCCTTCAAATAATTTGTGTGGATTTTTTAAAGGAGCTTTGCTTATTTTCAGAAGAACACCAGATGCATCATAAGCAAAATATACAGCAGAGCTTAGGTCCAACCATTTATTTAAAAAAGGGTTTGAAACCTGTGTTTAGGTTCTGTCAGGTGTATTTTTGAACCAAATGCAAACCTGGAATTATGATCTCATAGAGTCAGAAGAATAAGAATTGCACTGAGCAGTGAAGAAACCATTAGTCATGAAACTAAGTGTATTTTTCTATCTTGTAATGGAATATACTGAAGTTTCCTATCCAGGCCTCTAGATATGAATAGGATGAATTCTCCTCTTCATCAGCTTTAAACAATATCCCTCTTTCTGCTGTCATTGCGCCTTGGAGGAGTTATATATTCCCCATTTGTTCTCCTGACAGATGAGCTTTGCTTCTTCCTTTCCACCCACAGATCTTTATAAATAATATAATCTGTTTTTAAGACCAAATGTTGGACTTCTTAAATCACCGTCAGCACTTAGATGCGTTGATACAATCACTTCACTTGGTAATATGAGCAAGTTGGTACATTTTGTAACGCTTACATACACATTATTGTATCTTATAGAATTAAACAGTGAAATCCTATGGCTTGGCACATTTTGAGAAGTGATTTTGTGCTGGAGGCCCAAACTGACACAGCTAAGAATTTGATAATTCTTTCATTACATGAGTTACAGAACGGCGCTGAAATGAAATAAATTTGAGTGCTTTAGAAATGCAATAATAATTACCACAAAGTTCATCTGCATCCTTGAAGAGCCCCAGGTACAAAGAGCAGCTGAAGCGTTCTTGGTGTGCAGGGAGGGAACAGAGGATCTCTCTTGTTCACAAACCCTCCTCAACGTCTCATGCGTTGCTAGAAAAGTCAAGGGCTTGGTGGTTCTGATAGATCCTGCATCCGGGAATATTTGCTTCATTTGAGAAAGGAGCTGAAAACAGCTGATAGCTTGGGGTAAAATATGTTGTGGTTTACAAAGACCTTGCACGGCATGATCTCTCCTGGAAGGAGGAGAACTGGGTTGATTTCCCACACGGATCTGTTCCCTCTGCACTGGACTTCTGCTATCGGTGGGTTCTTGACAAAGCATGACCACCCAATACACGGTACTGTTGTGCACTTCATCTACATCCCCCTCGCTACGGCTGGGTGGTGGCTTTGCATTGAACGTCCCTTGTGCATTGCATCTTCTCTTCCATTTCTACTGGAAATATACCCTTTAATCTAAATGCCTGGGTTCTTAGAGACAAACTGCAGCTATTTTATATTCACACTCACAAACAAACTGCCACCAACATGTTTTTCTTCTTTGTTCCTTTATGTGGCACAATGCTTCCTTGATAAGGGCAGGTGTAGGAAATGTTTCAAGTATTCCATTTTGGCGAAGTGCCATTTTTGAAGTCTGATGCTTCATGAACAATTTGGATGAAAAACACAGCTGGGAATTCCAGTTGATGTGAAAATTTGTACATCTGGCCTTGGCTTCTGCTTTTTGTGCTGGGATGTAAATTCATGGGAGCTACTGTGGAACTAACTCTCAATTATGTCAATGAACACGAGAGGAGAATTGGGTCTTTAAGATTTTAGTGTTGGTAGATACTGAAATATCAAGCGTTAAAAATCCCATTTTAGTGTTTTTCCAGTGAAGCTACATTCTGTACTTCTGAAGGGATTTCTTAAAAATCACTAGGCTGTTTCTTTTCCATCTTTCCATCTAGACACAGAGGACTGGAGGAAACCAGATTTCCAAACAGAGAACTACAAATAAGTACCAGTGCCATTTAAAGAAAACGTTTCTGACATTGTTTTTCCATTACATACAGTCTAATCTAAAGAGAAGAGGGTCTAGTGTAATAGAAAGGTTCTGCTGACCAGCAGTGACTGTCTTGTGGCGTTGGCACACACAGGTAACGTGTTCATCCCCAAAGAATTTCAGTAAACCCTTTCAATCATCCTTTACTCTCAGATGCAGTTAGAATGTATCTTGTGAACATTTTTTCCAGCAATTTGGAACCAAGAATGGCACTGAATCCCTGCTGTTGTTCACTTGTTTTCGTGTTTGCACTCTCCCCGTGTTGCAATCCAGTTTCGGCTTGTTTTTCTCGTGCTGAATTTTTCGTGGGGTTTTGTCGGGAGAAGTACGTAAATCACAGAATCACAGAATCACACATTGTGACTGTGCCTTGGTACGTGCTTGGTCCACAGCATCAAGATTTGCAGTAGCTCATTAGAAAAGCGGGGCCAGCTTCTGCTGAGCTTGGTTTGGTTTTTCCCTTTAAGCCTTTCTGCTGTTCTTAGAGAGGTTTTGTATGAATGTCATGGTGAGCGGTAGCAGAATTCAAAAAGGGAGTTTCAAAGTAGTAAAACCTTTCAAGTGTTATCGCTGTATTCGCTTGTAAAGCTGTGAGTTGGGAAAGACGCTGTGACTTTAACCACAAATTTATCTGGTTTTGTGGGTTAAGTCAGTGATCCAGATTGGATTCATCCATTGTACAAGGTGATTCTCTCGGTGTCGTTTTTACTTCAGGGCTGGTAAATAAAGTATCTGAAACTGTGACAATTTTATGCCTTTACCAATCTTTAAATCAAAAATGGCTGAATCGATTTAAGGATTTTGTAAGAAAAAAAAATGCAGCCAGGCTGACATCCTGTGAACCGAATTTCTCCCAAAGCGATTTCGAATGTGTGAGTTATGGACTTCTGTAATGAAAACTCTGACATATCTTGAACTATAGTAGAACACAGGGCACCTCAGTAATGTACAGAAACGTTGTGTTTTCCTTTTCTACCGTTAGTACTTCGTAACTGTTCGCAGTTTTGAAAGCGTTGCTGTGTTATACAAAATGTCACAGCGCGTGATTTTTCATTCAAAATTTTAATTATTTATGGTTGAAGCATCTTTTAAGTCAAAATTCTGCAACTTTGCTTGTATGGTGCCTTCTATCAGAAAATGTTAAGTCACTTTATAAAAAAAACGTAACGTTTTCCGTTATAGAAGTGGAAAACTAGTACATAGAGAAGGGGTTCTGACATCACTTCCAATATTGTTGTATACTGTCTTATTTCTGTTATAATAAATGAATATGCCCTTTTATTGAATGTAATGCCTTGGGAACAGCTGCGAGATGGGAATGAATGTGTGCTCACCTGTGATGGCTGATCGTTATCAAGAGTTACTTGAAGTGTCTCAGTGGACAGAGGTGTTTTTATTGTGGCAGTTCTGGGGCCTCCTGGGGCTCATGGCCCCATTGCAGGGGGAACTGTTGTGATGCTGAGTGCGTTTCGTAGGGAGTTTTTATGCTGATTGTAACAGAAAAGCGGTTGGTGTTCTCATCTGCCTCCTAAACCAATGCGCACATGAATATGTGTGCATCTGTCAACAAACATAATCCCTTTCTGAAGTTTGCATACACTGTTATCCAAAAAACAGCTACAAGAAAGAAGCCTCCAAATTAATTTTATTACATGCGGAGTGGCTCACAGTGGACTCTCTTGGCCCTCAAAGGACTCTTTTATCCTCACTGCACCCATAGTTCTTTTTGCCCCGTGGGAATCCCTTTGTACTCTGATTCTTGAAACCGATACGTTTCTTCTGATCTGACATCAGAGTGTTTCAGCAAAAATAATTTCCTTTTCCTTCAAGAGCCTGAAACTTGGAATCTACTATAGATCTTGCGGAAGTTAAAAATACAGAAGTCCATCACTAGAAGATTCTCTTCCCAGACTCCTTTCTGAGATTATTGCTAAATAAATGAAACTCATTTTGGGTAACGTTGACCTGGAATTGCTTGGCCGCACAAATCAGAGGTGATGCAGAAGTCCCAGGTTGTTCACCAAGCTGCCCCACAGATGTTCGTCCTTCAGTCCTCTGACTTTGGAAAAACTCCCCACAAGAAGCAACACTCTCTTAAAACACACTGCTGATTTCACTAGAAGATTTAACCTTTTGAGTTAGTTTCCCAAATGCTGGCACCAAATCCTGGGAGCATTACAAAGTATTATTGTATCTCAAGCAAGTTCCCAATCCCTTTTTCTTAAAATCTTTTGCCGAATCACGGAACTTTGCTTGTGGTTGATTTTTTTCTGCTTCTCTCTCATTGCCTTTTGGCAGAAAATTAGTCTAAAAGCAGTTAATTGGGACAGTCTGTGCTGCTGCATTGCCCAGGGTCCCCACCTCCCAGTGCAGGTACTGACCACCTGTTTACCAGCTGGTTCCTGAGCTTGGGAACAACTGAAATTCCGGGCTTGGTTGGCATTTGCCGTTTCCTTACAGGCTGCACCCATCGTTCCTAGCAGGGAGAGCACTCAAAACCAGAAGGCTGTCTCCTGGGATAGCTTTCGAAGGACTTGCTGCAGCCCTGGGCACACAGCAGCTTTTGCTGCTTCTCAATCACTAAAAGATCCTTAATATTTCCACCTTTGCGGCCAGCCAGTAAATGTGGAGCTGCAAAACAGGCGGGGGGTTTTGGACACCACTCAAGCTCGAGTCAATGTCAATTGTTCACAGCCCTGTGGGCCTCTGGGTCTGAACCATGTGCTCCTTAATGCGTATTAATGTCCTGCCTGCTGCTGCATAATGACTGAAACCTGTAGTCTTTTCTTTATTTTTTAATTTTTTTTTGCTATGCAAGTAATAGTTTAAAAAGCTCTTACTGTTCTTAGAATACAAAAAGATGACTAACTCACCACTGGAGATGATTTGCAGCCTCCAAAGCACTGTGGATTGTTGCTATACAATTACTGCAGCGCTTTGGGGTGACGCTGTTAAGTGCAAGGAGTTTTGCAAAAATAAGCATTTACTACAAACTTGCCACAGCATTAATCAAAAACTCTTTTAGTAAAAAGTGTTCTCTGTTTGCTTGGCTGAATCAACCCTCTCTTCCTTTCTTCATTCATGTAGCTTTAAAAAAAATTTCTCTTTGTCATCTCTTTGTTCTCTGGGTTCAGTTTGGCGCTGCTCTGTTTTACCGTGCAGACCTGTCTCAACTTGCTTCCTTTAAGCTTCTGCATCCATGGACTTCACTCAAATTTATGATGCTCGGTTGGGACTGGGAATTTTAAAAGGCCCATAATCTTCACTGACATCTATTTTAGAGGTTGGTTGGTGTGTGGCAGTGTCCTTGATAACCAAGAGGACTGAAAGGCCCATCAAGACCTGTGCAGCCACATCCCTCCATGGAAGCAGCCCTCTGCTAGGAGTATCACAGAGGCTTCTTTTCACAGTGCAATGCAGAACTCATTTCTTTGGCCTAATTTTCCTTGTGTCATTGCTTCGTGCACAAACATAAATATGCAGCATTTCAACTCCTGGGTGAGCAGAGAACTAAAACATCTATAAATAAATCAGGCTGTTTCTCCTGAAGGAAAAAAAAAAAAAAAGAGTGAATGAAACCTAATTTTCTGTTTGAAGTACTTGGGATATGCTACATACTTTGGACTACGTTGCCTGTCAAGTGCTTTGACAGTGTCTGTGGCTGTAACTATGTGTACAGAACTCGTAAGGGATCTGTTTAAAAAAGATTAAAGAAAATAGCTCTTTACACAGTGGGTCGGTCGTGAGCCTCTGGAATTTGTTGCCACAGCAGTCTGCGGGAGTAGGTAGTGTCAGTAGGTTAAAAAAGGATTAGGCACCTTCCTGGATATTAAGTCTGTAAATAGATACTAAAGGGAGTAGCTGCCTATGTTCTTTCTGATACCCCTCAGCCCCTGACTGTGGGTACCAGGGCAGGGTGCGGGAATGGAACTGCAGGTGCTGCCTGTTGTGATAGGGTTGAAACACCAGAGTAAATGTGCGTGGTGCTAGGGAATTACATCGGGAAGTCTTGTCTGAGATCCCCTGTGTTTCTGCATGTCTGAATCTCAAAAGCGAAGCCCAGCCATCTACCACCTCTCTTCCATCTCCTGTTCTCCAGCTCCTAGGCCCACAACCCTGCCTGCGATGCTGCCATCCTCTAGGTCCCAGGTCAGACTCTGGCCTTTCTCTCATGTCTTGTTGACTTCCATTTAAGTCCCAATTTATCTTCATTTTGTCTCCAGAAAGCTGTATGGAAAGTAATGCTCTCACTTCTCATCACCATTTTGGCCCTTCTAACACTGCCATAGCTGAGGGACTATGTTGGGCAACATGTTGTGATTAATTAATACAAAGCATTGCGTGTGAAAAAGCCTGGTCTAAGTGCAGACCAGCAGATGAGGTTAAAACACTCTTGTTCTTTGACTTTGTTCTTGTTTCAATTTCTTCAGTTCTGTGGCATTTTGCCTCCATTGAGACTTGTTTAGTATGCATCAGTTTCTGCAAGTTATTATCAAGGCTGTTTTTCATTTTGGTGTATTACTACTTGATACTTTTGTATTGTGACAGTGGGATTGGACAGGGTATTAGCACTCTCATAGTGTTTTTCTGGAGTAGATCTTATCAGAGGATCCCAGTAGATCTTATCAGAGGATCCCAGTGAAGTCCAACAGGTACAAGGAAACTTGGCTCACTTGGCTGTGTTGTCCCTTTACATGTAACTAGTGCCTTGTCATGTAAAAATGAATATTAGCTGGATAATATGTATTTAAAAGCATTTGCCCTTCCACTTCTGAGATGAAACACGTTACAAAAGAGGTTATATATAAAATTATTTTTATATCTACATAGTCTTGTTTGTATTCCTTCTTGCTTCTCCCATGTGCAGGTTGGTGTACTGGGTGATGAAGAAGAGTGGGTGAGTCTTCGTGAGGTGGAGAATGAACCTGATGCTCAGATGCTGGAGGTACCGAACCTTACTCCTTACACTCATTACAGGTAAGAACAGCAGGCAATTAGCTGTAGCATGCAAAAAAATGAGTAAATAGCAGCTTGGAACAGCTTTCCTAATCAGAAGCAGCTGTCCATGTTTTATAATCTGAACGAAAGGGAAAAGGTTCACTGTTTTCATAGTTTATACTTAAAATTGCTCGTCTGATATTGTTAATTGCAATTTACATACAATACCGTTCATAACATTGAAAAGGAAATCCAAGTGGAGAGCGAAATACTTTTATGAGTGACTGCAATCCTGTGACTTCCCTCGTCTGGAGGGTACAACAGGGTGACATCAGTCAGTGACAAATCGATTGTAGTTAAACTGCTGCAAACTTGTAATTACATATTTACATCAGTTTAAACATCGTTTTATTGATTTACCTTAATTTGGTAACATCAGTTAGATGAAACCTTTGTTTATAAGAATTTACCAAGTTAAGCTTAATAAATATATGCAATGCTTAAACTGATTGAAGTGAATCTACATTATGGGTAAACCCCAGTTAAATGAGATTGATTTTTTTTTTTTTTTTAAATCAATTCAATTCAAGCGATGCGTTCCTTTAGTATAAACAACATATGAGAATTTGAAGTACTCAATCCTAATGAAAAATTCTTTCACGAAATAGCTTGCTAGTGTAAAGTCTGGTTGAAAGGAGATATCGTGGCAAGTGTTAGATCAGCTCACTAAAACCTGTCCATTTGCTCTGGCTGGAGGGCCTGTTAGCTCGCCCAGGTGCTGTTGTGAGCAACCAAGTAAAGCTCCTAGAATCTATAACTAATTCAGTGCTGGTATGATAATTTTGCTAATTTTCTTGCCTTAGTCGGGAGCCTAGGAACATACTGAATTTCTCACAAACTCTCCACTGAAGTGTTTTACACCTCGTTCTTAAGAGCAAAACATTTTACTAAAAACTCTTTCAAAATGCTGGAGCTGAGACTTCTAGTGCAGAGCTTTAGGGACATTATCTTTAGGTTGAGAAGGTTTTATTCTCCTCATAAGGTGGATCCTTAAAGCTGAATAGGCAGAGGTGAATGATAAAGTGCAGGTCATACCGCAGTCAATGTTCACCATCTATGCAAAATAAGAAACACTTGCACACCTAGCAGGTGTATAGAGAAATGTCTTTAGGATAAAAAATAATGAGGAAGCATATGAGGAATTTGGCGTGGTTGTTTGGGGTTTTTTTTCTGTTGTTAAACTTTCTTATTTATTTTCTGCAACATCTCATTTCTCTCTTGTACCCATTAAATTCTGGACTGATCCCAGTTAGGCTGGGATCTTTCACACTTCCAGTTCTCTGATTTTTTCATCATAGCTTATACACTGAAACAGCTCCTTGAGTTTTGCCTCTCATTTTTCTCTCATGCGTGCACAGATATGAGATTGTTTTGTTTTGTTTTGTTTCGCTGTAGAGCAATTTTATGTATTTTTTTGAAACCTAGAGAGTTGTTGCCAAATGGCTGCGTGGCCCTCTGGTCAGCCTTAGTCATTGCTCACTGAGGAAATGCATCATGAGAGCTAATTACCAGACCGCATCTTTAGCAGCCAGCTTCTTTTCTCTATTTTATGCCAATGATTGAGAGTGAAATCAAGGACAGTATTTGTTTAATATGTTTCCTTTCATGCATTTTCTAGGGAGATCAGAGCAGATAAATAAACACTGCTATGTTGACTAGCTCACCCTTTTCCCAAGCTCAGTCATTAGGTCCAAAAATTAGGTGTTTAGTATGAACAGGTCATGTATTTACATGGAAGTGCTGGATACCTCTTATTGCTTGTGATGGGTGAGAGTATTTGAAATGTGCAGCACGTCTTAATTATTTTGTGCTTTGTGAAAAAAAGATTTCTGTAAATCTTTTGTGACCCAGTAGGGATTTCTATTGTAGAAGAGATGGTTTCAAGCAGACAGGGTATTTTTTAAAGATGCATATCCATATTAAATAACTTAATCTTTCTTGTGCAGGAAGGCTGAAATTGCAGCACAGGGATAAATCAGCTTCTTTCAACCAGTAATTGAGGGGAAATGTTATCACTAGTATATTTTTTTATACTGACAGGGAATGAGACTATCTGAAGTTTGATATTTTAATACCTTTCTGAATGTATTGTACGAGCATCGCAAGAGAAAATCACTTACTGCTAGTATAAGCTCATCAGGCTTGGTATAATTAACATAAATTTCTCACACAAATACCTAAGTTTCTAATAGACCCTAAGCTAATCTCATTTTCATTTTTCTTAATACCTGAGAGGATCCGAAAGCAGTTACCATAAAACATTCAGCAGTGAATACAGAGGGGACCTGCATGCAACAACCTTTGTGGAACATTTAGAAAGGCATAATTTGTATTTTTCCATCATCTTCCTGTCCTGAGAAGAGAGGTACCGTTCGCTGAGCCGTTACCATGTGCACCGCCTCTTTCCTCCGCTCCAGGTTCCGGATGCGGCAGGTGAACGTGGTGGGTCCCAGCCCGCTGAGCCAGCCCTCCCGGGTCATCCAGACGCTCCAGGCTCCGCCAGATGTTGCCCCTGGGAGCGTCACCGTGCGCACGGCCAGCGAGACCAGCCTGTGGCTGCGATGGGTGGTGAGCGGGGGCTCGGGATGCAGCTGCTTCCCCAAGGGGTCAGGCCAGCACTAGGAAAGTCCTTCCCCTTCCCCTTCCCCTTCCCCTTCCCCTNNCCCTAACCGACCGCGTACCCATCCCCTCCCCCTTGTCTTCTGATACTGCTTCCCCTGCCCTTTACCCTTCTCCTTCCCCTTCCCCTCTTCTTTCCCATAAGGAATGACAAAATTATTTCCTTTTTCAGAACAGTCAGAAGTCTAAGACCTACCTTAAGTGCCTTATTAATCACTTAAATTGCCTACTGCCACTATTTCTGCCACTTCATCTGGGGAATATATGCCTATGTGTAAAACCTTGGCTTTTGAGACTCTCTAGTTCCACAGTCTGGGTCAACAATTGGGACAGGGATATAATACTTGAGCCAATTTGCAGTTTCCTAGGGCTCAGTTGTTTGCTTTGTACAAAACCGTCCCCAGAAGGTGCACACCGGCCATTTGCAATCGTCCTACAGATACCGAACAGCTGCAGTTCAAAGGCAGCAAAGTTTGCACATCACACTCCTGTAGGAAGATTATATTTATGTGGAGGTATGTGATAAAATGTAGAAAGAAATTATTAATTGCAAAGATGCAGTGATTGATGACATTGTTGTGCCCCTTTGACTGTCTCAGTTACCTGCAGAGTTGCTGCATCGGGATTTACTTGGCAATTAACCTGCTCCAGAATGGTTTTTCTTCTCCCCTGTTAGGCAGAATTTTCCGCTGGGGTTACTGTGGTGTGAAGTTGATGAAGCACAGGTTTCCTTTTGCCCAAATGTTAGCTTTTCCATGCATAAACTCATTATGGCTGGAAGTGAAAATCAGGCTAGAAACAAGCAGATTTTTCTCCCAACAGAAAGGAATAATTCCGGTTTCTCAATGGGAAACTTTGCTTGATTCTGAGCCTTGGAAGACCAAAACATCAAACTTGAAGGTGTCACTTCATCCTCCTTTGAAGAGACATTGCAGTTCACTTGATAGGACCCACGTAACTCATTCATGGCTTTACCATGTGAAAAACATGCCCACATTGTTAAACCTTTGATACTATATTCAGACCTATGTGTCTTCCATCAAAATTAACTCAGGGTTGTTTAAAGAGGCTTTAAAACATTTTTAAGTTTGCATTTCCTTGCTGTGCTACCTGGGAGCCTGTTTTTCGTGAGTCAAACTGCGCAGGGTTCAGGAGGAGCAACAACCACAGCTCAAAATGGCCCAATATACCTTTTTCATGCTTAATAACATCAGTTTTTGAAAGCGTTTAATCTCTTTTTTTTCAAGACCTGCAGGTGAATCTGTGTCCCCCTGGGAGCTGGGAATTCCTTCCTTCCTACAGAACCAGGGTCACATTTCTAGCCCCGCTTGCCTGCGGGATACAGTCTTCTAAGCTCTGAAATGTTAATATATATCAAACTTTCCCAGTGATTCAGAACTGAATATCAGCGATCCGTGGCATCATGTAGTTAGTTTTATGGGGGAAAAAACTCTAAACTTCGTGAAGTAGGCTAATTATTTCATATTATAATATCTGAAATTGCTTGGGGAGTTAGAATACTAGAATAAATCTCTGCTGATAAATGAGTAGGCAGAGAGTCAGTAAAAATGTAAAAATGTACGATAAATGAATTTGTCACATGCTTCACTAATTTATCATTCATTTCCATAATTAATCACAAAGCTCTGAAATACATTGTGTTCATATAATCTCTGTTGATACACCCACAGCAAACGGCATAGTTCCATGAGCATATCTATTCGGTTCAAAATTAACGTAAAAATGAAAAGAAAATTTCAAGCAATACAGAAATACAGAGATTGTGAAACATAAACAAAGCATAAAATCAAACTCTTGATCTATTTTGCCTTCCTGTGGCATTATATGAGTTCGGACAGCCGTGGTATATAGGTTGTACGATGTGCTCTGTATAGGAATATTGTGCTTTTCTTTGTGTCGTTCACCAGCCGCTCCCCGACACGCAGTACAATGGCAATCCGGAGTCGGTGGGCTACAGGATAAAGTTCTGGCGTGTGGATCTGCCGTCTCCCGCCTTGACGAAGGTGATCAACGACCGATTGGAAAGAGAGTACACGATCGAAGACCTGGAGGAGTGGACAGAGTATGAACTGCAGATCCAGGCTTTCAATGCCATCGGGGCAGGACCGTGGAGCGAAGTCGTGAGAGGTCGCACACGCGAGTCCGGTGAGTCCAAGCACCAAGTCTGCTGTGAAGGACGCATCTAAGAACTTCAGCATTTCCTGCCCTTTATTCAATTTTTTTTTTGTTTGTTTGGTTTGTGTTTTGGGTTTTTTTGCTTGTTGATCCATTAAATCTAAAATGAAAGAAAAAAAAAAAATCTCTAGATGCACTGAAGGCAAAAAGACATATAGGCATTTGAAGGAGTTATTTATTTTATTCCTACCCTGTTTTCCTGCATCTAAACCTGCAGGTTATATATTTAAAGCAAGCAAAACAACCTCTCCCTGTTCCTGCCCCCGTTTGGCAGCAGTACAGACAACACATGGAGAAAAGTGCAGGCGGCTGCTCTGGCTGAGCAGGTCTCTCAGGGTTCTGCTCCTTCCCTGGAACCCCATTGCGCCTCATTCTCCCCCTCTCCCTCTCTCCTTCTAGGCTGAGGCCCATTTTCTGACAGTTGTGGATATCTGAAATTTAATTTCAAGCACCAAATGTTTCTAGAAGTGCACAAGTTTTTTTTAAACAGCTGATTACCCATACAGAAATCGTTATTGGAGATTTTGATGACACGTTTTCAGAACTGCCGTCTAAAATTGTGTGTACAAAGCTATGTAGACATAACCTACGTATAGACATAACCTGTGTATAGACCTAGAGCACAAGCGCTGTACTGTCTAGCTGATTTGGCTGTACTAGCGTAGAGACTTCAAATATCAGAAGCAAACTTTCAATCTCAGGCAATAGTTCATTATTGTTAGCACAGCAGCAACGGGAAATACAGATCTTGAAAACCTGCTCTTTAGCTGTTAAGTTCCACCAAACTCATTTCCAAACCTACCCTACATGCGCCTGATAAATTAAAATTCATAACACAAATGAATAACAAAATGGATAACATATATGGTTTATAAATTTAATAATAGAAGCTCTTTGTGACCTGTAGTTATGCAAGATTCAACACTAATGTATTTTCTTACTATTTTTTCTGGGTTTTTTTTTTCATTAATAATATTTTGGAGTTTAATCCTATGCACACCCTGTACCATGCACGCCCTGTACCATGCAGCATTAGCTGGTGGGAAGCAGGAGCGTGCTGGACGCGGCAGGGTTCGGGCTGCTGGTTCAAACACCATCCTTCAAACCAGCCGAGGAAAAAGCCAAACCAAGTCATCCCCCTCCATTAAAGTGTTGCTTTTTAGGAAGCAGTAATTGGAAAGCTCTTGCCAGCGGTATTTTAAACAAGGCGTGCTTTTGCTGGAGTTAGAGATAGCATGACCCAGACAAAATAGTTTTGAAATGTTTTGTATCGTAATAAAAAGATACCACATTCTCCACTTTCTCCTTTCCGCTGCTCTTCAAACGCTTCTTTTGAAATGTAGTAAATACTAAGATTAAGTGATTTCATAAAACCTTAGGATTATAGTACTCTTGCTCAGCATCTAAAGATCAGAGGTTACATGTGTATTTGGCATTTTCTCTTGCAGTATTAAAAGAAGGTTGACTTGAAACTGATTGTAGGAGGTACACAGAAACTGGGATCAAAATAACACAGAGCTGTGATCTAGGCCATAAGGACTCATTTGTGGTTGGTTTTTTTTTTATGTGTTTTCTTTGATACTAACATCAGATTTCTTGAATAGAACAAGTCATGGCTCAGACTTTTGGCTGTATCTTCTTAAATTTAGAATATACAAGAGAAGCTGGCATAGCAGCAAGCTGTGTGAGAGAACTTCAGGGATCTACGCTTAACCTGTATGCACAGCCGGATGGCATTAAAATGCAAATAAAAGATATCTAAAGGCAGAGAGAGAGGTCAAGGCATTTTTATGTCTGTCTTCTGAACGATGAGAGAAATTGTATTTATCACATACGTTTTCAACGTACTTTAAAGACCAGTGTCCTAAATATTTCTTTTGGCATTTTGTAGATGCAGAGACTTAGGGAAGTGGGTTTTGCCTGGTGCTGCAGATTGCAAACATCCCTCACAGCTGGCCAGAGGTGGCCTGGCCAGGATCCCATGGTGGCTCGTTGGTTTTACACTGTCCAAGGAGCCTAAGAAGTCAGAGCCCAGGCACTAAACCAGCTCGTGGTCTCTAATGAGAGTACGGCCGCTGGAGTCCAGAATCTTCATTAAAAATAAAGCTGTACTTGAGCACTTTATTCTAGGATGTGTGATCATACCGCTAATAGCTGAGCACACATGCTGACAATAAAGGAGCGTGCCTTTGTAGGTACTCTCCAGTTTCTGTAGCTCTTGAATATAAAACATCTTGAAATGGAAGAAACTATGAGAGAATAAATAATGCTGTGGGGTTTGGTAGCCCAGACTTAGAACACATTTGGGAAACCCTGAAATGAAAATTTTGGATAAGGTTTCAAGCAGTTGAAGATGGAGGAGGACGGATTAGGATTTTTAAACAGGACAGGTTTTATCAATCCAAAAAAATGGTTTAATAATGTTAGAAATTAAATAACTCATTAAATTTAACTGTAAAATAACTGCAGAGTAACGAGCTCAGTTTCCACTCAATAAATTGAAAATGATAGTAGGTACAATATAAAGAAAGCAAGAAAACTCAAAGACCTCTAGTGTATTAGAACAACCTTGACAGGGCTGCTTCCTTTTAGATATAAACCCTCTTATTTTCAGACTATTCATCTCAAATACAGCTAACCTGGTGCCTTAATATTTTGGACTCCTAATATTCAGCGGCATGAATGTGTAGACTTGTCTTACAAAATCAGCTGCAGTACAAGCCTGGTCACATATCTATGGCAGGGATCAAT
Source organism: Pampusana beccarii (assembly GCA_013399365.1). Taxonomy (NCBI): domain Eukaryota; kingdom Metazoa; phylum Chordata; class Aves; order Columbiformes; family Columbidae; genus Pampusana; species Pampusana beccarii. The sequence goes on along the minus strand of VWYH01006847.1, from coordinate 599,184 downwards.
CTCTCGTGTTTCAGAGGCTGACCTTCGTGAAGCAGTTACTGTGGTGTGATAAAGCATCGCTTGATAATTCAGATGTGGTCCAATGTCACTGCGGGATTTGTCAGTTTATACAAGCTGAGAATTTGGCCTGCGGTATCTAATTTCATAGGCAAAGTGGTTGTGTGCTGCAGCTATACTGCTTTTGCCATGAACCTTGCTCTAAATTCGTGCTTCTTAATTGACGGCAGATGTACGGTATGGCAGCTTAATTTTTACTTTCAAAAACCAGTGATGGATGCTCAGCTTAAATGAGCTGCAAAAGTGGAGAGAACCACTGCATCCCACTATCAAGCTTTCTTAGAAAGCCAGAATACAGGCTTGCTTCTTAAAATCTGCTTGGGCCCAGTTAGAGACATAGGACAGCATCGTTTGCTGCATATGGCTGTGACAGATATAGAAAGAGGATGCATGATCCTAGATGCCAACGCAGATAACCTTAAAAACATGAGTTCCTATTGAAGTCCCAATGCAGAGTGCCACTTACTCTGTAATTTCCTATGTTTGATCTTCTAAAGTACATGTGCAGCTGGCGTTTTGCTGGATTAGCTCATCATTTAGTTTCAGTATTTCCGGTTCCTTTCTTCAAAGCTCTGAGATTTTATATTTTTTTTGGACACTGTCGTTTGGCTCTGTACTGGTTTTGTGGGTTACTAATGAGAACTTGGCTTTGGAGCTTATAGCAAAGTCTTCAGTGCAATAGATGGGGAAACCAGCATTAGAGAAGGGAAGTTGCAGAGGAAAGAGGGATCTTTATGCCTCGCTCAAGCCACTAATTAGTTTTAGCAAACTGTAATTTCTTTGACTCTCTGGATGTCCTGAGAGAGGAGAGGGGTCGTTGAAAAGAAGGTTACTCTTCAATTCATTTTTAAAAGGTCGATCAAAGTCTGTTAGTTGATAAAAGACTGGCAGCCGCAAGATCCATAATACCACTTGCAGGTCGTGAATTCATAGATCCATATTAGAATAAAATTCTCAATGCTAATATGAGGACTGGAGGATTAAAGTGCACTTTACGCAACAATTTTTACGATTTAGGCATTTGGCTTAGAGTGAATTCAGGAAATCTTGTGGCTGCTGATCAAAGAGCAAAATAAATATTTGTAAAATAAAGCAACTTTTTTTTTCTCTCTCTTGAAAGGTTTCAAACCAGATAAAATACAAAATAAACGTGGCTGGAAAGGGCTTCTTTCCTCTACGCGCTCTGGTTTCCTGCGACCCACCTCCACCCTTTCTCTCTCCAGAAGTGATTCATGTGGGAGTAGCTCTTTGTGAAGATCTACAGATAAAGTTATGGCAGCTATCCAAAGACATTCATGGCTCCTGGCAATCTATTTTCCTTTAACATAATTATATCCTTGTGGGGGATAAATCTAGAAGATGATTTTTTTAAAAAAAAAAGCACTTCAGTGTTGGAGGGGAAAAAAAATTAGATTTTAGTCTGCTGCAGTGTTGTGTGATGGTGCTCTGTTTCTCATGTCCCAAATAATTGGTAACAGCGAAATTGTTTCAGAAATTACTATCTGTGCGGTTAACCTTGAGTGCACAAGGGTGGGGGGCGGTGCATTTTTTTTCAATTTATATTAATTCTGGTGTCATACTCATTATCTTGTTCATGTTGCTAGGAGCTTGGGGAGCTCGCCTTCAAAACAGCAGAGCTGTTCTTTCATTTGGACAGCCAGGGCAGCATTACTTTTGGCAGAGACTTGTGCTCCTTTTCATGATGTATTCAGGACCTAATCAAGTTTTACCATCCATAAGTGCTTGTGTAACGTAACTTGGTGAAATGTTCTCTCGGGGCCTGACAGATGTATCGTGCTTTAGAAAAGATTGTGCCCTTCAGATGTTGGAAATGCCACAGGAAAAAAAAAAATGCAAAAGGGCAGCATAAAATGTGAACTCTTAAAAATAGCCTCAAATTCTGCTTGTGTAACGTGGCCCGCTATTAAGCTTGCCTACAAAAGCTTGCAGTTGTGTGGTTGTTCGGCAGCGGTTAATTTTAATGGCATGAGGAAAAAAATGCAAGTTTGCTTTTCTCTCGAGTCAGAGCAAATTACAATGTTCCTGTGCCATCAGTTCTAATGATGTTTCTAGTTTCGTAAGAGCCAATTTTGCAACATAAGTGAAATAGGCATATCTTTCACTCACACTGTATCAGTCCCTGAAAATACACCTTGTGTTAATGTATCCATCTATAATTGATGTATTGCGAATGTCGAGCACTATCACATAATCAAAAAGCTTAGAGGTTAAACAACTTCTTACAGAAACGCAGTCCAGTGGTTGGAATTATTGCTAACTCTAGGCAAGATGCTATAATTTCCTTTCAGATAATATAGCAACCCAGGGTGGCGTAAAACTTCTTGTTAGAACAGGCTGTACCATAAGATAAACTCCCATTCATAAAGATTTCTAGCTTTGGGCATAGGAAAATAAAATGTATGGGAAAGAAATACCAGGAGATAAACTTCTGTAGAAGTCCAGCAATTTAAACTTGATTCTAATTACTGCAAATATATAGAACCTGAAATGTATTTATAGCTATTTACTCTCTATCTGTAGACACTGCTTAGTATTAAATGTTTAGCTCTTTGCAAACATTGTGATTGCTGAGATGAACTGGCAAGAAATTGTGAAGCAGGCTGAAAGATAAAGAAGATGCAGAATGGGCACAAAAGAAGAAGGGATCGTCTAGAACCTATTCCAATCCTTTTGGATTTGGATACTCCTCAATGGGACCCTGGAACAATCCCAAGCGGGTAGGGAGAATGGAGAAAAATAATCTAGTTTGTCTTACCTATTCTATTTCTGCTTTTGGGTATGGCGTGTGATTCCAGTTCCCTCTGCTCCTCCTGAGAACGTCTCTGCTGAAGCCGTGAGTTCAACCCAGATCCTTCTGACGTGGAACGCGGTCCCCGAGTCCGCCCAGAACGGCCTCATCCTGGGCTACAAGGTACGCAACTGCAGCTTCGTCTTTACTCCCTTTTTAAAGCATTACCTGGGTATCTTTTTGCATTTGTTATTTATTTATAAATCAGCTGGAGAAGATACAGCAAGTGAGCTGGTTTTTAAAGGGGTGACTGGTGAATATAATCTCATTTTATGTGAAAAAGAGGAATCTAAAAGAAGTACTCCTTTTTTCAGTCCTTACGTAACAATCTTTTCTTTTTGTATGTCCTGTACGTTATTTCCACAGATACTGTTCAAAGCAAGAGATTTAGACTCTGAACCGAAGAGCCAAATGGTACGAGGTAACCACACACAGTCTTGCCTGCTGTCTGGCTTGCGGAAATACGTCCTCTACGAGATCCAGATCTTGGCGTTCACTCGTATCGGAGATGGAGTCCCCAGCTCGCCTGCAGTTATAGAAAGAACCAAGGACGATAGTAAGTTCAGATTACCAAAATAGGTGTCTTATTTGATCCAGCCTTTTAAAACTGCTTTCTTTTAGTGATACAAGTGTAGACAACAGCCCAAACTTAAGGCTATTTGTATCTTTTAGGGCTGGATCCCTACCTGGTATAGCTCAGCACTGTTCCATTGGTCAGGGGCTGAGCATTTGGCAAAGCCACAGAAAACCAGAGTCCCTCATTTCTTCTTTCTCTGCAGCTGATGAAGAGGAAAAAAAACTTGTAAAATTGTGCTCTGAAGCTCAGTGTAGACAATTTCTATTGAAGACAATTTTGAGAGTGCAATTATAAATTCCTATTGAAGTTCAATCATGCTCTAAAAAAAGAGTAGAGTGCTGCAATTGAAAGCAATAAACAAATCAGGTTAGGATTGGACTGAAGGAGAGATACAGAATTTGCAACTTCAGTAATCCGTTCTCGGATTTTTCCCAAAAGAATAAGGTATTGACCCTGAAAGATGATCATATGAGCTTCTTTTTGCAGCTGTCTCCAGGGCTTCCCATGAGTTCAGGGATTCCCGAGTGCAGTTTGATGTGTTGAAGGACCCAACACATCGGTGTGGTGGGAACGTTCCTGCTGGTGGGGTTTTACAGACATTTAGTTCAACTCTTAAAAAATGTCTGTGTTTTTCTTCAGATGTTAAAGTCACTTGTAGTTTCATTACGTTTTCTGTATTAAATGAAGGTTAATATCAGTGTGAGAGGCTTCTGTTTATTACTCGAAATGAAGACGGTCCAAAAAGTATCTCTCTTTTTTTTCATCAAAATCTTTTCAATAATAATGGAATAAACATTGCTTTCTACAGGCATATTCATTAAGGTAATTTTGTTGGGCTGAAAATACATTCAGACTTCTGGCTTAAATGAGATTTTTTGGAGTATGAGCATGTAGGGACGGGGACAGGAACAGGGACAACAGCTCTCTGACATTTTTTAGCCATTTTCTTGGATCGTTGTTTGTGTGGGGACCTGGCTTTTCTTTGAAAGGAAACAAAGAGAAATTGCTGTTAGCAGAACTCTGCAGGGAGTGAAAAAGCACTCACTGAAATGTGCATATCGGACTATAATGAGAAATATTTTTAAATGTTTGTTTTAGATAACCCCATTATAACAGTTCCCTCCTTAAGTGCATGTTGGCAAATGATACAAATTGTTCTTCCATCTCCTTACCCCTGACATAAATATGTTGTGTCTCCTCTGGGCTCAACTTAATTAAAAAGTATCATCAGGGGTAATGCAGGTGGAATTTGTGCTGAAGGGGAAATTCTGCGGATGCTAATGGTATGAATTAGCATCTCCTCACCTTGTGAACCTGGCCTGGTCAGTGCAGCCACCAGCCGTCTCTATTAATGTGCATCTCACCTGCCTCAGGTTCTCCTGCTCAGACCTCGGTGTTTAAAATGCACATGTAAAATCAGAGGTAGTTCAAAGCTGATGCTGATGACACAGGGAGGAGAGATTATTCCGTTCCAACAGGTATGAAGCAGATTAAGCTGACACATAACTCTCTGTAAAGGCAACTCGGTGACTTGCTTGATAGTGTGTTAACAGTTACCTGGGGGTGCTGGGGACGGCTGGCGGGGCTCCCCGCAGTGCGAGGTCAGAGAATCCTGCTAAATGCATTTTGTAGGTGCAGTAAAACACTGTAGGGTGCATTGGTTCTGTGTCGTGTTTGGTGTCTGTGGGTGCTGGAGGCATTTGGCCATGGACAGAATCCCTCAGAATAAATTTATATTATTTATACACATAGGTGCTCCTAACAATCTATTTCTTGTTGGTGAGATACAGCTTGAGCCACCTCCTGTGTAAGGTGGAGCAGAGAACTTGCAATTCCTCTGCCATGCAATGCTTGCTAGCGTGGTGTCTGTTTGTCTTTCCAGCCCCCGGGCCGCCCGTGAGGCTGGTGTTCCCCGAGGTGAGGCTGACGTCCGTACGGATTGTTTGGCAGCCACCAGAGGAGCCCAATGGAATTATTCTGGGTAAGAGGGAACAGCAAACCAAGGGCTGGGAGGAGAGGGCGGGAGAGCAGAGCGAGCTCAAGCTCTTGGATTTTCCTTCCCCTTACATTGCTGGATTAGAAACAACACATAGGCAAATCTGCGGCTAAAGAAAAGAAAATATGTCTGTGTCAGGTGAGAAACGAGGTGCCCTGTGGTGAGGAGGAGCATTCTTCCTGGCTCCGTGGTGTGTGTTTTCCTAAGCCAGCACTCCACGTCATTCGTGGCTCTGTGTTTGAATTGTCATCTCTTTTCCATCTGCGGTTGGGTTTGTAACCTCTTTGGCTGTTGGGCAACCTGCCTGTAGAGCTGCAGCAGGTGAGAGCGGGATTTTCCCCTCTTTCCCCCAGTTCACCTTTGCTGGGCACACCCAACGTTTCAGTTTCATGTGTGCTTCTATTTTATTGCTTCCTTTGGATAATATTTTCTGGCAGGTTGCAAGGAGTTAACTCATATTTGGCTTTTCATCAAGTGAAATAGAGGCAACAAGGCACGACAAGAATTAGTGAAAAACCTTCTTAGCTTCCTGCTCTCATAACTCTTGGGTTGCCTTTGCAATATGTACACCAGCCACTACTTGTACTTAAAACATGAAGACTTTTGCAATGTAAGAATCCATTCTTGCCTCCAAAATTAAAGCAGCTAACAGTTACCCAGCAATTTTGTGTTTGCTGATATTAAACACATTTTACAGTGGTTCCAGCTGATGCATAAAGATTTGTTTCTCAGTTCTGAAAACAGGACCAAAAGCTTTTGGTTTTTGTTTAGTTCTCAGTCTGCTGGGCCTTTCTGCTTCTAATTTCACTGCCGTTGTCCAGGCTTGCCTGTAGTCTTTTAGCAGTATTTCCTAAAGCTGTCGCTGTTGGGTGGAGGGTGCCCACATCAAATGCTACTGTGTTGGGAACATCCTGTTAAATAAAGGACTGGTCTTGCATTGCGTTTAACTCTTGAGTTAAGAACTCAAAGTGTTTGCTCAGGTGTGTGGTTTCCTGAAGCGATCCCGATGCTTGAAGATGCAGAGAAATCATAAAATGGTATCCAAAGGCAGGTGCTGCAGGGGTTTTCTGAGCATGAGAATGCATCTGTGTGAAGCTTGGCAGCGGTTACCTGTCAGCGATGGATCCACGTGGGGTTTTGCTGCAGCTCAAAGCAGTTTGGCTTCCAGGTTGTGGGTTAGATTTGTTGCTTTTTTTTTAAGGAACTGTGTGTCCTAGAACTTGCTCTCAGTAGAGATTGGGATTTGAATCACAGGGTGGGGTTAAGGAGAAAAAAACCATTTGATAGAAATGATGAGAAAGTACAAAAGAGATTTTGCCCTCCCGACTGTGCTCCGATGTCTCACATTGCTGCACTTTGTCAGCCTTATTTGCTGAAGTTGCAAGCTCGGTGGAGTAGGAATTCTCTTTTATTTTGTCTTTGCACAGTGCTTTGTGCAATACATCCCCTTCTCAGCTTGTTCTTACTCGTTGCCGCTACATTGGTGATAAAATCCAACAAATGCAGGGCTGGAAGGGAAGGGGCAGGGTGTCCTGGAGAGAATGCTTGGCATGGTTAGTGTGTCGACTTTTGTCTCTGTCTTGCACGTTCCAATTCCAGTAACACTTCCCAGGATACTTGATAGTGTCCTGACATAGCTCTTTTTGCAACACTGATGTAACTAAGTAGGTCGATGACCCACTATTAATTCCTACCCTTTTTCTGCAGTGCACTTCCAGGTCAGTCAGCCCTCTTTTAGATACATACATTGAGCTTTTTCTTTGTAAGTGTGATAATTTGCAGGTGCCTTTATTGAATTTCATCTTACTGATTCCAGACCATCTCTCCTCATTATCAAGATCACTTTAAATTACACTTTTGTCCTCTAAATTGCTCACAGCCACTCACAATTTGGTTTTATTTTTGAAGTTTGCAAGTAGATTGGCAATTCCATCAGCCAGGTCGTTAATGAAAATTTTGAGCAGAACCAGGCTCGTGACTTATTCTCATGAGACCTTACTAAATATGTTCTCCCAATTTGTTAGCAAACTACTGATAACAACATTGTGGCTTCTTTTTTAAAGCAGTCAAGTCAAAACGTGTAGTATTTTTCTTGGATTCTGCTTCTCTTATTTGCTTTTAACTGGGCTGTGTGCCACCGTATTAAAGCCTTACTTAAAGTCAATGTGGATCATATCTACTCTTCCCACCTGGCCAATTACACTGTCAAAATGGAAAATAGATTATTTGATATTTATTATTTGCTCCAGACAAATACATATTGGCTGTTCCTTGCCACTTTATTATCCTCATGGATGCTTATATATTGACTCATATTTTTTTCCAGGATCTTTCTGGGTATTGAACTTCAGCTTGATTTGTCCATAATTCCTCTGTTTTTTCTTTCCCTATTTTAAAGTATAAGGGTACTCTGTTTGCCCTTCTATAATATTCTGGGATGTCACCTGTCCTCCACAAGTTCTTGAAGATAATCACTAATTATTTGGAAATGGCTCCAGCTAGTTATATGAGCACTGCAGGGCAAATTTCATCAGGCCTTTCTGACTTGATTACATCTAGCTTAACTAAATATTTGTTAACCTGTTCTCTATTCCAGCCTACATCCCTACTTATATTGTTGTCAGTTTTAATTTGTGTTAAGTATCTAGTGAGCATCAACTTTGTGTGTGAAAATGAAGCAAGAGAGGTATCAGCCTTCTGTGCTTTTCTATATCGCCTGTCTTGTGCTCATCATTCCTTCCCAGTAGTTGACCTGTCCTCCTTCTGTCTCTCAAGTTTCTAATGTATTTATAACATTTTTCTCATTTCCTTTGATGCCCTTTAAGTTCTAACTCACTTTGCGCTTTGCCCATCCTGATTTTGTCCCTGTGTGCTTGTGCTGTCTATTTATACCCTCCCTTGGACATGTGTCCTGTTTCAACTTTTGTCCAACTCAGTTTTGATTTTCAGGTCATTAGTGGGCTCTGAATGCAAACATATTGGCCTCTTAACATCTTTTGTCTGCATTGGGATAGTTGAACCTTTTTTTTTGTCTCTTTTAAAACTGTCAGCTAACCTGAATTCTTTTTTTCCCTCAGAATTCCTTCTCGGGGGATGTTACCTGCCAGTTCCCCCAGTCCACCTCTTTGAAGTGCATTGTCTTTATTCAACAGTTCTCACTCCTTTATATTTTTTTTGATAGTAGAAACATAGAGGTTTGTGGAGGAAGTAGTTAGCTGCCAATGTAAGAGAGAAAAAGTAAAAATTACTCATGCTGGGCACTTCTGTGATCTTTCCTAAGAAGTGAGGAGTGCTTCAAAAATAGATAAAAAACCATGCATAGCCTTCTAAGTAAAGGTTGCAGGTTTATTTTTTTTCCCTGTGCACATTTTAAGTCTCATAACTGTAATCAACTATCAAAACACCACCGTAACCACCACAGTCAAGTGCACTGAGGCAGAGTTGTTGGAAAAAATGAGTTAACATAATTTTGCACGGTGCACTTCTATTCACTAGTGGGCTTGGAAAGAAAAAAATACTTGCTTTGCAAGAGCAACTTACATTCAGAGCCTTTGAACTAATGTTCCTGCTCTGCTAGCTTTGTCCTCTGAGTATACAAGCACCTTTGCAGCTAACATTTTTGTAATCTATATCAAAACATGTTCTAGCATTTCAGAGAGAGATTAGCAGGATGAAATACTGGCAGGCACCAAGAGGGAAAACCACTTGTTTGTTTGTTTAAATATTTTACTGTGGAATACTGCTAGATGTTTCCATGTCTCCTTTTGAGGAATGTTACACTAACCATGTGGGGCTTCGCTTTCTCTTCTTTCCCACACTTAGTTCAGCAAGCACCCAACATAGTTCCTTAAATACTATTAAAGAAAAAGGATGCAATAATGTGCATATGTGCACTTGGAGCTATGAGCTTCCTTTGAACACCAGAGCTCAACCAGCATCCTTCCAGGCCCTGGTTAGTATTCCTCGTGGTGTCCTTCTATTTAACGTTTACCTGAAGCTTATTGCAAAAGAGTGTAAGAACTCCACTGAGAATTAGAACCGAAATTGGATGTAATCCATGTTTGCAAATTCATATTTTGATCCTAGACTGCATTTGCACACCCGCTGGCCCTTAAACAGATAAGCAGTAAAATCAACAAACTGGATTGCTGCTCCACTAGGCAGACCGTAACCTCCCAGTATCATTTGGCTTTCCCTAAGTTCTGTGACAAATTAATAAGTGTTTGTATCTCTGCTGCACCATGGCCTGCATGAGAGGGTGCTGTCAGTTCTGAAGGGCTTTGTATGGTGATGAGCTTGAAAGCTTTTTTATATTCATGGTGTGTTGTCATCTTCGTGCCTGTTTGCTTTGGGGAATCTACTGGTTGTGTTGCAGTGACCTAACATTTAACAGGCAGTTCAGATTGTTGCCTTTTATTGAGTTCAGAAAGCGTAGCTCATGAAACTGCTTGCAGTTGTGCAAAAAATACTTAAAAAGATGCTAATGCAAAAATAAGCCCAGTTTCAATGAATAAATAAACTCTCGAAGAGTTGCTCTTTCGGGGATTTTTCTGTGCTGTTTTGGCCTGGTCAACAGCAGAACTCCCTATAGCAGGAGCTATTTGGGATCTAATGCTGAATGGGGAAAAGTAAAATTAAGAGAACAGTATGAATTCTTCCTATTGACCACCCAGATACTTTATATTGGGTAAGTTATTCCTTTCCCAGAAAAGTTTACTCTGATCACCTTTTGAAGATTCTGCTTTTATTCATAACCTTTGATTTTTATTTTTTTCTCCTAAATGTAAGATATCTCTCACATCTTATTGTCGTAATCTAGGAAGGAAAGGAAGTTTCCTTGTTCCTCCACTGCAGCAATTGCAGTTATTGCCTCTTACAGCCCTCGAGCATACATTAATTTCTCTTTGAACACTTTCCATTTACCTCTATTGATTTGCCTCGTTTGATTTCACTTAACATTTCCTGTCTTCTCCCATCCCACGTTGCTGAAATTCATCAACTTAATAATTTTATCTTTTTGATCTTGTGTTAGCCCTAATTATAATCCAAGCTGTGGTTTAAATACTGCGTGTTCTCTGTCGCTCAGAGAAAAAGAAAAGCGATGCTTTTTATGCCAGCAGGTATCCTGGCTGTCTCAATCTGTCTGATAGGAGAAGGTGATGTAGGGGCTCAAAATTAAGATACTGGGTATCTCTCAGGTGGGTTGTAGGTAGCAATACGAGTGAGCTGAGTTCAGGTGCAGAGGTTGGATACGTATCTTTGAATCAAACCGAGGGAAGTGTTGAGTTTCTGAGGAAATATGTAAAGGTGACAGCTCCGGTTGTGTAAACTCCGCCTGAGATATCCAGGAAAACAGATATTTACCCAGACTGTCAGCTAACGTGGCAGATGGAGGAGAGGACAGTGAGAGCTGAGACTGTTTTTCACAGGGATGCATTGAAAGGGAGTGTGCAGAGCCTGTCAGGCAGGCTGTGACAAGTGATTTCTTCTTTTTCATGGCAAAGTTGTTTTTTACACGAGCCGAAGATCCACTCTTGTGTAAGTTATTATAATGCCCTAGATATGTATGTGTCCCTTTGCCTGATCTGTGCCTGTTTGTAGTTGGCTTTCCAGCATGAGCACCACCATTTAGCAGTAAATAGTTATCTTTCTGTTCCTCCTTACATTTTAGCTACTCTTTATATTTTACAAAGGTTTAGAAAAGAGAGGAAATTGCTTGACGAGGATATGTCCCAGATATCATACTTATCTTTTAATAACTAGAGAAGTCAACTTTTCTGTTCTTTTAATATTCTCTGTTTCCCTCCAGGTCTTATTCTTTGTCTCTTATGTCCCTTTATCAAACTCCTTTGGCCATCTTAGTTGCTTCTTCCTTCATCTTTTCTACTGCTGTTAAAATTTCCTTCATGCTTTTCTTTTACTATTTTTCCCCCTTATTGAGATCCTGTACTGGGGTTTTCAACTCCCACGTTCTTCACATCTGTATAAACAGAAAAGATCGTAGTGTATCTGTTTCTTCTCCCCATTACTATCTGCCTTCCTGTGGACTTTAAAAAAGATCAAAATACTGTAGTACTAAAGATACAGCAATACTTTGGTGAAATATATTGGGCCAGTAATGGGAGAGCTGGTAGCATGGATAAAAGGAGGTAGTTTGAAGGTGGAAAAATGAAATGTTCAAAGTGTAAAAACCTAAAACTTGGCTGGGATCTAAGCATGCTCGGGAGCTCTGAAAAAATCAGGCTCGTTTTTATCTGGCGGTCTAATGCTGTCCTCCCAGCTGTGAGGATGTGGCTGTAGGAAGATGCCCGGCAGAGCAGCTGCCGCGGGGTGTGAGGGGACCCCGGCAGCTCAAACTGAGCCCTTCGGGCCCCAAGAGCCTTTTGCTGCTGATGCCCATTTTCAAACGTGGATGCCCAGGGTGCATTAAGGCACTGCAGGGAACTGGATCTGTACCCAAACCCATTCATAACCTGCAGGAGCTCGGGATGAAGCCGCAGGTGCTGGGAAAAGCCAAATCGCTCATCGAGGTGCCTGCGCCATCAAATTCGTTCCATGCAAGGCAGCTATGGCTGTTGCCCCACATCCCCTGGCAGCTGCCGAAGAAAAAAGGACAAGAAAACGCTGGTGCATTGTCGACAGCACTGTGAGAGTCAGCGCACCAAAATTGATACCATCTGTACCCCAATTAAATTGCACTTGTTCAGGACAGCGTGCACCACACGCAAGTGTGGCATTGAGTCAAGAGCACGCAGGAACTCTGTTTGTGCCTTTTCTGTGAGTGGGCATGTGGCAATTGTACGCTCACAGTGGGAAATAAATGTCATTGATTTTGTCTAATAGCCACAGGTAAGATAAAAATCTCGGTTTTCATGCACTGACCTTCACAAACGAAGCACACCAGGTTTGACTCCCCGTGTTCTTGTTGCAACCAAAATGTGGTGGGAGTTCAGACTCTAGCTGAATTAATTCCAAGAGAAAGAGATGGTCTCAGGTGCTGCAGACCCCTTTGTCACTGGGAAGAGGAGCAGAGGGTTGGCAGAATCATGTCATGACTGTTTAGTTTTCAGCTGGTTTGATTTGGGTTTGTTGGCTGCCCTCTGCCCTGTGTAACTCCATGAAGCGTTTAATTATACAACTGTATTCGGTTTGGGCAATAAAGCCCCACACCAGTTCTGGTATTAATTGATTTTGGAAGTCAGCAGCTGGACTGAAAGTTACCGTCGAGCTCCAGAAGTGGGAGCCTGATTCAGTTGCTGGGCTTACAGAATGAATTTGAACATTTGGCAGGTCCTCTTTGGGGGACAGTTGTTGCTAGTGGTGCGTGAGAACGCTGGAAACCCTCCTTCGCACAGTTGGATCATTGATAATACAGGCTAAACTGTGAACTCCTAATTGTCAGGCAGGTTGGAATGGGGGTTATCACTTACAGGCATCAACAAAATTGATTATTAAGTGCTGTGTGGTTGAAGCAGGACCTCACAGCTTGCAGGCTTCTTCCTTGGGCTGTGGGCAAGGGCGGCGATGGTGAGTGACGGAAGAAGGAGGCTTTTATTGGCAGTTCTGGCATCTGCTGTACAGTTACAGGGGAGCGGGAAAGCTGAGAAAAAGGCAAGTGCAAAAAGCAGGAGCGAGCCTTTGTTTGGGCAGCGTGAAGGCTGCACAGCCTGGGTAATCCAGCTGCTCTGCAGCTGAAAAAACTGCAGTTTAAGCCAATGCTGAAACTGTGAGAGGACAGGATAGCGTGTGAGCCTGTGTGCATACAGGTGTACACGTGTGCTGGGGGGAAAGCCGAAACAGGGTGTTGTCTTGAACTGGCTCAGCCAGGTGACGTTAATTGCACGGGCTCTGTTTGTTCCTTTGCCTTTTCGAAAAGGTACCGGTACACTCAGGAAAGATTAAACTGTTTTTCTGTCTTGTTGGTATGAAGGATGGAAAGTGAAAGCAGTTTCATGGCAGATAATATTTGGTAGACCCTTGTGTGTGTCACCGTGTGTAATTCGCCTCATAAGGTACGGCGCCTGGCTGGGTGAGGGCTGCCGTATAGCAGTTTTATAGCACTGAAGGTAGTAAATTACTTTGTTCTGGTCTCAGATAAGCAAGTAATTATATTAAACTAATAGTTTTGATGCTGTTTTATCCCTGCTAGAAAACAATCCTGACCCTTTCTCTCTCTCTCGTTGCTGCTGTGATTTCAGGGTACCAGATTGCCTACCGCCTGGCCAGCAGCAGCCCTAACAAGTTCACGACGGTGGAGGTTGGCTCGACAGTCAGGCAGTTTACAGCTACAGATCTCACCCCTGAGTCAGCCTACATCTTTCGGACGTCTGCCAAGACCAGGCAGGGCTGGGGGGAGCCTCTGGAAGCCACTGTGATCACAACAGAAAAAAGAGGTAATGCTTGCAGCCACAGGTTGAGGTACTTTCTGTTGCATGCCTTGGAGCCTGCGCTGCACTTAGGGGAATTTTAATAACAGGCTACAGCCTGTACACCATCTCCTTCTCACCCCATAAACCTGCCCCAAACCATAGCAACATCATGATTTGAGAAACCTGGTGAGCAAGACAGACTTTTATGAGACACTGTTCTTCTAACCTGCCGGGCTCTTGGAGATTGATTTTTCCATCAGTTGCTGTATTGGCCATATGCAGCCTCCTTCTGCAGTCAGATCTTTTTTTTCTGCTCTCTCGTTTTCTAGAAAGATTGCAATCTTAAGAAAGTAAGTGATGGATGAATTGTATTGATCAGGGAATGCAAAATGAGAGGCACTGATGTTGCAGGATTTCTCCACGGCTCCTCCATTGTACCTCAGTCCTGACCTAATGTGTTAGTAATTACTCTGGCCTTTCGCTGCCACATGCTTGAGCAGAGTGTTTGCATCTGGATTGCCCAGAATTTTTCTGCTGCTTGCATCGGCCGTAAAATGGTTATTCACATTCTGAATCTCCAATCAAATTCTGTTCTGTAGGGAACCTACTTGAAGAAAGGAGTTACATGTGTATAAATAAAACCAAATGCTTAGATACCAAAGGTATCTAAATGTGAAAGACATATAAGGTGTTACAGAATCTGCTCTGCATCATTGCTTGTTTGTAATGCTTTGGCTCAAGTAACTGCTCAATTCTCCAGTCTTAGAACAGATCTCTGGAGCTGCCAGTTAGAAGAATACTATTTTCTACTTGTGCATGACGTTGTTTTATTTTTTTTTTTAATTCAGAGCTAAAAATAATATTTTGGTAGAGAACAGGAGTGTGGGTTTTCCTCTGCTCTTGTGCCATATGCCATGTTCCACTGCAAAGCATGTATGTGGTCTCTAGAGGTGGCAAAGTCAAAACTAGCCAGGGTAGCTTTATCAGCATCACTCCTTTGTGCATCCCTGGATTTTGTGCCACATGTCGCTCTGACCCATTGTGCTGTCTGGATATTGATCTTTAACAAAACTTCTCTCTCAAAAGTTAGAGCCATGCAGCTTCTGTGACTTATAAAAATCACCGTTCAGGGAGAAGCACACTTCAGGTAATTAGGGCAGACCTGCACAGACGTCTTTCCACTGTCGTTTGCACTGCACTTTTGCCTATGCTTGTGTGCCTGGTCTTGGCTCTTGTCCAAGTCTTGCACTAAAATACAACCAATTATATTTACTTTTAGTTCTTAAAATGTGCCTACTAAACCATCTCTTGGTTCAAGTCCTTTCTAGACCTTGCAAATCATTTAGTGCAAGTTTAAGGATTTTCCATGCTATTTGCTTACAACTGTCTTCCTTATTATTTTCCTGTAACACTTCTAAGAAGAGAGGACATTGGCCTGATGTTCAACCACCAGCAGCAAGGACCTATAGGGTGCATTTCAACTACTTCTAGCCTGTCTGGTTGATGTGGAAATTCCCCCTGGTGTAGCTCTTCGGGTCATGTGCAGCCTTCCCAGTGCACAACAGCCCTCAGAGAACGAACCTCTAGAGCTGTATTAGGAAACTTAAAGTGCCTCTGCTAAAGATTCCATCCATCAAAGAGATTTATCAGCTCAAGGTTTCTTCCGTCCCTGTCTGCTGTCAAAGTGGAAGTTTGAAGTCCAACATGTGGAAGTTTCAAAAAAAACCCACCATGCCCAATAAAGTGAATACTCGAAGCTCAGAGCCTCTACTTTTCAATAAAATGTGCTCAGGCTTCCCAGACCGTGCACAAACTGTTGCTGGATACACAATAGCTCAAGGCGGAACTCCCAGCTCCACTGCAGGAACAATGATCCCTTGTTGCCATCAATGCTTTAGGGTTATTCTGAATAGACAAGTCAGAGTATAAAACGAACCCTTTCTCTTTTTGATGGATGGCTCTGCTGTGTCTCTGTGCGTGTTATGGAACCGAGCCCCAAGGCACTGAGAGTTAAATGAAGTGATCCCATATGTAAAGTGTAGAGAGAAGAATGTGTAATCTCACATCAGCAAGATTGATACGAGGGAATAATAAAGAAATTTATCCAGTGCAGCTATTCTGCTAACAAGTAAATAAAAAAAATATATAGAAACTTGAGCCTTGTGTACATGGCAATGAATATTCTAGAGTGAAAAGATATTTTATTTCTGTTACTAAAAAATGCATTTAATGTCCCTTTAGTCCTTGTTACTAAGGTAGGCAGGCACAAAAATTCCCATGAAAATTAACCAAATCAGCCACTCTTGTCCTTTTAAATTCCTTGGATAATCCTAATATACATCATGACATTTTACAGTGATACCTGTGATTTATAGATCCCAAGTTATATTGTAGCTGTATTCTCCAGAGATTCTTCTTTGAATCTACGTGGTGGTGTGATACCCTTCCGAATAGTCAACACCAGTGAACAGGATAGAACTGAGTCAGAAAATGTAAATGTAGTGAGAAATTAGAAGTAGTCTATTGAGTCATATGGCCTGGCCTTACATTCCTGCACAGCTCACCTTAGCATTGGCTTTCGGCTAAACCCACATAAATAAACTCTTCATACTAATGCTTTTGTACAAACAGTCAGGAAGTATGTCTTGCCAATACAGGAGATTTTAAGATCTCCCGTTAGCAGCAGAAGGAAACCAAATCACGGGAGACTGAGTGCAAGATCTGACCTGCCCAAAACCGCAAGCTGGTGAAAGCTTATCAGCAGAGAGTATTAAATCTCTGCACGACACTGGCTTCCTCTGATAGAATAGCCCTGAATACCTGTCTCAGCCTGTCAGTGTAAGACATTGACCTTTTGCATTGTAGTCTGGCTCGCAGGCTGCTGGCACCAAGGGCTTCCTCCAGCTAATAGCTTACAAATCTTTGGGCACTGATGTCAGCAAGAGCCCGCTGCAGAGAAATGCCAAAACGTATAGGAAATGGTTTTAGGGAATGGCAGGGAAATGAAGTGTTCGCCATACGGAGCTGTGAGGAACAGGGCAGGTGGAGGTATGTTTATGGAAACAAGTGCTGATGAAGTTGAATTGAATTGCTTCTCAAAAGCAAGTCACTGCGGTGTCTCCAATCAATTTCTGCTTTATTACATGCCACACATTTTAATCAGAATCAATAATCTTCATGATAAACAATTAAACAATTATTCCTCACTCTATAGAGTTTCTCTATTGAAATCGATGGTGTGCGGAGACGCGATGACGGGAAAGGAGATCTATATTGAAACGGCTGGGGACTGGCATGCTTACACCGGCATTACCATTCCCTGCCTCATCTAAAAGGTGTACGGTTAATTACTCTGGAGAGATCTCCCTCAGCATCAGCTCTGGCTGGTTTGACTTTGCAGGTTCAAGGTTATTGAGTATGAAGGGAAGAACTGGGGAGGTCTGGAAGTGAAGTGAAGCAGGAGCCCAAACCCCAGCTCTGCGCTATCTCTGGGCTGGGGTTTGGAAGCAGCAGCAGCAGGAGCTGCTGATGGTTCTTGGTTCCTTGCCAGAGAGAACTGGTGCTGGAATTCATCATCGGCTGTAAGTTGTGCTCTTGGACTCTGCTACACACCAGCCTGTTCCAGCTTCATCCCTTCTTCTTCTTCATGCCTCAGCTGGGGGAAGAGGATGCTACGTAGCACGGGGAGAACGTAGTCCTATGGTACCAATAGTGTAAGCACAGGTTAAAAAGTGAGCTAGTTTACAGGCAGAATCTGTCGAGAGAGCACTTGCAGCTGGAAGTACTGTTGGGTTTCATTGAAGACTTCCTTGGTTTGCTTGGTTACTGGTTCTAATGATTCTTCCTTAACCTGCCAGGCTAAGACCCCTGAAATTTGAGGCCTGTTGCTAAGAAAGTGTATATTCAGTGGTGACCTTCTGTGCCAGGGAAATAAGAACCGGTTTTACTGCTGCTCTTTGCAGTAGGTTAAGGAATTGGGTGGCTCGTGAACTTCATGGGGCAAACCCAAGTGTTCAGTCTCCTGTGGCACCACCGCTATGGAAGTCCAATCGGGCCGTCACATTTAATGTTAGCTTGAATGTCCTCTCAAATTATGGTTTCGTTGCAGAAAGACCAGCACCTCCCAGGCAGCTGGTGACCCCGCAGAGTGATGTGTCATCACGGAGTCTGCTGTTGAAGTGGGTCCCTGGAAGTGATGGATCTTCACCAATACGATATTTCACAGTACAAGTGCGAGAACTGCCAAATGGAGGCTGGCAAACCTACTCCTCTTCCATCAGCCACGAGGCGACATCCTGCATCATTGAAAGGTACCGTATGATCCCGGGCTAGCTTAGAGATTTCCACACTTTCCACTTCCAAAGTTAGGAAACCAAAGCAAGCATCTCAGTCTTTTTGGGGTAGAGAGGTTAAGTGAGGGTCAGCGCTCCCATTTTAGAGATGCTGTTTTGAACAGCAGTTGAGAGAGTTGCTGAAGGTCATGCAATGAATCTAATTAAAGTTGGATTGTAATGCATGTTTTTGAAGCCCTTCCGGAAAGCTCAGCACGGTAGATAATACTACATGGGCTAAACCGTATGTAGCTACATAATAGTCTCTAAAATACAACTAGTTAAAAATCCTTTCTGTGGTGACTGATGTTAAAATCCACTCTCAGTACTGCATTGCAATTATCTCTGTATAAGCTTTTCCAGATGAAATGGGAACTATTTTTATCTGTGTTTTCCATACCGAAGTTTATAGATATCATCAGAATGTTTAAACTTCATTCAGGCTTCATTATAACCTCAGCGATGCTGTTGTAATTAAAGTCCTTGTAACATCTGCGAAAGCAATTGAATGTCTGTGAGAAGGCACTTGTTTTGCTGTCCATTTCCTCTATTGACCAACTACTACAAATCAGATTATTTCTAAAAGGCTGTGAGCTTTTGGAGAATCAAGTGTCCAAAGCACTCAGACACACATTTTTCAGGTCTGTTATAAAAACATCGGTGGCTATGGTATATGGCAGCTCACTGGTCATGTGCCAGAAGATACAGCTACATTGCTATCCTTTCATCTAACTGTGCATAAAGAAGAAAACTTGACAATTACAGATACAAATATAGACCAAATTAATTGACCTTTGACGTTTTATACCCACCCTGAATTATACCCGGTATCTTTCTGGTCAAAACCTGTAAAACCAAGGAAACCAACTATGTCATTTAGACTTGACATTGGCATTACTGAAAACAAAAGATCAAAAAAGATTATTGAAATTATTCAAGTTGCTGTGGGTGACTAACGGTGCCCTAATACGGTGGCACTACTGAAAGATTTCTTCTCCCCCTTGCTAAAAGCTTTTTCCTGTGGAAGTCCAGAGGAGCAGCACATGTGCAATGTGAGAGTGCTGCCCATCCGAATGCATTATCCCTTAATGTTTAATCATTCCTTACAAGTAACTTTACTTGGGTTCGTAGTCAGTGTTACATCTGCCAGCTGATGGCTAGACACTACCAATTAATTAGCTAAATCCCCTGTAACTTATAGCTCTGCATTTCTAGCCTCTGTCTGTGACTCACAAGGCAGCCTCCCCCACACCTTCCCCTGCCAAGCCAAGACAGAAGGATCTTTGTGAAGGTTATGTCAGCTGGAAATCACTCTTCGCATATCTTAAAGCTCTGCATAGATAAAAGAGCTGCAAGGAACCTGTTGTTACTGTCTTTATTAAATAATCCAGGTAATAGCATTAATTTGAAATTCAGTAGGAATAAAACGGCACTGATCAAACGGGATGGTCTAGAGGATTAGTCAGAAGGCTGGTGATGTGGATTCCAGTGCCTGCTGGGCACCGGCTGGCCCTGGACACATCACCTGCCTCTTCTCTACCCATCTTCCCCATGTGTGCACTGAGGATGAGCTGACCCACGGATCTGTTTGGAGGTTTTCTTAGGCAAAGCACCTGTAAAGCCAGGTTTTGCGTAGCCTTACAAGACTTGGCAGCACATCTGTCCTCTCCAACGAGCTCCAGTCGTAGGCTGCTCCGTAAACTGCAGCTTAAAGGCTGTTTCCTGGAGCCCTGCTCAGCTGTGAATCCATGCGTGTTTTCAGGAGCTCAGGCCAATGCAAATCGGAGAAGATGCTGATGGCAGCAATGGTGCAAACACCCCCATGCCATCAGGAAGCTGAGGTAGGCTGTGAAGAAAAGGTGATGTGGAGAAGAGACAAACTGCTCCAGGACTTTGGTTGCCAAAGGGCAAGTTCTCCGTAGAGACTTGTTCTGAGGCAAGATGTGATGATGTGGGGAGATTCCATCCCTCAGCCTTACCTCTTACATTCCACAGCTTGAACCCATTCACCTCTTACAAACTGCGAGTGAAAGCAACCAACGACATTGGGGACAGTGATTTCAGTGCGGAGACGGAGGCGGTGACAACTCTGCAGGACGGTAAGCAAGAAGCGGCACGGCGGGGGCATCGCCATCAGTGGGCGCTCCCCGGTGCTCCTGGGTTTGCTGGAGCTGCTGCAAGGTGTTCTCCACTGGGACTGTGGTGTGAGAATACAACAGCAATGCAGTTTTGTTCATAGGAGATTGATACAGGTAGTAATGAGATGTGGCTGAATTAATAACGGGCAGCCTTAAGTGTCCTGCGGTGCCCTCTGATAATGAATCATACTTTGAGGAGTCTCAGAATGGAATTAAACTCCGTTTGATTGGCTTCCAAACTCTGCACTAACCATTATCTTTGCAGAAATTGAATAATTTACAAGAGATCATTAAAAATAAATGTAGAACCATGCATACATTTGAAGAAGTTTCTTCAATTGTTTTCACTCACAATCCACATCTGCAATATGGCAAAATTGTTGAGGTGTAAGTAAGAAAGAGTATGAAGCTCCTGGATACATGAACATTTAATCCTGCAGATCAGGACTAATAAACTGTGAATGACATTGACAAGGCTTTTATTTTTAGCCTTAGAGATCAGCTTCTAATTCCTTGATTGTATAAAGTCGATGCCTGAATGCAGAAGTAGCTCTGATGTCTTGAATGGAGAAAAGAACTCTGCAAAGTTTAAAACAGCAGCAGTATTTATCCTTAGCCTGGGAAATGTGGTGGTACTGAGATACATATATATGTATGTGTCTACATATATGATTCTATATATAGGGTACTAGGAATTAGCCAGTGTTTCATACAGCTCGAGGAATGGCTAGTTAAATATGACATTGAGGTATAAAAGTGGGAAATTATTTTGCAAAGGAATGTTTAAAGAATGCGATCTTGAAATCAGAAAAAGAGAGGACAGAGCTCAGGA
Organism: Pampusana beccarii; assembly: GCA_013399365.1. NCBI lineage: Eukaryota > Metazoa > Chordata > Aves > Columbiformes > Columbidae > Pampusana > Pampusana beccarii. Next base: position 578,075 of record VWYH01006847.1, on the reverse strand, counting down.
GGATCCTGTGTTAAACAAGAACCCGTGTAATACTCAAATAATCTGCCTAGCAGCCTCTCAAAGACATCCTGACTCTCCATCTTCCTGAGCAGCGGCTGCCGTACCGGTGCAGGCTGTAACCGGTGCTAACGAGGCAGCGCTGACTCGCTGTTTCGGAATTTAAAATTTTATTTTCAGTTCTCTTTGAGTTTAGCGACACTGAATCCAGACTTGTGCTTGGCCTCCTCACGATACAACAGTGAAACACTGTAGAAGCTTCTCAACTCCTGAACAAACTGAACATTTATTCTGCTGAGCAAACGTGGTGCTGCCACCAGAGCATTGCGCTGTGGAGGGCTGTGAGCTCCTGATAAGCCTTCGCTTCCTCGTATTTGAGCTGCTATAACCTGTGTGTGTACGTGCTATAGGCCATGGGCACAGGAATGGGTTAACCCATGGTAAATCAAGCTGTCCTAACTGAAATAATCTGTGACTATGTGACACAGGCTCCTAAAAACAAGGTGAGCTTGCCTCAGCTGTGGGAAAAATACCAGGGAAAAGTTGGGAGAGGTTTGCATGCATGCAGCTGGTTTAATGCTGGTTTAATTTCCTTTCAAACATATATCCAGTTGTTTATGAGGGGCTGGCGTGCTGCATCTTCCTCCACATTATGCCCTCAGCTTTTCTCTTGTTCCTGTTCAAGTTGCCAAGGCCACAGGTAGAGCAAGGGATGTAGGAGAAGTGACCGGCTTCTGCCCCGATTGCGATATCCATATCCACTGCATTGCATTTGAGACCCACCACGTAGTAGGTGGGATAGAAGATGTTCTTCGGCAGTGAAGAAAGATAATCTGATGAAGAGAACCTGCCGATTTTCCACCCTGTTGCTGTAACTGTTTTGGTTATATTTTTTTTCTTGTTTAGTTCCAGGGGAACCACCCAGTTCTGTGTTGGTAACTCCCCACACCACTTCATCTGTCCTTGTGCAGTGGCAGGTAGGTAAAATGCAAGATGTTGATGTTTCTCAAACAAGTTTTTGTTTGCTTTGACTTGTTGACATTGCAAGGGACGTTCTACTGAGCTGGAAGTATTGTATAAACGTTGAAGAACGGCAACTACTTTCTTGTTTTCCTGATCTAGGCATATATTGTGGTAATGGATGGAAATTTCTGGCAGTTGATTTTACTTTGTGCCCCACGAGAGAAAACTTAGAAGGTAAAGGAGTTTCTGTAGCCATGCCCAAGATCATTACTTGTACAGATTCTCCTGTTATTGATATCAACAGACATGCATCTTACGTTGAAAATATTCAACAGGGTGCAGACCTGGTGAAGTTCAGGTAATCAAAAGCTCACTTTCATTCGCATTGCACACTGCGTCCTGAGCGGCTCAAATAATCAGAAGCTTATGCTATGCCTGAGATCCTGCTCGTACCTTTGAGGAACTCCACATGCCCTTTTGGCTCTGTGAGGGCTCAAAATTGAGATTTCTTCAGAGAACAGAAAGGAATTTTGAACTCTCCGTAATGTCTCTGAGTTGGATGTGAAAGTATTTGTGCCAAGTCTGCATTTTATATAGACATTCCTTTATCTTTCAGTACCGGCCTCCTGGGAGATGCTGGAACATTTTGTGACCCAGTGCCTGAGGCTTCTTTTTGCAGAGTGAGCATTAATAGAGGGAACCCAGTGGGGTGCTGCACGATATCCGTAACCTATCCTGGAAAGCCTCTGCCCACCCTGCTCCCGAGACAACGTCGCGCACACATAATAAGGATAACTTTGGACAGATTGCATTACAGTGAAAAATGTACATATGCCTTTACAGTACAGATGGGGCTCCTTGCATTTTTGGAAAAAAAAAATTATATATGTATGAGGGTCTGTTTATTGCTCTGCAGCAGCATTTTAAAAATATGCCTGGCTGTACTGCTGGGTTGCTGGCCCAAGTTCACGCAGCATAATGCTGAATAACATCATTGCTTACAGCGTGGTGAACAAATAGAAGACATGTTGAACAGTTTTAGCAAAGGAATTATGGGAAGATGTAAATCTACCGCCCCACCTACAAATAAAGCCCACAGTGAAGAAAAAAAGGGTACGCAAAGCGAGGACAAAGAGGATGTGAGGCATGATGTACCGCAGAAATAAGCATTCTCCAATTGACTGATTATTGGTGTGTAGTTAATGTGAAATAGGTGGTTGTTTAGGTAATTGGATGCTTTTTATTTCATGAAAATGAAATGGGTTGTTGTGCCAAAGCCATCTCAAGGGAGCTGTGGGCGATTATATGTCATTACTACCTGTATATTAATAGGTTCTAGTAATTCAGCCGTACTATATTTTTCAAATAAACAAAAATCTTCAAGTCCCACAATAGCCTCCAATTAAGGGGAAGTTTCACGGCAGTGTCTAAGAAACAATGTAAACTGAAAACAGCAGTCAAGCTAAATGGGAGAGTAGATTTCCAAGCAAAGCTAAATTTTTAACTTTGAGCCGTGTTAATAATTCACAAAACAAACTCTAGATGCACTATCTGTGCTTTCAGCTGCTTGGTCCAATCAGTCCATTATTTTTAAATTTAAAGTAGGAAGAAAATAAGTCATTTCCATCGAGGTCTGTTGTATCAATAATGCAAGGTTACTTCAAATGTTCTGGACGATGTTACAGTTAACATCGGGATCATGCACTGTTCTGCCTCTACCTTAGAGATAACAATTATTCAAACTTATATTTTAGTCTTTTTTTTTTTTTTTCATTTTTAAACAGCACAAAAATGTTTCTCTTGCTTCTGTACAACATTACGGGCTGCCACTCATAATCATTTTACCTATTTCAGCATATCCCTCAGGCCTTCCTACAAAATTCTAAATAATCCATTACATCAAAAGCAGAGTTTTGTCCATGAAAGACAGATAGGAAGGGGAAGACCTGACCTTTTAGCAGAGTACCCTTTTCAGGAAAGAATCATCATTTCCATGGCAAGGAGAAAGACAGTTTTCAAACCGTTTATTTTCTGAGCTTTCCTGTCCTAAATTTAAAGGAAAGAAAAGACGGAGAATCGCATGAAAGCGTAAGAACACAACGGTTCCTATCAACAAATCAGTTTTGTACCACAACAAGGAATTAAGCTTTATCTTAATTAAATATTAGGCAGTTACATGGCAGAGCAGAGAGTAATACTCTCTTTCTTAGCTTCAGCAGTGTTTTCCTTTCAAGATTCTGTAGGATACTCCATCTCAACTGTTTTTTTTTAGTTAAAAATAAAATTATTAATAGTTAAAACCTGAAAAGACACTGACCTCTTCCTTCTAGGTAGTAATTAACTGAAATACAAATCCATGTAATGTTCACAGTATTTTTTTTTCACTGTGTGAGGTTTATTTCCACGCTGGACAGGCTTAGTTTTCTTGCAGCCTCTCTCCTGCTTTGTGGTGATGCACTCAAGAAGTATTAATGTCTTGGTGGGACCCTGTTTCTCATGCTTTGCCTTGTGATTCCTCCCTGCCAGGCCAGAGGAGGCAAGGGCACTGCCGTGATGTGGAGCCCTTCTCTGCTAGGGCACCGTCACAGCTAAAGCAACTTCGCTATAGTATAGAAAACAAAAAAGGACAGTCAGAAGATTGGAAAAAGAAGTAAAAAGATCATGATAGACGTGCCAGGAATTGCCAGTAAACCATATCTCATCCACATTGTGGAGGAGAACATTTCAGCTGGTCCGCAACCGACCTTGTAAACAGGAGGCCCTGGAGAAGGCTGTCACTTTGTTTAGTCTGTTTGCTCAGTCCCTTGAACAAGAGGCTCAGTCTGAGACCAGGAAAGACGATTGTGCAAGAGGTTGATGTATTTGCCTTGTAAAATGGAGTCTGAGAAGGAACATGATTGCCCTTTTTAAAATACAACACGGGCGTAAGCACCCCGTAGGGAGAACAATTTAACCCAAAAGGCAATGTTAGCACAGGAGCAAATGGTTATAAGCTAGCTATGAATTATTTAGATTAGAAATTAAATGAAGGTTGCTAACTCTCCAGGTAGTAAGGTTTGAAGCAGCTTTCCAATAGGAATATTGGGAAGCAGAAAAATCAGCTTGTTGTCTGGTGGAGGCTTCTCTGTCTGTGAAAAGAACTTGAAGCAGCTGATTTTCTGCAGTCCTGAGGGCCTAGTCCTGGTGATTCCTGAAATCCCTCACAGGCCTGTGTTCCTAGATCATTCTGAAATGCAGGTGCCAAATGAGAGTGAAAGGCGGTCAGAGCTTCTCCAAGGGATGGAGGACAATAATGAGCATGAAACAATGATGGATGAGGTTCTCCAGCCATGCAGAGCAAGTACAGTGATATCTTGGGACTGTTTGGATTGTTTTCAGCAGGCTCTGGGCAGGACAGCTGCAAAAGGCAGGGGCATCTTGCAGGAACGCTTTCTGCTCCTTTTCCTGGTAGCTTCTGGTTCATGTGATTTTCTGTTTTGGTTTCCATAAACTGTGATCTTTCTACTTCATTCCTCAGCCCTCACCCAAAGCAAAGTCCTTTGTACTGAGACAGGACAGCCCTCTCTGTTCTCTTACCGTCATAATGAAATAATGGAAAATTCTTGTCATTTCTGGAAGCAGAATGTTAGGTTATTAGCAAGTATCTTTCTCCTTTCCTTTAAAAACATTCTTACTTCCTTCATTAAAATTACATGTGGTATTACCTTCTATTGTGACAGCGTTTCACGCCGGTGGTTAATTTTTCCACAATGGACAGAAGGTTTTCCTTAGTAAAGTTCTCAAGACTGCTAGGGATCTTTCTGGATTAAAGGCGAGATAATCATTAAAATCCTTTTCATTTATACTTTCAGCCCCTTAAATTTCAGTACAAGAATCTTTAGAAGATAAGTGGCTCAGGGCATCTTTTCTTCTCTGCAGTTCTTAGCCTATATTAGACTCATGAAAGCAATTTTTTTCCTAAACATGAAGAATCCCTTTGCTTGTCTTTATTTAAGTAAGCCATTCAGACGCAAATCTCCTTTTCATTTGACTACTGGCTATATATCTGTATCTGAAGGAAGTTGTGAGGGGCTGCTGAAGAATCCTTGCTGAGATATTGTGTCTTTGAGCATCTTCCAGCATGTTGGAGAAGAAAAAGACCTTGTATTTGAGCCAGCCTAATGGCCATACATACCAGAGAGGCCTGGGTTTGCCTGTGGGACTGGACATATGCAACACACCAGAATCCGTCATACAATGACTTCTCTCCAAATGCCTCTGTGAGCTGCTAGACCTATTTTCATCTTTCTAATTAAAGCCAGAATACACCATTGTTATTTTCTCATCAGTCTTTCAATAAAATAATGCCAGATGAAGACTGTTCTATGAACAATCCCCAAGGGAAACAGACGCTAAAAAATTCTGTCTTTGACAAAATGATTTCTTTCTTCATCTCGGAAGTGAAATACTGGTTTGCCGTTCCACTGTTGGTAGCCAGCAACATGCATTTTCAGGGACGTGTTTACTTATAATCTTTATCACACACAAGTTTCTGTGGACCAAGAAGGAAAGGAGCTTAGTTCTTAGTAGAGCACCAGGTGTTAATTTTTAAATAAAGAGCCTTTTGTAGTTGCCACAGTGAAGTCATCAAAGTTGCCTTTAACTTGTGCTTTTTCAGATTACACAGCCTTTGACCCTGTATATTATTAATGGCAATTTTCACCAGAGAGCAGTGCCTCCCCTCGCACAGGACCGGTGTCACCTATCACCTGTGGTGACGGATATTTGTCAGAATGCCCATCTTAACAAGCCTGTTCTTCATGTGAATGTTTTTCAGCCACCCAAAACCGAGAGTCTGAACGGCTTGCTGTTGGGATACCGCATCTACTATCGGGAGCTGGATTACGACACTGGATCTGGAAAAGAATCAAAAGCCATCCAGAACCCTTCGGCTTTAAGAGCAGAGCTCACACGTAAGCCTGTGTTTTGGAGCCTATAATATCCCAGAATAGAAATCTGTCGTTATACCAGACGCTGTGTGCCCTCTTGCCCTGTGGAAATAACGCACAATTGTGTCTAAGGGTGCTGGAGATAATTTAGCTTTTACACAATCAGGGTGAAGATGCTGAAAAATGCTAATAACTCTGATCAGCATCGCTTGTAATGGTGCACTCTAATCTGTGCTCGAATTGATGTTCTGTCCTCCATGTACCCTCTGATTTCCTGCTTTCTGCTACCTCCATTTCATGATTACCCTGATATACTTTGTTCTGCCATCAGAAAAAAAAAAAAGACAGGGACTTCATTTTCCTCAGCTGGGAACCTTTTTCTTTTTTGCTAATTTTTAGTAGTTGTTATAATTGACATTTTCTTTTTGCAATATAAGAAAACAGCTGAGGGGAAATTTGAAATAGAGTTTTTAAAGTTTCAAAGTGCTTGTTTCTGCTTCAGAAGAAAATAGCAAAAATGAGCAAGAATTTTAAGGTGCATGCTTGCCATGTTAGTCGCTGGGGGTTTTGGTTCACATAGAAAGAAGGTGAAGGGGGAGAGGAATAATAGAAAAATTAAAAGGATTTTTAGACAAAGGCCAGAAAGGAAATCAGAGGGAATAACAGGCAGAATAAGATGATGAAAAGCAAAGATGTGAGCACTCTGTAGCCTGACAGATATGGTCCAGCAATGAGAGATGCTCATGGAGGGACCAGCTTTTGTCCTGTTTGATGTCAGTGGAATATTCAGAATAAGATAATACTCTAAGAGCAGCAGAATAGGGTTGAGTGAGACTATTTTAATACCTTACATTATCTTCCCTGTTTCCTTGAACCCATAAAAGTGGTTTCTACACAAGCAAGAGTGATTTTTGCGGGACTGTATAAAAAGTGAATGATTTAAATATAACGTAAGCACCTAATTCTGACCTTACTTCTGTGGTCAGTGCTGAATGAGACTTCTCAAACCATACAGAGTTTTAACCAGGACAGAGTAGAGATGTAAAGCTCCTGTAGGTACGCATAAGCAGTTTTTTTCCAGACAAAAGCTGAATGGCTGACCATGTATATTATAATGAAATAACGACTTTGGATGCTCTCTGGTCTCATAAGCCAGGCAGCCTCTAAATCCTACTGGTTTCTTCTCTTCCCTTTTCTTGGCTAGCCCTGCAGCTATGTTCCCAATAGCTGTAGAGTAGAAAAAAATATGCTGTACCTCTCTAGGGAGTCAAGAGAGATAGAAAAGGGTGGAGACAAGTGTATTTGAAGAGAAATTTCCCTCTTTCTCCTCATAATATGACAATTCTCACCTTAGTCCACCTCTGTTCCTCACTGACCTGAGGTTTTGCACAGCTTTGCATATTATTACAATTTGCTCACAGCACGAATAATGAATTCTATAAGTGAAACTGTGGGAAATCTAACACACATTTAAAGAAACGGGTCCTGCCATCTTGTAAGTGTTCGCTCTTTGTGGCCCGTGCTCCAGATCTTTACCCCGCAGCTCTTCAGGTTTTGGATTTTGCATGTTGAGAAATAAGGATGTAATAGAGAGTTGAGAGTTTCCCCCCTAGAAATTGTTGCAGTTTTACCGATTTGTTCTATTTAATCTAGGAGTCAGAACATTTCTGTGTTGTATATTTGTGAGATTCTCTGTTTGAGGAGGAAATGAAGCAGCCCCATGTGGGTGAGATGCTTTTGATGTGTTACAAGAGAGTGATGTGATTTTATTGCCCTTCAAGGTATAGTCCTAAAGCTCAAACTGTGTATGTGTGTGCTGCATCATTTGCCTCTGTCTCTGCTGTACATCATTTGCAATAACTATTTCCTTGCACTGTAACAAGCTTTCTGCTTTGCTTACCCTGAATAGCCCAAAGCAGCTTCAAGACAGTGAACAGCAGCTCTGCATTAACGACGTATGAATTAACACGTAAGTGCACATTGCCTTTAGATGAGACTCTTTGTAATGGTTCAAAATACACTATAGGCGAACTCCTATGGTTCTCCTCAGTGGATCTAGCAGAAATCAACACCGATTAATGATTCTGCTTTCTTGAGTTTCTTTTTCTTTAAGCCTTTGCTTTCACTACATCAAGAGACATTGATGATGCAAGTAGGTAGCTGTTGTAAAAATGTGGCTGCTGGGAAGGTAAAACATTATTGACTATAACAACCCAGTATTGCTGATGCTAAATGAATTTTGATTTGCTCGCTACATATTTTGCAGTCCATCTGAGTTTAGCTGTATCACATCATTAGTCCTATGATTCAAGCACTGCGATGCTCAGGCATTCCATGGAGTAGGAGGCCAGTCTAGAGAGGGCCCAATGAATTTATGTGCATCTCCAGAGGTGTTTTCAATTGGAAATGAATAAAATAGCATTCGACAGAGTTAAAAGGCAAGTTGCTTTGTGGTGATGATGGTTCACTAGATAGGTTTTGCCCAAGGCTTTTGAGTCACAGATTGTGATGGGCTAAAAAAAAAAAAAAAGAAGCCCTATCCCCAGTGAAACTTGCATGCATGAACTCTCATATGTTCCATTTTCTTCCACATCCAGTTAACACTAAAATCTCCCTTGTGGCTTTTCATGGCAGTGGTTAAAGCTTCCCTGTACGAGCTGCCCAGTACTGTAGCCTATATATCTTACTATATTTGTTTGTTTACGAACTTAGCATCATTATTGCTGATTTGCTTGCTGCATATTTTGCAGTCCATCTGAATTTAGTGGTATCACATCAGAAAGTTAGTGATGTATCAGATCTCGTTTACAGAATGCCTGAGAGCGGGGAATGATACTGGAGTGTGAGTCAGGTATGGGAGCACAACTCTTGTAAACGCTTCTGTGAAGCTGAAATTAGATGAACCTGTATGATTAGGTTTATTGAACCTTACCAAACCGATGACATACTGTCAGCCACAGAATTAAGGGTGCCATGTGATTCGCAGATAGCAAAGAAAATTATTGGCAGTGGGAAAAATTTAGACCCCTGGCCATGCATGTCTTAATCAATTCAATGCTCATTTAAATAGGGCAATTTGTATTATTGATTGCTCTCTTACTCTAATTTCAACGTTAACTATTTTAGATGATAAATATTTTTGTTAGGATTGATTCTTTCATCTTGAAAATACAAAATCTGAAACTGTTCATGCAATGCCTCCCCTAATGACGTTGACATGATTCTACTCAACCTCGTTTGCATCTGCTGATTACCCTCATACCACTGGGGTTTCTAGGTTTCGTTCATAATGCTCTCACTCTCCTACCTCATCTGTCAGAGCAGTTTCTATATGTCAGCAAAGAAATTGGTTGCCTAGTGGCCAAATGGAGTCCAGACTTCGAATTCTCCTTTGTCTTTGTGATTTATGTTCAGGCTGTGGTCACTTTGAAGGAGAAAGACATCCTCGAGTTTACTCCCAGTGGGACTCCAGATTCCCCACTGCAGATCATCTTCTGCAGTGATGTTCTTGAGCAGTGCAGTTGCTTAAATGACTCCCCGGATGAAAATCCCTAGGATTAGGCAAAGGCTTGAAGCCATGTTCTTTCCTACCAGTAGAGATCAAAAGGAGCCCATATGTGGAACATTCAAAGCAAAGTCCTGCCTTTTTCTGTCATTAAGAATGACCTAGAGATGTTCATCTAGCTAGTTACCCATCAGGAATGATTCCTCTTACTGGAGCAACACCATAGGAAACACTGGAAAATCCTACCTTTTCATGGCAAAGATCTTTCATGATTCTGCAAATTGTGATGTGTGAATTAAGGAAGGATGGAAGTAGACATTGCACTATTGTACTGTTCTAATGCTGTGTTTTATGAGAGAGAATTCCGGTGATAATGAGGTGATGGACTCTAAAAAATACCTGTAATATAGTATAAATAATTATGTATATTATGGTATTTTACTTTTTCAGACTTGAAGAAATACAAGAGATATGAGGTGCTAATGACAGCATATAATGTAATTGGTGAGAGCCCTACCAGCACACCAGTGGAAGTCTTTGTGGGTGAAGCAGGTAGGTAAAAGGAAAATTAGTTGATGTTTTTTAAAAGTACCAGCATGTTTTAGTATTCTCCAGATAATGTTTAATATTTGCCCAGGAAAGGGATGGTTTGGAAAATTCACCAGTCATGTTCACAGTTTTTTGTAGTATCCTCTCCTGGAATGCGTTTGCACTGACAGTTTCTTGCCATTGGAAAGTCAGTTGGTCTATATGAGTAAGGGGAGAAAGGGCATTTGAAAGAAACACAATATTTTCCGAGTTGCAGGAGGATGACTGTTCATACCAAATTAGCTTGAGGGAAAAATTGACTCAAGTTAAAGAAGTGAAAAGTGGAGCACAGGAAAGCCACGAGGGAAAAGAAACACAACTACAAAACAAGGGAGACTTGGAAAGCTGGTTCTTTTATTTTATAGCTCTCTGTGTAGAGACATTGCCTGAGCACCACACCTTGCTGTATTTTTGTGCTTTTGAAGTGGAGAAGATGCCGTGCCCAGTGTAATGCTGGCTGGGGAGGCACAGCTGATGGGGACTCTCAGGAACGTGCAGACTCTGTAGCTGCATCCAGCCCCTACAGAAGCTGAGGGTCGGTGGCACCATTCACACCTTTGCTTATGGATCTAGTGCGTGAATCCAGGCTGTATTTATGAAATGTAACTTGCCGATCCTTTTAAAATCCTTCCATTGGAAGGCCGGAGGCAGAAATCAGGACAAGACATTTAACTAGACACTTCTTGGAACGCCTTGTGAAACAGGTGACTTGCAGAGCCCAGGTAACCCATGTCTGAGTCTGTTCTTCTCTGGCTGAGAAAGGCAGGACTGGAGCAGCTGATGTCTTCCTCACAGCCATGATGGTGGTGCCGTATTTATGGTGACCCCAGCCAGAGAGAGGCTGGCGCCGAAATAGTTGTTAGTTATGGTATCAATTCCCGCAGCAGCATCTTTTGAAGCTTAGAACAAGAACAGGCGGCGCGCACCCTCCTGTTGTTCAGTCTGCCACTGTGAAGAAATCTGATTACACTTTTGTTCTTCTGTCTCAAGGCTAGGATGCAGAAGCTATCAAACCTAGCACTGATTCATTTTATTATTATTCACTAAATATTCCATTGCTCAAAACTAAGCAAAGCACATTATTTTTTAAACTCTGCTACACAATTTTTAAACTCTACTTAACCTTTTCATTTCAAACATGGTGTAACATTTGCTATCTTTCTCTGAAAACATCATAAATTAATCAGAGCAGCCTGGTTCTGGAGAGACAGCTGGCAATATTTACATTTTTTTTTCTAGTTTGCTGCTGCTCCAACTTAGTTCTGCAACTGCAGCAAAGAAAGCCCCAAGTGGAGCCAACTGTATCTGGCTCCAAAATACATTTTTGTTTCGGAGTTAATATCTCACTGCTGCAAATGGAGCCAGCACATGCATTTGTACACATGTACACAGCACAGAAAATCAGCTGGGAAACAAGGAAATGCTGTTATGTCGTGTCTTTTAATCTCATGGTCCAGGTCTTCCTTATTATGACTCAGGGAACAGGGAAGTGGAAGGAGCCAAACTTGGGAGGAAACTGAGATATCCAGGAGAACTTCTTCCATAGGCAGGGCTGGTGTATCTGAAGTTGTAGCGTGACTCAGGCTTTTTCTTAGAGATACTGGTTTCCCTCTGGTTAGGGACAGTCCGCGTTCATGCGGTAGAAATGATGAATGTGGGATCTTCCTGCCGATTTTCACTCTTGTTGTGTGAAGTTATTACACTTTGTTATATAACTCCCTCTTCCACCTTCAGAACCGACTGTGATTTATGCTGTGAGTAAAGTAATTGGAGCTGGTATTGCAATTTAAGTTTTAAATTGATTTGTGACACCTTTGAGTTAAAGTGTGCTGTGGAAATACACGTTTTTGTTGTTATTGTCTGCTTGATGTTCTTACCCATGGTAAAGGCAGTTAAGCAGGAAGCTGGGAAAAAATGGGTCTGTTTAGCTTCAACAATGGGGCACCCATGTTGAAAACAGAGAAAACCTTCCCGATAAACAATAAATGCTGACAACACAGGCGCAGCGCTGAACACAAAATGACTGAAGGGGCCCAGTCCCCAGTCGGAAGGCCCCAGATAACTCACGTCTCAGTGCTGTTAAACGGTGCTTCATTCCGCCATAAGGGATGCAGTAATTCTGGTAGGGGTGAGAACATTCCTCTGTCGGTTGTAAAAAAGAATATACAGCACGTGCCTTTGGGGAAATGTGCTGGGTTTAGGCCAGCTCAGTCAAAATACCCAGTTCTGTGCGGTTCTGGTGGGTGTTTCATACAGCGTGGGGCACCTGGAAATAATACTGATGGTTGATGTGCTGTTCAGCTTCTACGTCTGCTGCAGCCAGACGAGCGATGCAGAAGGAGGAATGTCTGTAATTCCTTCCCTCTTGTGCTCTCCCCTGTTAGATTTGAAGATTTTTCTATCGTGTATCTGGATTTTTACAGTAAAAGCTCTGGTATGCAATGGAGCCCCCTGACGAAAAAGCGCCATTAAAACCAACCTTCTGGCAGTTTTGCCAGTCAAACAAGTAAAAAGTACCCGAATGAGGAATTTCTGTCCAGCCCTGGAGTGCCGTTGAGCTGTTCCCCAGCCAACAGCCTCCTTGGGAGCTCAGGTCTCACTTGGCTCTGACTGATGGGCAGTGAGAAATTTTGGAGGAGAACAACCTGCTGTCGGCAAAGGGCCAGGCACGAGCAGCAGACCTCTGTGTCCCGACCTGCCTGGTGAATAACGGAGCTGGATGCATTTGGGGTTTTTTTTGTTACAGTAGCCCAAAAGATCAAAGCCCCGGCAAAGGCTCCGTTTTGAGTTCTTCCTGGATGTTTGCAAAACTCACCGGCAGAGTAATTCTTGCCATGCGAGGGGAACAGGCTGGGAGTCCTTGTGCTCCGAGCAGCCGGGAAGGATGCGCTGCCTGTTCAGTCTGAACAGAGCCAGTGTCCTTCCCCTGCCTGCCTCAAGCATCTGGATCTTCCTCCTCTGTGGACCAGAAGATCCTCATAACGTTGCCTTTTTAGAGCTGGCTGCAGCTCTGCCCTGCTCGTTAGAGAACTACGTGCCTCTCCTGACAAATGACAGAAAAATTGAAAGCCACCACTTGCAGAAATTCGGAAGGGAGACGCAGCCCCGTTGGCAAGCCCCCTTCTCGCCTTGTTAATTCATTTAACAGTTCAGCTGTCAGGGATGCCGGCTTTGATTGGGAAGGCAGCGAGTGTTCGGTGAGAGGCTGGGTACCAATATCCATCCCAGCCCTAAATGCAGCTGCTACCAGAGGTGCTGTTCTGCTCGACTGAAATTAAGGCTCTGTTAGAACAGCCACTATATCAAGAGCATTATTCTACCAGGTCGCTGTCACTGTCTGATTGTGTGGTGGGCTCTGGAGTTCAGGAGACTCCACTACCTGCATTTTAATTAAACAGAAATCACAGGTTTGGGGCAGACGTGCTTCACCTAATTTGGGAAGGTGAATAAAATGGAAGGCGGCAATACAAATCCTGTGCTAACAAGCCTGCAGCCTCCAATGCTTCTCCCATATACTGCAATGCTGTTCTGGATGAAAAATAATGGAATTCATAATTTCTTCCAGCAGCTGCTGCTGGAGGAGGGCGCATGTGTGTGGAGAGGAGGTAGCAGAAGGGGTGAAGTGCACCTGGAGACACTAGCCTTTAAACAGGTTGTAAATCCATTTGTGTGAAGAGGGGAGTGATGTATGCCATTTTAACGGATGGTGACATTGGTGACCTTCAGAATTCACAAGAACTGATGAGGCTGTTGTTGTTGCTGTTCTTCTTAATAATGGTCTCTGAGAGCTAGTTCTGCAATGGTAGTAAAAAGAGCTGGGAAACAGAGATCCCCTTAGCAGTCCTCTCTTAAAATGCCACCTTGGTTGTACCATCATCTTACAGAAAAGGTTTCCTGGCCATCTCACTTTCTTCCAAGTGAACCTGTAGCTTGGAAAGGAACAGAAGTGGGACAGAGGGATGACTGCTTCTCACCTTTCTTTTCTTGCCATCTTCAAAAACCTGAATCTGCCTCTTGGTGCGAAGCTAGCAGACACTAAAGCAAATTTCCTGCTGTTATCTCCAATTATTTCCATCTGCCCTCTTGCCTGCAGCCCCACAGGTGTTCCTGGAGTTCACAAACTTTATTTTGTCCACCCATAGCTGACACATGGAGGGAAGCTCAGCTCTGCCAGTAACTCAGAGCTGCCTGGCAAGAAATAGAAACCATCTGGAAAGCTCCAAGACCAAAAATAGTGGGTTAGGTTTTGGAAAGAGAAGGCAAAATAGAGAAAAGAAGCCTCTCAAGGAAGAAAAGACTTGACTCAGGCACCTGGCTCCCCTTTATAAGCTACTTCATAACTGCTTTATAAACTGTTTTCATCTCTTTCTGCAGGCCTCAGTCTTTTCACGTGTTCATACAAAATACCCTATGCGGTGTCACCTCCCCATCATAAGTCGCTTTCTGGAGAAGAAGATCCTGCAGCACTACTTTGGGCTACTTCTCTGTACTACTTCTCCTACTTCTCTATAAGAGAAAGGGGGGCCTTTCTCTTACAGCACAGAAGCTTCATCTCCTTCCCTGCCCCAAATGTAGCTGAGAAGATGCTGTGCAGAGAAGTCCCCTGTGCCTCCTTGTTAACATCCTACGAGAGGAATGACAACATCTCAGCGCGTTAGAGCTGGCAGCTTCCGTCAGTCTGCCGCGGCCCCCTTGGCTGTTTTCTCCTATCTGCTGGGGACACGTGGCCGTGTCTCTCGGTGCCTGGCTGCTGTGTGCAGATAGGGAACGCGTTGCTGCTGGCACAGCTGGAAGAACCGGGTGGGCATTTCCATCCCAGCCTGGAAGAGGGGAGAGGAGGATTATCGTGGCCGTTTCACATTGCAGTAGCCTAAAACCTGTCAGCCTAGGGACAGTGTCTTCCCTTGATAAACAAAAGGGAATGGAGGGAAGCTATTGGAAAGTACTGTAATACTTAAATTATTGGTTTCACTTGCTCAAACTTTAAACAAAAGGCGTTGACCTTTGTTGGCACTTTAAAAGCACCAAGCCTTTGAAATGCCAAGGTGTTTGCCTTTTAATTGACACTTCTGAACATCAGCAAAAGGCTACTTTTGGGGGGTGGCAGGGTGTTTGAAACATTGATTTTCCTTTCCCCTGCTCTTTAAATTTAAAGAATCTTCAGAGCTGTTCCGATATCACGCTCAATTGTGAAGGAGCTTTACACAGCCATCCTGGGAACACCCTGCTCCAGGAGTGGCTCTGGGTTTCATCCTGTCCCCAATGTCTTTCTCCCTAAGGAAGGAGAAGTTCTCTGAGCTCAGAGTTAAAGATCTGAGCCATGTTCTCCAACAACGCACTAAAAGAGCAGAGCTAGAAAGCGAAACTATAGGAAGACGGGGAAAAAAAGTGGTGAGACATTTCCAGTTTGGACTGGGACAGAAACCTTTTTTCAGTTTCTCTTACGTTACTGGAAACCATTATGCGTGTATCCTAACAGCGTTCTGTTTCTGAAAGTAGGATCAGCCACTGGGTGCATCCCATCGTGGTGGATTTTAAACTCCTCTAGACTCCGTCTATATGTGGTTTCCACTTGGAGCTTGCCTGCAGTAAGTCTAATTTGGATTTGTTGTTCCCATCAATGCAGCTCCACTGGTGGTAATAGCAGTATAGATAGCACTCGCCTGCGTTATCTAATCCTGCAGGGCTGTGACAGGATAGTAAAAAATAACAAACTAAAGTGTGCTTACATTAGAGCATTAGTCATTCCTTGTGTGTTACTGGTATTGCTGCACTGCCGGGGAATTACGGATATGAATTTTCTGTATAAACCTTGGCTCCCTTTTCCTATTCAAGCTGGCTGGTTTTTTAAGTGTAGTTTTACATTCTTAATCTGTTTACAGGCGAGCACAAAGGTTTCATAATTAAACTTCCAAATTTGGTAGCTGAGCTCAGTAGCTGCTCCTATAATGGTGAGACAGAAAGTAACCGCGCCAGCATGAGTCTATGGAAGAAGTGTCCTTAATGTCAACATGTCAAAAAGACATCCCTGCAGCTCTCTGGAGACTGAAATCTAATGTCAAGGCAGAAGGAAGCAAAGTCTAAGTGAGAGTCGTACTGCTGTCAAAGCAAGTTATTCTACCATATAGGAAAAGGAATTTTAAGAGAATGCACTGGAAAGCAGTGTCCAGATTGAGACATAGATTTGATGGGCTTATTTGACATCTTTAATTCTCTGTTGACAATCCAGAAGCTCCCTAAAATGATTTGCAATGTTTTCATGCTGCAAGTAAAAGCTGAATGTGCGCCTCATTAACAGCTCGTTAAGTTGTTAATATTGGTCATAAGCAGCCTTTGGTACAGCACAATGCTTTATACGGTGCTGCAGCTCCTGCTTAGCTCTGGTTTAATTACCTCTTTTTATGACATCTCAATGTAGGAAAGATGTTTCTGTCCAAGCAAAAATATCACGGGGTTTTGATCAACTGAGCTCGCTTATCTCTGCCACTGCTGCCGCTGGTGTGGGTGGCGTTGGGCTGCGTTTGCCATGCGGCGTTTTGCTCAGATGATGAACTTCCATCTCACAAACCCAACAATTTGATGTCGATTTTCGGTACTGACTGCAGCCCAGGACAGAGAGGCTCGCCGTACTCAAATTCATCACCAGGACTCCTTTCTTTGTTCTGCAGTTGGTGCAAGCGGCAGTGGGAGGGGTAGGACAAATTAGCTGTTCTGCTGCTGTGTTCTATGGCCTGTGAAGAACCGAGAGCAGGGACAGCCCTGCACAGTACACGGAGGGCGGAGGGACGAGAAGCCTGATCGTGTATGCAGAGCCTTACTGAACTAACAGCACAGCTACTCTATTAAAAGCAGAGGAATTAACCTTCCTTTCAAAAACATGAGCAATCAGTAGTAAAGTAAAACGGACCATAAATTGCGCTGGTAAAGAAGCAGGGAAGCCCCTGACTGGTAACTCGTATTCAAGCAGACACACACTGGAGTTTGAGTATTTTCTGACTAAAGGGTTATATTTGCAGCCAAATTTCTGTTTCCTCTAATTGTGCAGTCCTGCTCTGCTTGTTTGCAGTCATCCTGGGATATGTGAGCAAAATGCAGTAAGTATTTTCATATGGGTCTCAACTCCTGTGGTTTTGCCTCCTCTGCACCACTTTACTGTGAAGCCAGCTGTAGAGAAACACAGTTGGTTTTCTTTTCTGACATCTGTTTGCTGTATCCATCGTCAATCATGGAGCTGGAGGCATTTCAGGTTGCCTGTTGTAGACAGCAAACAAAAAAGTTGCAACTTTTTCCTGTGAAAGTAAGAATTAGCAATATTCTGAGACATTTTGGCCACAGCAGCCAGACACTGAGGTGATGTGGGGGTGTAGGACCACAGGGATGAACTCAGGGATGCTGTGACTGCAGATTAAACAAAGAGAGAGAAAACTCTCACTCCAAGTTGAGAAAATGTAAATTTAATCTTTCTCTCCCCAGGAGCACAGGATCACAATCCTCCCTGGGCTTCCCTGACCACTGCAATCTGTAAATCCTAAATTAATCCCTTGTGGGGTTCAGCTCCCCAAATTTGCATTAAAGCCAAGTGAAAGGTTATCACAGTGGCACATCTGACCTGCTCAGTTTGACTTTTTTCCAATATGGCTTTTAGCATTTGATATATGGCAAACACAGTGGAGATTCACCCTAATTATTTGGTATGTTCTCTTAGCTTTAGCGGAGCATAAGGAGCTATCGGTGCTTATTGGGCGTTAGCAGGTGCTGCCATTACTATTAGTGAACATTAGGTGGGTGCTTTTCTTGGCTGCCATGAACTTGTGGTATTATGATATTAGAGTGTGGGATTAACAAAATATAATGAGTGGAACATGGCTGTAAAAGGAGGAGGAGGAGGAGTCTTGGGAACCAGAGAGCCTGGGGAAATAGTCTGAAGTAGGTAATTTTGCCTCTGTCTAATGGGTAGACATTTTCAAGAAAGTTGGGAGTGGTACTTTCCACCCTGGTGCTTTTCCCAGGATCAGGCTGGAGTATCAAACACTCAGCACATCTTCCCCATCCCTTGCACCCTTGAACAACCTTCAGTACCAACCTGGGGGTGAATCCCGCTCTCATCAGAGCTGGCTCTGCTCTCAGTTACCGACGTTCACACTGGCTGAGCTACACCCACATTTGCATTGATGTAAGTGAGAGGGGATTTTAGCTTGTAGGTTTGTGCCTGGGTGTTTGTTTGCGCATACCTAATGCTTGTCAGACTCGCGCTGTTCCTGCTCACGGGTCCGTCTCTGCTGACTGATGGGCTCCTTGCCTGTGTGTGATCATATCCTTGTTGACACAAAAGAAATAGAGGAAAAAAAATCTCTTTTTTTTTATTATTATTTTCCCCCTTCCTCTTTTAACCACCTGTATGCCCTTGCCAGAGGCAGCCTGACAGTTCTATAAGGACTTTTCTTTTGGGCCAGGAGTTCTCAGTCCCCTGATGGATAATCTCAGTATGCAATGTGATAGCCTATTTTAGGTTTGTATTAGCTAAGTAGAACTGTGGGCTTCAGCAAAAGTGTTTAGTTTTTGTTTGCAGGCTCTATTTTGCAGTACTGCTCCATGAGATTTGCTTCGTTTGTAGGCATTGTAATGCGATCACAGTAACTTTTTCTGCATCACTCAGATCGTGCCCTGTCCCGTGAAAATCCTGGGTTGCACGTGGCTCATTGGGAAATCTCAACCCCAGATTAAAAGGTTATTAATCACAGCAATAGTGTTTTCGCCACTGCTGGAAGAGATGGTGAGGGGCAGATTGAGAATTACTTCTGCTTGAGTCACTTGCCAGTTTATGAAGGTTCTTCGTGAATAAGTCATATCCGTGGGGGTTTCCTCAGAACGATTGCCTCCTCAGTTCAAAAAATGGCATTGGCAGATAACCTCCTGAAGTCTGTGTCTGTGGAAAGGATACTCCATTTCCAGTCCTTGTTTCATTTCAATGTTTTTCCGATACGTGCAGTGAATGTCACCTCTCCCTCTTTCCTCCCTCCACCCACACCTCCCTCTCATATCTCTGCAGATGCTGAAGACGTGCAGAGTCAATGCTGGGAAGCTTCCCAGTGCTAAGCAAAGAAGCTGGGGTTGTTACATTTGGGTATCATTTGCAGCTGGTTGTATTCATGCTTTTTCCTGACTTTAATGCCCTTAAAAATTTGATGGGGCAAAACACAGCTACTGTACTAAGTGTAGTATACAGGGAGGGGGCCACGTGTTTGGTTACCCAGATAAAATGACAGCTATTCTCTTTCTCCTCACCACCCCTTCTTCTCCACCTAGCTAGGTTTGCCTGTTTATCTGCCTATTTTTGCATCGATTAGATTCTGCTCCCTCTTCATCAGTGTTCTTGAGGGTGAGGGCGGTGTTCGAGTTCTTCACTTATTGACTTCCACTGGTGTCTTGTACACTAGGAAATGTTTCAATTTCTCTTACACTGATCTATGCAACCATGCAAATTAACACATCTATCACACAAATCAACATCCCTGAAAAAAAAAAGGTCATTTCCTATTAAAAGCTGGGTATTTCTACCTGCTATACACACACACTGCTCCCCCCACCAGCTTTTGTCGTATGTCTGTTTATCCCACTGCGTCTGAAATACATCGGAGCAACCCCAGAAAGTGCAGTCCTTGGAAAAAGTGCGTACTTCACAAAATGTAGCCTAGCTTAAACCAGCCAGAAATTGGTGGGAAACATCTTTTACATTCTAAAAATAGTTTGTGCTGCATTGTCACAGCAGACAGCAGCTTCGCAGTAGCTGGTTTTGAAGCACAATTAACTAATTGTTATTGAACTAATCAGCATCATTCACGCAGCATTCCTGGCGGCACAGAGGTTCTGCTGCACACAGGAAGCATTCCTCTCTCCCCCCTTTTTTTCCCGGACTCTGTAAGAAAATGGCCAATAAACACTGAACGATTTTCTCTCAAGCTGCTTTGCCTTCATGGAAGGAGTGACTGCAAACACCTGCAGATACACCTCTTTGTTCTTTCTTGGGAGGTATCATCCTTCCCTACCTTCTCTAAGCCCACACTGCAAGAAAACCCCTTGCGTTTCGCTTTGCCCATTCTGCAGATGGGCCTGGCTGTTTTATCTTGTGACCTTCTGTTTGTTGTGTTGTGTTTGGCTTTTATAATCCACTTAACTGTTGCTTATCTACGCCATAACTTGAGGGCAGTAGCTGCAATGGGAGAAGAAACAATCTGTTTTCCGTGCCGCTGCAGGGAGAGGACTTCTATATGGTGAGGATGGTTTAGGCTAGACATTAAAAAAAAGGGGGGGAGTTACTCTAAGGGTTATTAAGGATATGCTTGCAGAGTTTATGTGGGGATGGCAGGGGAATCCGGAAAGAGGTCGGTGATGGAGATTACACAAACATCCAAGCGGCAGAGCTGATCTCAGTGTGATGCAGGAGGATGGATCTCTGAGCCCTCTCCAAATCCTTTCCAGCTCTATTTTCCATGACTGTGTGTGTCAGGAACCTGTGTGTAAACTTTGGAGCTTCTGCGTGTGCAGCATTTGTCAGTACATGCTACGGTGAATATTGCTGTGTCTTCTCTCTTGTTGTTACTCAGTAGGTAGATAAGATAACAGCTGATAAGTCAGAACATGCTGCAACCACCCCTCCATTATAATGTGTAGACATCCAGATTAGAGGCTTTTTAGGCCTGGAGCTGTCTCTTTGTTCTGTGTTTATGCAACACATTGTGCAATGAGATTTTGGCCTCTAGGTGCTAACACCAAAATGCAAATATATTGATTACTAGGGAATAAAAGCAGACATGTTCACAAAGGCATGCTTTGATGAACTGGGGGGAAAATGCTTGCTAGATACAAAAGGATCAAAGGTCTTTAGAAAACAGAAATTTGCTTGGGATTGTTTGGAACTGTGGGATCAAGCTGATACACAGAAAATCTTCCATCTCTTTCACTGCATTTTTCTCCTCACTTTTGTCTGCACGTTTATATAAATGGCACGAGTATCGGGAAATCTTGTCCCAGACTTGTCTATGAATTTCCTGACATAATTCTGGCATTGTAGAAACAATTAGAAAATCAGTAGAGGATAAATCCTTTGCTACCAAGAAGCTGGAGCAGGAGGAAGAGCACCAAGGAATGCTTCATAAAAAGTTATTACATTTACCCAATGAATCACGAGGATTTGTAGCCTACCTGTGCTACAGAGCATCGTGGCAACTGTCACAAAGAAAAGGAACAGTAGTTTTATATTGATGAAAAGCTCTCGGTTCCACACAGCCCAGAGAGCAAATATCCCAAGCAAGCAGCGAGAAAAACTGAGGTGAACCTTCTGCACTGCACGGAGCTGCGGTGCAGGCAAGCCACTGGGGATTTAAGCACCTTCTCTTTAAAGGTTATAAGCATTTGCAAGCTCAAATTGACTGCAGTGTGAGCAGAGGCTGTTCAGTACGACTGGAAATTGAGGGCAGTGCTTTGTTTAAATGTGGATTTAGATGTGTAACTTTATTTCTGGGCTCGTTTTGACTCTCTCTTGCATTTCCAGGTAGATTTGTTGTCTTTACGTGATCTTGCCAACATCATCCCGGTCTGAGGATGTCATTATTTTTTTACTAATTACTATACACCCTGCTCAGCCTTTCTCATTTTTTGTCTGAGGGTGAGTTTGAAGGAGACAATCTCAAAGGTGAATTGAAATCAGATAAGGAAAGAAATGTTTATAAATATCTGCGTGAGATTCCAAGGCAAGATACGTGCACAGAATTAGACTTCGTGAATACATACAGCTTTTTTTCAGGAAAAGTGAAATGCTTTCCACCTGCCAAGAGCTGAGTTTGGACCCTCAGGGATCTGTATCACTCCTGCTATAGTTGATAATATCACTAACATCTAAAGCAGTGTGAGGTATGCAGCTTTAACCTTGCTTTTTATGTATTCGTGATTTCAACAGCCATGAAAAAAATCAGAGCTCGGTAATCTTGAACTGCATTCCTAGAAGGTAAAAGGCTTTTGAATTCACCTTTAAAATGCACTTGTTTTTATTGGCACAGGCTGTCTGCACATTCAGGGAATGGTTTGGGCTTTCAAACAGGTAGAGTCTTTAGGGATGTGTTTCTTTCTTTTTAAAGTATTTCATTTCACCCTTAATGTAACGTGCTGTCTGCACGGAGCCACATCAAGCATCAGCAGCACTTTTCTGCTGTCCCTTGCTGTCAACAAGAAATCTGTGCTTAGAAGAGGAGGGACACATCAGCCTTTGAAAGCTGAGCAGAGGGACAGACTCACAGGGCACAAAACCAAACAATTTGCATCTCGCCGAGGCTCTGGGGTAGCGAAGAGAAATGTCTTTTTCCGCAACGTCTTTTTTGTTTTTCCTCCCATCAAATTTTCCGCCACCGTGCCAGCAAAAGTGCAGCTCCAGCAGTGAGCGTGTCAGTGGAGAATGATCACTGGCAGTTTTTAACCATTGTGTTTCTTAGACGTGCGGCAAACAGGGTTTGAGGAAAAGCGGTGATTTTCTGGCAGCAGACCGCGCACGCCGGCTCTTCTGATGGTCGCCTCTTGGAAGTGGCAATTGTCGCAGGCTGGCACACGGGATCCAAAGACAAACATTGTTGTAGGTGCTGCTTCAGACCTGGGTATTGAGAGCACTTTGAAGCTGTCAGCTCAGGACAGGCAGTAGTGTCACTGCCTTGAAAGAAAATACATAGCTAAAGTGATCCATTTTCTTCCGTGATTGTACATATTCCCATTTCCCTGAGCACGTCATCATCTGCAAATCTCCGAGATGTATTTTCAGGTTTATACTGTGTGATCAGTTTGGCCTCACACTCTTATGTGTGACGAGAAAGACTCAAAATCTTGAGACTTTTGGTCCTTAGCAGAACAGCACCGCATTGCACTGCAGGCAGCCGGCGGCTGCTCCCGGCGCTCCTCCGGCAAAGGGGAGAACACGGGGCAGCAATTAGACAAGTTCATCCCTGTGAACAAGCTGTATTTTACTGGTGGCTATTGTCACCTCCTGCATTCGCTACATCCCGCTGAAAAGGAAGCAAAAAACTATAATAAGTAGTTTTAACTGAGCACTGGGATAAAGGCTATTTTCAATTTTACCTTTCACGTTTTAATTGTACAGCAATAATTTTGCAATAGAGTTGCCGATGGCAAACAAGCAAAAGACATTAACTTTATTTATGTTTTGGATTATTAATGTGGCTGTTAAAATTCCTCCAGTTAGTTTTGATTGAATTGTTTTTTTGTGCGATTCTGTCGTTTAATGGAGCGGTAAATAAGAATTTCTGATAATGAGCCCAAGCATCTGTCACAACAACCTGGCGCTGGTTATTAACATTTCCATTAACGGCAGGGTGGGCAGTGATAATATGGAAACCA
Organism: Pampusana beccarii; assembly: GCA_013399365.1. NCBI lineage: Eukaryota > Metazoa > Chordata > Aves > Columbiformes > Columbidae > Pampusana > Pampusana beccarii. The sequence goes on along the minus strand of VWYH01006847.1, from coordinate 554,696 downwards.
CACAGTTAGAACAAAATAAATAGTTGGTGTCAGGCTGAGTGGGTGTTAATTACTATTTTATTTTATAACTCTGGGGGGAGGGAGTATTGGTAGAAAAGTGTGACTTATGAAGGTCATTCTCTCTAAAAAAGAAATCTCCAGAGGAACAGATAACGGGGGCTATCTGACTCGGGTAGTGAATGTTTTATCACTTCTATTTATGGCCCATAAAGGGGCAGAGAGAAGAGATGCAGCTTTCTCGGGTGGTCTGGGTGAAGGCTACGGCACCGTGAACACGGAGAAAGGAGGAGCGTACCCTTTGCCTGGCCTTTCTCTCCCTGCTTCTGGAGTTTGAACAGGACACGCTTCGGCACCTTTTCTGTAAACAGAACACGTGCTGTTTTGGTAAGACCTGCTGGAGGCAGAGACAGCAGGTCTGGAACACAGGCCGTCCTTGCTAGCCGCTGGGGAAGAAAATCCACCTGCACCAAGTTGGATCCCGACAAAGGGAATGATGGTGTGACCCAGGTGCGTTCAAAGATTAGTTTTCTAGCACAGCACAATGCAAAGAAGAAACGCTGTCAGGATCCAAAAAGAGCCAGTGTGCGTATGTGAAGGTATAATCAAAGCAGAGCTAACAAGCAGTGAGCTAGAAGTCGTTTTGTCATACATAAAATATTAGTTGAATTGATTAGCATCTGACTGGTTTTGGAGGTAATTTAGGCAGTGTTGCGGTCCTAAGTCTTGGAGCGTTGCAAACGGGCTGTTACGAAGGTTTGCCGCGGAGTGGGAGGCCAGGCTGGCGGTGACAAGGGGCTGCCGGGGACTTCAGGAGTGCTGGGTCAGACACGGTGTCACTGCCAAAGGCAAGTCCCAAACCTTACCGTCGAATGGAGACAAAACCCTCCTTTCTTTTCCAAAGCCGCTGGCAAGATTGAGTTGATTCGTTGTCTAACCCAGTTTGTGTGGGAACACAACCATGTCCAGAGGCTCGGCTGCTCCTCGGTCCACGTGCGCCGAGACTTCCCGGTGATACAGACACCCCCGGGCTGACGTGTGGCGTAAACAGAGTCTGTCCTGGGTCCTTCCGCAAATGGGAAATCGCAACCTGGGTATGAAATAGTTCTGCTTGTCGCTCTTAATTCTTCTGTCCTCCTTTCTCTCTAGCACCGGCGCTGGCCCCGCAGAACATCCAAGTGAACTCCCTTTCTGCAAGCCAGCTGGAGCTCACCTGGGACCCCCCTCCCGCCGACAGCCAGAACGGGAACATCCAAGGCTACAAGGCAATCCTCCTGTTTCTACCGGTTGCATTTATCTTGCTTGGCGTTGCTGTTACTTGTGAGATAGCTCTACAAACTGCAATTGCCCTTACTGCGTAAGGCAAATTAAAACAGCCTTCAGACTGCAGTATGGAAATGGCACTAAGTCCCAAAATCAAAAGAATGAGATTGGGGGGAAGAAAAGGCAAAGAATGTTGCTGTTTGTGGAGAAGGAGAGCATGGGGAAACAGGGTATGCAGATAAGGAGGCAACTCCACTTATGCAGGCAACATATCTGCTCCAAAAAGCAACAGACACACAAGAGCTAGAGGCAAGAAATGTATTGAAGAAAATTAACTGAGCTTTCTGTCTATAAAATACTACAAACCAGTAGGAAAAGCAGAATTTTCTCCAAGCTGTTGTTTCATTTCCTTAACTTTAACAAAATTAAATCGTAGTATTAATTGCATTTGGTTCATAGGAGATGAGCACGTTGCACAGGCATGTTGTTTAGCTTTTCCAGCATGAGAATGGACCCTCAGAGAGTGGAAGTGGGCAAGTCTACAAACACTGGAGCTTGGCTGGGGTTCAGCATCTGGCTCTGCCTCTCCATGAATTTAGGTCCATAAGTGAAGAAAAGCCAAGCCAATGTGAATAATCTGGCATCCCTTCTTGGCAGTAACAAGCATCCTTATATATCAATTCATGTTCTTTTCCTTTTGTACGTATATAGATGGCTCTAACAGCTTGGCTTGTAGAGCCAAGGTGGAGTCTTGCCTTGGCTCGTTCCCTCAACTTTCTGGCTTGCTTTGGCCTGTTATAACGCTCTTGCTGCCAGGCCTGTAAAATAAGTAGGGCTGGCACCACTTTTCCTCTTGGAAAGGACTTGTCCAAAGCCTAATTTAATGGCAACGGGATAAAAATTACGTAAGGGAAGAATAAGGAAAAGTACCTCAAGGAACTTTAAGGAAAGGCTTTATTACCCTTTTCAGGAGGCCATTTGCGCGGCTGTCCAGTGAACACAAAGGGTGAAACCGTTGTGTGTGTTGGAGGTGAATTATGGAGAGTCGTATCAGGATGCCAGTGCTGACAGGCAGCTAGCATTTCAGGGAGAATTTAAAAACTGACCTCTCGTCGCTGAACTCTGGCAGCTCTTATCTGCTGTCATTAGGCCATATTCTTCAGCCTGTGCTCTGGTTTTGAGTGATGTACTCAGCTTCACAGTCTCTGGACTCGAGGGAATTTGCCAAAGGGAGATAAAAAATGGGGCACGTGGTGAAAAGCATTAGTATCCCATTTAACGTAGGAGTCCAGAGCAAGACTGCACCATCTTCCTGATCTTTTCTACCTGCGGTGCCCAGATATTTCCTGGGCGTAGAGTATACTAAAACATCTCACTGTCTCAACAGATTTATTACTGGGAGAGCGACACCCAAAATGACACGGAGAAGGTGAAGGTCCTTTTCCTCCCGGAGACAACAGTCCGGCTCAAAAACCTGACCAGCCACACGCGGTACATGGTCTGCATCTCGGCGTTCAACGCGGCCGGGGACGGCCCCAGGAGCAGCCCCTCGCAGGGCAGGACACACCAGGCGGGTACGGGATCCTCGACTTGTCTCAAAGCACAGGCTTGGTGATGACCCGCACGTAACTGGGCAGTTGGTGAAAGGGAAGTGGGTGCAGGAGGGCACGGGTGTTTAGATTTAATTTTCACATGGGTCATTATGTTGCAATGGTTTTGCAGGGTAGTGGGGAAGGGATCGCATAAGTGGACCATGCGGGAAAGGGAGTGATGCAGCAGAAATGAGGACAGGCAGAAGGACCGATTCCTTCACAAGCTGGTCCAGAAGGAAGCTGTGTGTGGGTCCGTTTCTGGCCTCTGCCATCACAACTGAAAATCTGAAAGAACTTATCTCCCATGGAAATTCCCCAAACAGTCCTGTGAGGGAAATATTGTGCTTTTTATCATAGAATCATAAAGATATTTGGGTTGGAAGGGACCTTCAAAGTCATCTAGTCCAAGCCCCCTGCAATGAGCAGAGATGTCTTCAGCTAGATCATGTTACTTAGAGCCCTGTCCAGCCAGGCTTTATAATTCTTCCTTCTTGTTGTTGTTATTATTGTTGTTGTTGTTATTATTCTGAAGCAACCAGTCAGACTGAGCTGTCCCTGTGTTGCACACAACCATGGTGGGTGAGCCCCAGCACAGGGTGAAGGCGATGCCCTTGGTGGTGGCCACGAAGAGAAGCGTTCACTCGGGCTGTGTGCTCACGTAGTGCCCTTCTGTCCTTGAGCCCTGCGTTTTAGCTGCTTTTCTGAGGAACTCTCAGCATCTCCAGCACATTTTCACCAAAGATGATGTGGAATAACAAGTGTTAAAATCCTACAACCGTTCTGAAAATCAGCAGCTAGAGAACTTTGCAAATTTAGTGTCCCTGTGAGGGTCCTTCCCTTCTGTCTCCAATCCCTTCACTTGCTCCTGAGGTTCAGCTTTGGAGCTGAGCAGCTGCTTTTCTTAGGACAGGCTGAATTTCTGATTGATTACAGGACATTTGGATACAATTGGCAAATCCCATTCTCAGCTTGTTTCCTTTAGATTTAGGCTGGGCAAATAAAGCAATGTTTTATAATATGTATGTATATCAGATTGACTGTTCCTCCTGCAATTCAATCTCTTTGTAATCCTTTCAGCGCCCAGTGCTCCCAGCTTCTTGGCGTTCTCTGAAATCACTTGCACTACACTCAATGTGTCTTGGGGCGAGCCGACAGCAGCAAATGGAGTCCTGCAGGGTTATCGAGTAGTCTATGAGCCTTTGGCGCCCGTCCAGGGTAAGAAAGACCTCCGATCATACATATTCATGGGGAAATGACAGAAAAGCACTCTAGTATCCTTTATCTCTGCCCAATTTCCTACTTGTTCCCTGCCATTTTCTAAGAGAAGCCAGGTGGCAGAGGGTAAGTAAAACAATTCTGCTTTTGCCAAAACGGTTCAGCAAACTATAATATTGTGGAATATAGCTTTTGTCTGTCCTCTCTCATTTTCTTGCACAAACTGTATTCTGTGTGATTTGAAAAGTCATTTTACTGCCATCGTTACCTGGTACGGGTGAAGAGGAAACTCAGCCTGAAAGTGCCTGATTGTCTCCCCACGTCGTGCTTTGAAATTGCTGACGAGGCTCCATCCCAGAATAGTCGTCAGACACATTTGTGTTACTTATCACATCAAGTGTCACTTCTGCTATCGCAAAGCTTGCCCGGGCATCAAATGTGCTAGTCATCACTGTTACCACGGCCGCTTTTGACAGGGGAGAATAACTGTGATCGAGATTTAGTTGTGTCTGTTTACACGGAGTTTTCCAGTGGTATTTTTAACCCAGCACTAGATTTAAGCTACACCACAACAATGTGGTGGCCACAAATGTTTCATTAATTTGCCAGAACAGCAACAGAGAAGGATTTGGCAATTTCTCTGAAAACAAATGTCAATTCGTTCCGAAGGTGAATTGGAAAAGATTACAAAGTTTGTGATGGTCTTATTAATATTTGTATATTCCTGGTAGATTGCCAGTAGTTCAATAGGATGTCCAGCTATGGCAGCGTGACAACAGGGAGAGTAATTTCAGCCATTGCCAATCCATTTTAAACTCTTTTCCAAAGAAATAAGAATATCAATCACTTGGATTTGCTTCTTCTGTAAGGAATAAAGATCCATATTGTCGCAGTATCCACGTCTCATGCACTGATAAAGTTATATTCAGGAATGAAAACATGAGAATAAAAGCACTTTGGGCCTTTATGGCTGGCAGGTCTGAGCACACAAAGCTAATGCCGAAAGCATTTCTAATTCTGACCAAGAAATGTGCAGAGGGTGTGCAGGAGGTTTGGGCTGTTCGGGCATTTCCTGCCTTTTATTCATTCCTACGCAATGTTTAAGAATACATTTTTTCCCCTGAAAATATGGAAGTGTCAGATCATGTTTTCTCTATATGCATTTGACTTAACATCCTCAGAATCTTCGTTTGCTTTCCTTCTCTTCCCCACCTCTGCCTGTGCTATCTCTGACTCCAGTTCGTCTCTCCTTCCTCCCCCTGTGGAAGATTTCTGATGCGAGCAGGGAGGTTATGGAGGGCTTTTCCTCAGATTCTCCATTTTCCCCTGAATTTATTTTCCAGTTTCTACCTATTTGCTCTTGTGCAAACATTTTTCTTTCAGAAAACCTATTTATTTTCCCACCATTGTAAGTAAGCCTTCCCTCAATGCCATAATTTTCCTCCGATAGGAAAGCCATCTTCCTTTATTTAGAGAGCAAGGTAAAGCCAAACTCATTCAAAGATGGAGCACATAATGGTGCGGAATGCTGGGGACTGGTGGGGCTGGCAGGTTTTTCCCTGTATATTTCCACCCGTTTGTGGTCTTTGGCTGAGCATCCTCACCGTTATGACACCTCCTGCCTTCCCACTCACAAACCACCACTTAAAACTTGCAGATTTTGCAAAACTTTCTAGCAGCGATCTGTCCTTTAGCACAGTCCTCTCCCTGCTTGACCTTTTATTGTTTAAGCTTTACAGTGTTATGTTTTACACAACCATAGACAACAAAATTGCCCTGGAGGCTTTTTTAACAGTTCCTTTTTTATGGAATGTAACTTCAAAATGACAAATGCTTCCTGATTTGTCTCAGGAAAATGAAATAGTACACCTAGGGAAGGAGGAAGCACTTTTACTGCTTCCTCATTAACCAAGGAAAGATGCCCTGAGTTATAAATCGTATCTGGGAGAAAACTTTGAACAGAAATCACTTGGATATTACTCTTTATTTAACTGATAAAAACTGAAAGACACAGCTTGATTTGCATAAAATAAGCATCTGGATTGAAAACCATGTTCCTCCTGCATTTTTCTGGAAAGATAAACTAGCAAACAGCCTTCTCTACTGGGAAAAACATTCTCCCATTTCCTAGTTTCTTGGTTTGAGATGTGTTATGTACATCTACAGAACCAGAAAAAATGCCAGAAGGACTGTGTAAATTCAGACTTTCTGTTCTGTACAATTTTTTACAGATCATATTCTTTCCATTGGCTTACTTTTAGAAAATTTAGGTGAAAACTAGGGGTTTTTTTGTTTTGTTTTGAAGTACTCGTTGTCGGTCTACCCTTTATGCAGCATTGAGAACCTAAACATGAAACTGGGAACCTTGTTGGAGGAAACAGCACTGATTTTAATTCACCCATGTAAGAAAAATTCTTAGAGAGTGAGTAAAGTGAAACACAAGTCATGACTTCAGCCTTGTCCTAGCTAATTGTGCTGTGATTGCATCCCTGGCGGCAGTGGCATTTATACCCACAAGTTACCTGTGAGATATATTAATATGTCATTCATTCTGCATTCACTTGCTAATGGTGGAAATGACAGGACAAGATGAAAGGGAAGAACCTGGCCCTTGTTTCCTCCTGCAGGCAACGTTGCAGGTGACTTGGCAAAGCAGCAGTGGAGAAGCGCTTGCTTAGGAAGCAGTCTGCAACATGCAGTCCTCTTCGTTTGCCTCCTCCTTTCTTCCCAGAATAATTAGTGAAGTTGCATGTAGTCTCTTGGTGATTTCCCAGTTGTGTTGTAAGGTTTTTTTCTTGTCAGTACCCACTTATCAAGCTTAAACTCTAATTATACTTATCAGTGCTGAAAATTGGCTATTATCACTACTTAAACTCCTGCTAATTGTAAGAAATACTTTCTTAGCAAACTGTTAGATAATTTCACTTCCCATCTAGATGTAATAAGCTCCACTTGATTTCTTTTTTTGCATTGCAACCTTCTCTTATTTTTTTTCATCTCTGCGTGGCTATTCCAGGGGTGAGTAAGGTGGTGACTGTGGATATTAAAGGGAACTGGCAACGCTGGTTGAAGGTCCGGGATCTCACCAAGGGCATGACCTATTTATTCAGAGTGCAAGCCCGAACGATCGCCTATGGACCTGAACTGCAAGCCAATGTCACAGCTGGGCCAGCAGAAGGTAAGTGGAGCCATAAAACCGTGTCACAAGCCAGATCAGTTATACAAACATGGTCCAACAGCGGGGAATAGTGCACTCAGGGCTTAACATGAATTTCTAAGCCAAGGAGAAGTTGAGACACAAGAACCCAGGACATGATTCGGTGCATTTTGCAGCTGCCCGTGAAAAACACGTTTCCTTTTTTTCCTGAAATCTAGAAATTTGATATGAATAAACAAAACAGTGTGAATAAACGACAACACAAATGGGCTAGCCAGGGATTTCAAAGCTGCAGCCTGACAGCGCGGTGCGTAATTCTGACTGTACTGCTCTGCAATGGAGTCAGAACTGGAATAACTGGCGAAACCAGCAGGGATTCCTGGGTGTAAAACCAGGAGGAATTTGCAGTTACTCTCTCCAGACACTTTGGCTCATGCAGAGGGAGGAGTCTGCAAATTTCCTGATATGTCAAGAGGGGCAACAGGCTGAACACCAGCATTCCCCACTTGGTTCAATATCTGTACCGAAAGAGCTCGTTTTCTTGTTTGATCGGTGATTTTGATAAACAGATACGCCCCGCCATAGACAGTATAAAGCAGGAATCCTCTCTAAACGTGGCCGTGGCATCTTCCCAAGCGGATGGGCAGGTGACTGTCCCCACGAACCTCTCCCTGAAACTCGGAGGCTGGTTTCACCTCTCAAGTCAGAAATAGCAGCAGCAATGTGCAAACACTGCAGATATGCTAATGGTTAAAATTAGAGTGTTTTATTAACACAGGCACCTGTAAAACCCAGCCATTGATATGTAACTGCTGGTACTAGAACTAGTGAAAAATCAATAGGCTGTTGAGCTGGTTTATGTTGTGTATACGTTGACCAATACTTCTAGATATTTTTTTCCCCTATATCAGCACAAGAAATTAATACTGCAGCCTGTGATACCACCACCATTTGCTATTCTCATCTCATCCTTCAGGGTCTCCCGGCTCCCCTCAGGAAATTCTGGTGACAAAATCTGCTTCTGGGGTGACGCTACAATGGACTGAGGGAGATTCAGGAGAAAAACCCACAACTGGGTACATTATAGAGGCACGACCCTCAGGTAAGCCATGGGAGATACGGAGAGCTTGGTGTCATGAGTTCCCTTCCTTCAATCCATCCTGAAACCGTCCTGTGGTGGAGAGGTTGTTTGGCATCCCAGTAACATAATGGGATTTTGTTAGAGAATGTTGTCGCCAGCCAGTGTTAAACCGTTGCTACTTTATTATGTGGTTTAGCAGATTTTCTTCTCTTTAGCAGTAGTCACAGAAAATTACCCTCAGTGCTCTGGCTTTCACTGTACTACTACACTTGTAAATCATCCAGCTGATGAGCTAATATAGTTAATAATTAAAACTCACTTAAATGCTTACAGTATCTTTCATGTGCAAGGACCAGTAAGTACTTGCAAACTGTATTTTGAGGACCGCAGATAGAAATCTGTCCTCTTCTGCAGCAGAGTACAGCAGCTAATTACTGTTTTACTGTTAATAACGCGGCAAGCACTTTAGCACCACGTACACATCACCTTCCCTATTTGTTCTGCAAGGACGATGTTGGGGGAGGAAAGGAACCTACTCATCACCACAGTTTTTTTTGGTGCTTCCTCAGAGCTCTTTTGCTTCTGGGATTTGCTTCTTATAGAAGCTGCTCTCTGCTTTTTACAGAATGTTTTCCTAGTTGAACAAGGTCATTTTAAATGTAGACATATGCTCAAGCCTGTTTGCAGCCTCTCCCAGCTTGGTACCCCTTGCAAATTCAATAAACACACACTTTCTGGTAACCAAGTCATTAAGAAAAGCCAGTAAATGCTGCCAGACCCCTGTGTAAACTCACTTGATAATTTCCCTCCACGCTGACAGTGAATGTTGATAACCGTTCTCCGAGTTCAGTTTTGCAGCTGGTGATGCATCTACCAGATACTTGTTTCACGCAGGCCGTGTTTGAATGTCATGATGTCAAAAGCTTTGCTGAAGTCAGGATAGATGATGTCTGCTCTTTCTCCTCTATTGACAAGGTCTACTACCCTGTCACAGAAGGAAATTAGACATGATTTATACTTGACATATCCATGTTGGCTGCTTGTTCTTTTTTACCTTCTAGGTGCTTGCACATTGCTTGATTATGTATTGATTAGATGAATGCTTTTCTGTTTGAATATAAAAGATCCTAAATGTTTCTTGTATGTTTCTTGAATGTAGGGTTGCGTTTAAAACCAATGATTTTAATTCTGTTCAGCCAGACCAGTAACATAAGTATTACCTGCGTTTCTATGGCCTTCACTTGAAGATGCAGCTTTTCATGTTTGCATCTGATAGAATTTGCTCTGTAGTGAGGCTCTGCTGTGACCCTAAAATTTCTTTGTAATTTCTGCCATTTAACTTCACAATTATTTTCAAAACGAAGTGAAGGAAAACATGTACCTTCTCAAAGCACTGGAGTTTCTCATAGCAATCAAGAGGGATTTTTTTTATTAGAGGCATGACACTGCTGTGCTTCTGTTTCCTTTACATCAGCATATTGATTTCTGCCCTTATTTTTTCATAGGTAAAAAAATAACCTGTCGTATTTGGAACAGCTTTATTTAGATAGCATGTTCAACCAAAACTGTTCATTGACGATCACTTACCAGCTAACATTTCCCCAAATGGGGTTTTTTGAGTAAGAATATTTTATAACAGAGGGAAACCTGCAGCCCACGTACAGATTGTCTGCAAGCTGGAAACTCAGCTTGTGTGAATGGTGACGTTGCAAACTCAGCCGATGTTGCTGGGCTCCTCTCCCTGTTGGATGTGAGCGAACGTTTTACAGTTTGTGGCTAAGGCTGTAGGATTTGTGGTTGAGTAGGAAGAAAACAGGCCCCCCAGGGCAGGTCTGAGCTGCATTAACCCTGGGTCACTCCTGCTGGCCCCACTCCACTGATCCAGGGACCACACAGAAAAGGTCTTTTTCTCCTGCTCTCGCAACCTGACTGTTGAGGCATTTAATTCCTCTTCAGATTATTTTAATCCTATTCATGCTGCTGTAGCAAATGAACTAGACATTTGTATGCCGGATTCTCATCCTTCGTTCTGGTTGCAGCTGTAGGAAGCGTGAAATGTGATCCAGGAGAGGAGATGGACTAATTGGAACGTTTGCTTATGTCACTCAAGCATCAGCTTCCTTTCTGTGCCGCTTTTCCTCCTCATCTCTGCACGGAGGAGTTTGAAATCTGAATTACGGGCTTAACAAAAGCAGGGAACCAATTCCTCCTGTCAGGGCTGGTCATTCAGAGCAGCTTCTGTTTTAACATAATTCTAAGAAATTTTTTCTGCATGTTGATTTATATGGGTAGTAGAGCATGGATTGGAGCAAGTTTTGTTTTTAAGGAGTTGTTGTCTATGAGAGGAGCAGTTGACTTGTGCCCTTCACATAAAATCAAGGAAGCAAAAAGATATTCATCCTTCCAAGATCAAAAAAGGGGCATTGAACAGACAGATGAAAAGCTTTAGCTTGTTGCCAATATTTAAATGCAGTACCACTACCTTAGTGTTTCACATCTCAAGTGTCATCTATTATAGGCCTCATTACCCCAAAAGTTAAATGCTGTATCATCTCATTTTCCCTGCTGTAGCTCCCTGCCAAGACTCTTCCGTCAGAGTAAGAGGGTGGCTTTCTGTCAGAAATGGCAAACCCTACCCCCTGTGCTCCCTTCCCTTTGAATTTTTCGCTGCCCTGCTGTGTCTCCCGGGGCTCCGCCTGCCCTGCTGGGTTTAGTGATGGTGGCAGCAGGCAGCTGAGATTGTTCATTTGATCTCCCCGTTTCTCTCCTGGATTTATGGAAGGTGACCGGGCTGACTACCTCCTCTGCATTTTGAATATGCTCAGGCATGGGGATGGAGCAGGCGAACCAATATTTTTTCCAGAGTGATCTGTGCTAGAGGAAGACATTACAGAAACAGAAGAGGTTTTCTTTTCCTTCAACTTCTCTGCTTCCAGAGCAATGGATTCCAGTTTTTGTGCATTACAAGAAACACAATTAAGCAGCCTCTGTCACTGCCACCACGAGCACTCCCTGGACATCAACTAGGCCGGATAAGGAGCGGGTATTAGATCGTGTCCTCAGTTTTTACATACAGGGGAAAAGTCAGAAATGGCCTGATGATGTTAAGGTTCCCAATGCTGCCGGAGGGAGTGGAGAAGCTGGTTTTGCCCCTCTTTTCTCACCCCTATGCCACATCCAAGGCTGCTCTCTCTGTACTATGCTTTACTGGTGGGCCTGTGGTCTGTAAAGTACTGAGCCGTCACACAGACACTCCTTCCCAGTTATCCCCTATCTAAAAAAGCATCTGACAAGCTGATATAGATTTCCTCTTCTGCTTTCTCTTCCCATGGTGTGATTTGGGGTTTTTTAGTTTGCTTTTCCCAAGCAGGGGATGACTTAAACCCAGTGGGTAGGAATTGCATCTTAACATTCTTCAAATAATAGTGTTTCTAGCAGTCTGGCTGGCATGAACAGACCCATTAAACCTCACATCAGCCACAAATTGTGAGGTTAGGACATAGACAAGTTAGGAAAGTGTTTGCTTTTGCTCCCCAAGATGATCAGTTCTGTGAAGGCAGTCGATGTCTGGAGAAAAACCCATCTGGTTGGAGTGGGGATTGTCATCCCCAGAAATGCTGGTTTTCGCTTCCCACACCCCGAGGGCAGATCTCACTTTAGTTTCCTTTCTGGTGTCTTGAGTAATGTTTTTCTGTTTTCTTCCTTTTCTGTTTACTTTTAAATAAATGAGGGAGTGCAGTGTCAAACATGGACACAAACCAGCAAAAGTCAGTAAATTCAAAGTGAAGGGTGCAGCTGCATTGCTGGCATCTGCCATGGGGCCTTTGGTTCGCTTCTGCTCATGAACGACTTGTCGAGGCTGACAGTTTGTCAGCCTTCACTTCCCATTCTTGTCCTTTCGCTAGTTTGCATGATAATCCAGCCCTTTGCCTCTGACAAATACAACCCCATTTTAATTTTGTCCTGTGTAGGAGGGACACTACCCGCGTTCAGCCGGTCCTTAACGCTCAGCAGCTTCTCCCCTCATAAACCTCCTAATGTGTAATTAGGAGGTTTTATAGCACAGCTCTCCACTTATTCCAAGAGGGAAAGGTTCAAATAACTGACAGCTTTCCATCTTCCCAGCCGCAGCACAGCGGCTGTTTGTTAGTGGCCTGAGTTAGCAGAGCCGGGAGCCTTCGTTACCGACTGTCAGTTTTATTCAGTGTGGAGATCCCGATTAATTGTCCGTGAAGCCAGGCTGGCCTAGGGGTGCCGTGCGTGGCCGGAGCCCGTGGGGCTGGGGCTGGGCCCAGAGGGTGGTTGGTGCAGCCTGGACATCGCGTTTGGTCGGAGGTGGTTTCACCTTCCCCTGTCATTCAGATCTTCTCACCGCGCACGTGCCTCACTCCAAAATTGGATGGGCAAGTCAAGGCTGGGGGATGAAGATCAAATCTCACGTCAGCAGGAAATAAGGCTGGGACAGGGTCTGGTAAAGCGTTTAAAGGAACGGGAAGCAAAGAAAAATTAATTTTTTGAGGAGCCCTCCCTTTTCCATCAGACATTTAGGCCTTTTTTAAGCCTTGGAGTGCCCAGTGAAAGACCATATGAAATGAAGGAAGAGATGTTATTGAAGCAAAAGCATTTGCAAGCAGTACCCCTGCATCCCTGCTGTGCCGCCTCTCTCAGGCATTAACCGGGATGGGCTGGGACTGGCTGAGCCTTGTGCCTCTTTGCAGGAGTCTGGTGTTGCAAACTTTTGCTTTTCTTGGCGGTTTCTTTGAGTTAATACCCGGTTGATATCCCAACCACAGCATGTGCATCTTTCTTCCTTAAACTGGGTGGAAAATGCTGTGTACAGTGTACTAATGATTTTCTACTGAACTTAAAGGCAAATCTTTGCTATCATAGGTGACCTTCTAATCAATTCTCTTTCAGCTGAACTTCTAACATTTAGAGCAAACCTAGTTTTGAGGGAAAGGGGAAGAGATGCAGTGAACGAATTCACAAGCTTATGTTTAATATTTAATCCCAAAGTTCACCACTGAACTAAAATGCTTTTTTAGTTTGGAAATATATGATTGTGATCTCTGTCTACTAAAAGGGGCCTGAATATTCCACATAGAGAGAAGATAAATTAATTGGGGCTCTGAAATTCCTGTGAGACAGGAATCCCTCCAAAGAAATGTGCATCGGCAGCCTTTGCTGCCCCGCGCCGTCGCCACCATAGCCAAGGGGACAGACATGTGGAAGTGCAGTGTTTTCCCAACTTATTGCAAGCTTTACAGAGTGATTAAATTAGCACTTCTTGGTCTGTTGGATATTCTGCACTATGCACTCTGATAGCTTTGAGAAAATGAGTGAGAAAGTGCACGTGTGAACAGTTGCGTTTGTTGCAGTGAGTGTCGAACATTCATTTTTATTGTTGCCTTTTCTTCCACCATTTAAGTGGCTTTCAACGCAAACAAATTGCTTTTCAGACAATTCACAATGGGCTCGAATTCTCTTACTGCTGTTTACAAATGTGTTTATGAAAGCTCAGGCAATTCTAGCAATTAGGGCAATATTTTATGGTCCGAGATGCATCTTCCTCATGTTGTTGGTTGCAACAATCCAACTTCAAAAATGCATCCCTCACTCCACCCTCTTCAGAGAAACTGAATCCCAAGCTCCCTTTTTATTACGTTGTAAGTTGATGTGGTAGAAATAATCTCGCCTTCTATTGCCTGCTAAAAGGGAAGTCAATATTTTATCTCTTGTTTTATAGCCATTGTAATATCCAACTAATACATAACAATGGAACATTATGATAACTTCATTATACTCTGATCATGCTGGTGAATAATATATTGGTCTGAATTTTAAGCATGACAGAAAAATTACCTATTTTTATTGTTCTTCGGTATTTCTCAAATGTAGCTGAAACAATACATTTCAGTCTGCTTTTTGCATCCACTGAGACTGCCAATCCTCATGATCAGAAACGATGTAGTTTGGGGGTTGTTAGTCATTGTGTGTGTCGCTTGACGTGCAGCACGGTACAAATTACTGAGCCAATATTTACTGATGCCAAAGTTAAAACATTCACATGGAAATGCACCTGCAGCATTAATCAATCCGTCTTTGCTGCTATTCCCCGTTGCACAGAAATAGGCTAAGGGCCAAATTTTGCTCTGTTACACCAGCACAATTCTGGAGTCGCTGTGGTGACTTCAATTAGTCTACAGTCAGGTAAATGCAAAGTAAATGAGAACAGATTCCGGCCTTTCATTGCAGCAGCAGAACAAGTCGCTGAGGGTAGTGCTGCTGGCTCCTGCTTTATTGTTACCTTGATAACACCTCAAGCTACAGAAGTCATGCTGGTGCTCGAGTCTCACAGTGCAGAGGGCTTTTCCTTCAAAGCAGGCAGCTCCTGCGCTCGAGTCAAATCTGTCCAGAGGTTATCGTCGTGTTCCTATTGCTGTGGGACACGCAGAGAAAAATAGGCCTTGCTCGAACAGCTTTGATAACTAAAAGTAGAAGCCCGATGGGATACTTGTGAGGTCAGATCTGTAAAAGCTACATGGGCTTAGGCTAGCTGAGAGTTTGGCCCCATGGGTAGGCAGTAACTCCAGTTTGTCAGCGAAAGTGCTGGGCACCACTTTCTGCTAAAAAGCAGTCCCTTCAGATTAAAGTGTGGTTCCTGCACTGAAAATTATTGACTAGTTGGTTTTATTCTTACTGGTAACAGCATCCATCTTGTTGAGAGTTCTTTCCATTGTAGTGAAGTGAAGTGAATATAAGATTATGGGTTGGATCAGGGACCAGAATGGTGCTTGGTGAGAGTGTGCATCAGGATCAATGTCAGTAGGGCTGTCAAGAACTGAGGTTACCCTACTGAAACACTCTCATCAGGATTTCATCTATAAACTTTGAGAAGTTTATAGAATCACAGAATCATTTTGTTTGGAAGAGGCCCTCAAGGTCATAGAGTCCAACCGTTAACCCAACCCTGGCACTACCCCGTGTCCCTGAGAACCTCATCTCCATCTGTTCAACCCCTCCAGGGATGGTGACTCCACCACCTCTCTGGGCAGCCTGTTCCAATGCCCAACAGCCCTTTCTGGGAAGAAATTGTTCCTAATATCCAATCATAATACAAAGAAAACCTCATTTCTGTTTAAAGACGCATGGCACAGAAGTGCAGTGCCTGCAGTCTCGCTCTGCAGGCCGTGTCACGCTGTGGGCCGGCACATGGGAAGGACATATCATCACTGGTATTCTGAAGCAAGTAGTGCTTAGTGACACGAGTCCACCAGGCACCAGTTCACATAAGGCCACAGTACTTCCCGCCAAGCCCCAAATCTTACATTAATTTACAGAGCCTTGCCTGAACACCAGGATGGATTTGCAATGTAAAATCCAGGCAGAACCTGTGCAATCAGGAGTCATTAATGTAGCAGGCTGCTTTGGGTTTACTTATGCTGTCAAAGAACAGGCGTGGGGATGCGGTGGCATTACCTGATGAGGAGGGACCCAGATGGCTGGCAGCTGCTCCCGCCAGCTCAGGTCACGGTGGGTGCTGCTGCAGATTTTAGAGGAGACGTCTTCCATCTGGGTTATCACAAGCCCCCCATCAGGAATAAATGCCTTTACAGATGGGGTCTTGCAGGGCGTTCTGACATTTGTGTGTATCACTGAGCAGCCTTCAGGTAAGTGTGTCCACGGCCTCTGATTGAAATGCACAATTAGTGACAATTTTTTCTTTGATGGGCGAAAGGGAGTGTCAACTCACACGGTTCATGCCATTTCTCTCCTTGCTGCTCTTCTAGACGAAGGGCTGTGGGACATGTTTGTGAAGGACATCCCACGCAGTGCCACCTCCTACACGGTCGGCCTGGACAAACTCAAGCAGGGTGTGACCTATGAATTTCGGGTGGTGGCTGTCAATGAATTTGGCTATGGAGAACCAAGCGTTCCCTCTGTGGCAGTATCAGGTAAGCATGGATTTTTTTTTTTAAGATCTTTTCCAATGGAATTTCTTGGGGTTGGGAGGGAGAAAGAAGAAAAAAATATACCCTACCCGAATTCCCTAGTTGCAACAGATAATCAAGGGCAGCTTGTTTTCACTTGTTTTAGGATAAAACCAAAGTAATATAGCGGTGAATCAAGGCTTGTTACTACAATGTACTTCACTCTCAAGAGGAAAAATGCATTTGTGTCATTTTTAAGTTAGACAAAGAATCTTCTCAGGAATTTCAACAGTGTTTTAATGGAAGTTCTTTCGCCTAAGACTAATTTGCACAATCTACAATTCATTTGTTTTTTCTCATTTCCTCTCCTAGTCCGTTGGTTTGTTTACTTTGCTTCCTTCTTTTTATTCCCGGGGTTCTCTGATGAACGTTTTCTGTGCTATTTTGCATTTAGCTCTCAAAAATATAAAAGTGTAGTTTCACAAAATTATTCCTGATATCCTCTCTGCTGGCAGTTCCAGTACGGTGTGATGCCTCCAGTCCCCTTCCATCAGAAGAGCTCGTTGAGGATGCTCCCGGGCTCTTCCCACCCTCCTCGCTCTCTTGTGCTTCTTCCCTGTAAACAGGACCTGTCTCCTAAATGTGCTTCCAAAATCCCTTTGAGCAACCCAGCGCTCTGGTTTTCCAAAGGAACTTCAAGACCTCGCAAAGCAAATCCCGCTCAGCTTTGCCGTGTCTGGGCAGCTCGAGTTCAAAGCCCTGTTGTGAAGTGGGAGATCTTGCCTCGTGAAAGCTTTGCTCAGGTCTCCTCTTACCCTTTGCCGAGACAACTGTACTCCAGGTTGCTTTTAAGCAATAGGTTTCATCCTTGGTGTGTCAGCAAATACAGACCAGAGGAATGAAAGAACCCGATAAAGTGGCTTTGTGATTCAAAATTCGGGAGAGTCCTGAGAACCTGGCGATGCTCCAGCTTCTGGAGTGGCTTTTATCTCTTTGCTTCTCCAGTGAAAAGCATAAACACCATTCAACAGCTACCCAGCAGGCAAGAGTAGTAAATGCTGCTATCGCCATCACGGCTGCGTTTGTCCTTACACAATTAACCACTTAGCCTGTGAGAGCTGTCTATGGATTGTGGTGTGAGTGCTACCCTTGCTTTTCTCCTTCAGGACAAGGGCAGACACAACTCACTTCAAACACCGAGAGTCAGTGTTTTTCCTATCTGTGGTTTCACAGAGGCTCTAACACAATGTAAAGGGTCAGTAATCATGTCAGTCTTCCTTTTCCTGGATGACATTATTCCTCTGAAGCTCAGCATGCAGTGCCTTGTGATGCTTTTTATAAATAAACCGCTTGTTTGTAAGTTCTCCACTTGAACAGAACTATTTAATTCACCTCCTTTTGATGCTTCAGTGTTCATCTCAAATTGCTGCATGAAAGTAAGAGGTTTCCATTGAGATTCACAGTCATAAAAGTATAAAGCATTTTAGGCTGCCCACTTCAGCTAACACAGGGAGGTATAAATTGCACTGAATCTGCTCAGCCCAGCATGGCTTGTGCAGTTTGCCTTTAGGACTTTATTGGCCTGGACTGGCCTCCTAGCAAAGAGAGATCGTGGCTACTTTTCGCTGCTGCAGAATACCCAATGATCTGGAACAAATTTGAGCTCATATCATCAGGCTTTCAGCAGGCTTGTGTTTAGATTCAGGGCTCAGGGCAGTTGGGGAAGGAGAGTGTTCAGTGATAGTCAGGGGTTTGGTTGAAGTTGATCTCCTGGCGTCGCCCATTCCTACCAGGTGTTCTTCTGCCTTATGGACTGCAGGGAAATTCTATACAACTGCTGGCAGTAGCGTTTTTTCACAAAGCTGAAGGATGCTGACAATAAGAGTGACACCACTAGAAAATAACATTAGTTATTACTTTAAACCAAGACTGGCAAGATAACTCTAGAAAGGGGAAGTTAGTATCATTTTGTGTCTCCAATTGAGGTCAAATGGGGTGAAATTACTTGAGACCGCACAAAATCTAGGGAACTGAATTGATATCCATGTACTGCGCATCAGACTTGCTAAGCTGATGGGGAAACTGGACAGAGTAGCAGTGTGTGTTGGAAGCTGGAGTTAATGGAGGTACTGAAAGACACTGAACCAAGTGTACTTTGTTCCCTGGCACTAGCTGTATTTTTCAAAGAGCCACTGAGCAGCATTTTGGCGAGGCAAGCCTCTTAAAAAGTGGAATAATCATGGGTCATGACAGATACATTAGTGGTTCCTTTGACCCAGGCGGTATTAAGCACACTGCAGTAGTCCAAGAATGCAGATGTGCAGAGCTGTGGGAAGAAACCTCCCTCTCTTCACTTGGTGAGAACTTCTTCTTAGCTAAGGGATTCTGGAGCGCTGCTCTGGGGGTGTGGAAGATGCTTCGGAGATGTTGGAGCTGTGACATGCTCCTGTTCTTTTTGCCTTCTGAAGTGTCAGCAAGCCTCTGCAAAGTCTGATTGCCCAGTACAGTGTGTTACCTCCTTTGAACACCTCTGTCTCCTGAACAGTATTACGGATGCTGTGGGGCAGAAGGGAAGATTATGAAGGAGCGTAAAGAGGGATTGTTATTGGGGGCTTTTTGCTCTTTCAGCACAAACAGAAACCCCTTTCTACGAGGAGTGGTGGTTTCTGCTGGTGATGGCTCTCTCAAGCGTGATCCTCATCCTCCTGGTGGTGTTTGCATTGGTTCTGCACGGCCAGAGCAAGAAGTACAAGAACTGCAGCACAGGTAAGACGTTGGCTCCGTGTTGTGCACACACACTCAAGAGCAGTGGGAATTAGAAATGTCTTCACTTTGAACCCCTGATTTCAGCAGCGTGGACGCGGTAGGTATTTTGTTTGGCAGAAGACTCAGATCTTTTTACTGTCTGGCTTGGTAGAAATGGCTTTTGCCTGCAGCAATAGTGGGCAAAGAGTGCCTGATCTTACCAGGCTTTGGACGCTAACCAGCCATGGGCTTGGACAGGGCAGCGTCTGGAAGTCGCAGAGATGGCTGCAAAAGCCAAGGAGTCTGGGTCAAATGCTTGGCAGAAGACCACAAAAAATGAATGAGCTGAGACTTCATTTAGCTTTGTCATCATTCCCTGATAGACTGGGAGAAGGGGAAAGATTCTGCTCTTCCACGGCTGTACCCAAATATTCTAGGTCTGTATGTGCAAGGGCTAGATCACAAATATTTAGTATTAAATAGCGCCCTGCATCTGGCATTCATTCCCTAAGCCAAGCTGCACTTGCTGGGCTGGGGGCCAAGCAGCCAAGAGGTGTCTTGATTTTCTGGACCTGATAGACTTTAAGCTTTGAATTTTCCATTAGTCACAATTTTTACTAGTCTCCATTCTGAAGGGAAACAGGAACAACCCGCTCTACAACTAGGAATGTTGAAATAGTCACCTTTCAAAATGCCCAGTTCTTGAGCTCTGAATATTGTTTTTACATTTTCTTCTCCTGGTACAATAAAGTTCATGTGTGTGTTTCTCTGATAGCCTCCTCCACCTCCAGCAAGAAACTGCTCTGATGCCAGGAGGTGCCAAAAAAAGCACATTAATGAGCAGGATCAGGTGGATTGGTCTTTGCACTACCCATTCTTAGGGATTAATGTAATGAAGGAGACTTCCAGGCAGTATTTAGTAATTCAGTCTCAAAGTGAAGATCTTTTCTTTCTTTATAATTGACTTCTAACAAGTGTTAGAAAATCAGATTTCAGTCCTGTGAGATACAAGATGTATGAATACCATGGCATTTTACCAGGTTAATACTATTACAAATTTGTATGCATAGCTCATAGGAAATCTCTCATTTTCTTAGTTTTTCTGTGTTGGGGGACAGACAGGAAAAGACAAGTCTGACCTGTAGTGTCAGATATCAGTGTTCACACTAAGTTTTTATGTAGCACTGAAATTGAAACTGAGGATAAAGTACCTGTCTGCTGCAAAGTGGCAATACGCAACCACTCCTTCTCCCTGGGACATGAGCTGAGCTCACACCTTTGGGATTAAAAGAATGAGCGTGGGAGAGAATAAGCTCTTGTTGTATTTGATCACAAGAAATAATACACTTCGCTGTATTTTCCCTTCTTCTCCCAGTCCCCTGTCCTTTTCCCTGCCTTACGTTGTCCAGTGATTTTTCACATCTATATCTTATCCTCATTATAGCTCTGACATCTCTTTCCTATTTGCTATTCACTTACTCTGCCTGTCTCTTGCTTTCTTTCCTGCCGGTTTTTTTTTCCCTTTACCTCTTTTTTGCCTTTCCTAGTTTTACTTTCTGTTGCTTTACTTCGGTCAGCATGAATGGCATTTGTGGCACCTGATTTAGGACATCTCCATTGGCCACCTCCATTAGTTACTTGTTTTTTTATTTATAGTCAAAAGACAAGAATAAGCACTTTTGGAGCACAGTTTATCTGCACTACTTTAGACACCTCTGAGTGAAATGCATCCATCCATGATTCCTTCTTTCCCCTCTTTGGGCTCCCTCTGCCTATTCACGCTCCTGATAAGCTCCTCTCCTCCATTCTGATCGTACTCATTTGCCAGTAAGAAAGGTAAATAGATTTTGAAATAAATAATGATGTCCTAAAACACAAAGAAAAAGTTAACTCTTACAGTTGTATTTGGGGGAAAAGTGCCTTTGTTTCAGCTGAATCTTTCATTGCCTGGCTCAAGGTAAAACTATCTCCAATGTGGAAGAGTCGGTCACCCTGGATAACGGAGGCTTCACTGCTCTGGAGCTCAACAGCAGACACCTGAACATCAAGAGCACCTTCTCAAAGAAGAATGGAACCAGGTAAGAAGCTGGGAGCACCACACTCTTGGAAGTGGCTTTTTATCTGGCTTCAAGCAACTGTTAAATAAGTGAAGGGGAGAGACCATTGTCTGGAGGATCTAAGGATGAGGTTCTGGCTTCTGTTGACGTTACAATATCCCAAACACTCTTTACATTTCCTAGGTCTCCTCCTCGGCCAAGCCCCGGGGGGCTTCACTACTCAGATGAGGATATCTGCAACAAGTACAACGGAGCCGTGCTGACCGAGGGCCTGGGCCTGAACGAGAAGCCCTTAGAGGTGTCAGAGTCGGAGGTAAGAGTTCCCCTTGCCTTGCCAGATGTTGCCCAGTCACTGCAGACATTCGTTTCCTGATGAACGCTGGCAAATTTTGAAGTCCCAGTCCCATACCTGCATTATACATGGTGTCATTGTTTTTTTGTTTTGGGGACTTCTAAATGTCCAATTTACCAGGCTGTTTGCATCGCATCTTAAAATAAAAACGTCAAAGGAAAAAAATCACAAGGAAGACCCAAGCAGGGCAGATTCCAGACCTGCCCTTGACAGATATTCACAGTTTTCCAGTGTTAGGTAGAAGTGCAATAGGCCAGGCAGCATGTGCTGACCTCTCTGGAAGGGGCTGCACATCACCCTCTGCCTGGGGGCTGCAAACTTGGAGCACTTCTGGGAAAATGTATGTGTGTATATATATATATATATGCTGTGAAATAACCAGCTGGCTGGAGCTGGTGTCTGGATGAGGTTGCAGATGGGACACACTTTGGATTGTTGCACTGACTGCAGTATGGAATGTGGCTTGAGGTTTTCACAGTGCTGTTTGTAGACAGCTGCAGCAAAACCCAGGATTCAGGAGAGTGATCTTGCGTGGTGATGACTGCTGCCTGAGTTACAGAGGGAATAAGTGGGGCATGAGTAACCTGCCAAGGAGCACATGGCAGTGAGAGCCCAGCATTTGGGTTTTGGACACCCCAGCCCACAGCCTTAATCTAACTCAAGAGGAGCCTTCTGGGTTACCTTTAGACTCTGTTCTCCAAGGAAGGTGGGTGTATGCTGGCATTATCCACCTGGCAATGCTCCATCTGTGTCTTGTATGCCCTTTAAGAAAAAAGAAAGTACTTGTGGCCTGTAAAAGCCCAACAGTGGCCAGAGGTGAATATTCAGACTTCCAGGAATATCCAGAAAGGTAAATCTGCCTCTAAAATCATATGTTGTCAGCCGAGATCCTGACGAATCTGAACTGACAGCGCAAGAAGCGAGCAGTGGGCCAAACCACTCCAAACCTGACCCTTCTAGCAAGAATAAATCAAGAGCAGCAAGCAGTGAAAGAAGATGACAGTTTTCATCTGTAGCTTTTCTGCACCTGCAGCTACAGCTGCTTTTCCTGGCTACCTTGCTCTCACCTCCTGCTAATTACCACGGACAGCCTGCTGCTTTGTGCTGCCCCGTGGCCGACCCGGCGCGCCGGCAGCTTCCCTTGGTGTAGCTCGAGCTGCTGCCTATGCAATGCACAAGCGTTACCCTCCAGATTAAACCCATAGTGCTTTGGTCATGTCACTGTAACAACCCAGCATTAAACCTGTCATTAAAACAGTTTGCCGAGCATGATCACGAATTTAGCACTGGCACCTTTTGACATTAGTTTCAATGCCCCGTGTGGTATTTCCTGGTAATGCGCAAAAGTCTACTTGCAGGGTGTCATTACTGCCTTCTATATGTGCTGTTTGTGCAGCATAGAAGAAAGTGATTTTTGTTTCTTCTTCTCAGGCTATTATTAATATTATTTATTTATTGTGCATTGCAGTCGAGCCTTGAGGTCTCAGTTGAGATTCTAGTGGTTTTGTGGATCTGTGCGTGTATGTGAGTGTGTGAACCAAATGTGCCTCCTGTTTTTCCTTGGAGTTTAGATATGCAGCCCTTTTGTGTTATGTCTTTGATGCTGCCTTTTTTTTTTTCCTGGTGGGGAGTGCTTTTAGGCATGAAATGTTAATATGCTCCCAGTAGAGGCAGCAATAGGAGATGCTGCCTTTTGATCAGCCTGAAAATGCTGTTTACATTGGCTGATACAGACAGGAGGTAGGGGTGGGATTGAGCCGAGGTGAGTATAGATGTTTGACCACCCTCTTTTCAAGTACTCTTGTACCTATTAGCTCTTATTTGTCTTCTCTGTTCTTTTTGTTTCTATTCTCAAAAGAGGTCTTAATAGACAAGCTCTGTTTGCCAAGTATTTTGGAATTTCCATCTCTCAGGAATGTTTCCCATTATATGAAGGGTTAAAGATATCTTTTTATTTATGACCTCTGTGTGGGTTGGGTCCTCTGCAGCAAAGGGGGTCCTAGCGCTCTTTTCCTGTAACACATCTTTGCGTGGATCTCAAATTCCACTCAATACGATGCACGTGAGGGCAGGCAGGGCCAGAACCCGTGCTTGTGCTTTCAATCCGCATGTCATCTTGTTGCTGCTTAGTCTTACCCCTGTTGCCTGAGGTGTCAAGATTTTATATGGAAAAGGCGGAAGCTCACTGGCTTCAATTCTCATGGGGTTTACTGAACACGAAGAAGTCTGCGAGAAACTCTTGTGCTGGCTGCACTTAGAACACAGCTGCCTAGGAGCCTTCCTCCGAGCTCCCTCCTGATGGGGAGAGCACAACAGAAACAAAGAAAATCAAGCAGACCCAGGCAGTACCTTTAATATTCATAAATCAAGTGGTTAACGTACTCCATGTCATGAAAGCCAAGCACCAGTACTGTTAATGAGGTTAAAGTAGTTTAATTGGCAGGTATGGTGCAAGAGAGTGCTAAGAGTGTAATTTGGAAATGATTAATAATAATAGGCTTTTAGATAATGAGTCAAGTGGATGAGACTCTGGACAGATAATCGGAAGAAACTTGGTGTTCACCATGTACAGAAATTTGATGATATATCTGCAATGTCATGCAGCCGTGGAAGAGCAGGGCAAGGGAGGGTGGTGGTGTGTGTTTGTTCGTTCTCAGATGTCCTGGTGGTCTCCTAAAAGTGGTTTTCAGGAGATAATATTCTCGCAGTTTGCACATACTATCAGTCGGTGCTGAATGCTGCCCATGCGCTGCTCTGCCCAGCTGCTCTCTGCAGTCTGACTGCCTTTTGCATTCTCAGCTCTGTGGGGAGATATTATAAATTTCCACTTAACACTTAATAGGGAATATGATTTAACTTGTTTCCGATAAGGCTCTCCAATGATTTTAACAAGTTAGGCACCATGTGGAAACCATCTGCAGGTGACACATTAAATGTGTCCGGCGAAATCTATTTGCCTACTAGGTTACGTTGTCTCTTTTACAGCACATTCATTTCATGTCAACCAAAAAAACCTGCTGCCATCTACATTTTTAGAAATAATCTCTTAAGGTTGTTTCCTATGCAGTCACTTTAAAAAAATACATATATAATTGAAACTATTTTCAAATTTCCCATTGACTGAGCTAGCCAACTCTGGTCACTCTGAAAAGCAGTTGTGCATTTCGTGCCAAATAAAATACTTAAACAGCATCTCATTTAGTGTATTTGTCGTTTCGTAGGCATCATGCACCTTTGGTTGACAACCTGTAGTGTCACTGCACACCCAATCACGCCCCAGCCTATGGAGGTTTCCAAGGTAACAAAGCCACAGTCGCAGGGAAAACAAAACAAAAAGCCCTGCAGCATTTCTATTTACTCAATAGTTTAAAAATCACTAAAAAGTAATCCTCTAATATAAGCTGTCCGTATTCTCATGCAGAACAGGTTTATCTTGCTACTCTCTGATTGTCATCAGGGTGGAGAGGGACGTGGGGTGGCAATTTAGAGAATTCCGTGCTGGGAAGGGTGATTATTAGCACCTTGCTCAGAGCAGACCTTAGAAGATACTTTAGAAACATGGAAGAATAGTCAGTTCCTGCCTGTTCTGAAGGAAACAAAAAACCCCACGTTGTATCAACACTAACAAGTAGGTTATCTTTGCCAGCATCAGCGCTAATGATAGTGAAAGGCTGGTGTTAGTGCAGTTGTATATGTTTCATGAAAGTCGCTTCTGAAAGGCACTGGCCTTCTTTATACCAAATTAGTATTCTCTTTCATTTGGTGTAATGGACTAATTAGTGGACAGATTATCAGCAGGTGGTATTGTTTTAAATTCCCTCTTGGTGTTCATGGCAAGTCCAAGTGACACAGTATTTCAAATGGCAGCAGCCCACCTAAAAGTCTTCCCAGTATTTCTCCTCTTTATTATGTTGACTTCTGGCAATCTCAAAAGAACTTGGCTTTGGTACAGAAATTATATTAGTTTTGTGGGTGAGTGTTTTTCTGCTAGCAGTGGACAGAAATCAAGAGGCTGCATCAATGTTATTATACCTATCAACTAATGTGTCAGCCTTCTGGATACAGCTGCTTCTCAGCATTTCTTTTCAGAGCTTCCAAGCTTTTAGTTGTCTTTGTGTTTCTGTATGTTTCTGGGGACATCAGGAAGACCAGAAGGGAGCCACTAGAAGTTTGTGGGTAGTTTTCTACTTATGTTTATGACAATACAACTCAGTTATGATCCGTCTTTTCAGCAGGGGCTTGTTTCTTTGTGGGCCGAAGGGGGATTAACGTGGCTGAGTCAGTAAGAGTGATGGTGGATCAGGGAAGGACTCATAAGACATGGCAGAGGCAGCGTTGTGCCTTTGATGGAGGGACCACATCATAGAATCATAGAATAGTTTGGGTTGAAGGGACCTTCCCAGCTCCCCCAGTGCCCCCCCTGCCATGACAGGGACATCTTCACCAGCTCAGGTTGCTCAGAGCCCCGTCCAGCCTGGCCTGGGATGTCTCCAGGGATGGGGCATCCACCACCTCTCTGGGCAACCCAGGACAGTGTTTTACCACCCTCATTGTAAAAAATTAGGTTTAAAACCATTACTCCTTGTCCTATTGTAACAGGCCCCTCTAAAAAAGTCTGCCCCCCATCTTTCTTATATCACAATAGCTAGAAGAGTTCACACCTTCAGGTGCTGCCTCTGGTGAGTGATCTGTAACCACCTGCCTCTGCTCAGGATGCAGACACTTTTCTTCTGGATGTCCGCATTGTCCCCCGGTGTCCGAGGCACTTTTTACCATATGAGGCTGCAGCATAATGTTTGCAGATGGAGGATGGTCCGAAGGGTGACACCCTGTTCCTTGGTAAGAATGGAGGAAACCAGGGTTTGGGGATCTTCTGGTCCGCAAGTAAAGTTCGTTATGTCTGCAGCCAAGGAGCAGCCTGCCTGAGCTACTGCTGCCGCGCTCTATGTGGCCACATCTGCACTCATCAGAGGGACTTTATTGGAGCCCCTTACAAAACCAGCCAGGGCAGCGCTGGCAGGATGTTCCCTGCAGTGCCACCAGAGCTCTGGAGCTGCACTCTGCACCCACCGGCTGTGAAACGGTCCGAATCTGGGGATATCCCAGGCAAAAAACGCCTGTTTGGGAAAGTCTTTGGAGGGAGCTGGGTATTGGCTTCCCAAGGCTGGCAGCTGGTGCAAAGGAGCGTTTTTCTAGGAGACAGACTTGCTGAATTCCTTCTGCAATAATTGTTAAATGCTGGTAGGGTTTTATTGTAATATTAATTATGTGTCAAGGCACCCTAAGCTTTGCATTCTTAAAACAGTCAAACAGTACATAATTCTGAAAGAGCCAAAAGCATGGGTAATAGTGGAAGGGAAATTTTGCAGAGCTGTAAAGAGCTGCTTTGCTCAGACTTTTGGAAAACTCTGAGAAAAATTTCTCAGGCCTGTCCATCACCCTCTGTGCTGGAAAATGGGCACGAAATAGTATCGAAGAAGCTATCTGAGCAAAGAAGTGGGATGATGGATGCGGTGCCCTTTTCAAACGATGGTTCACAAGGCATTTGAGGATTGTTCTTCAGAGGCCATTAAAAAGGAGCTTTAGAGGAGGAGAGACTAGTTGTGTGGCAGGCAGGATCAAGAAGGATGTGTGTTTGCTGTGTGGTGGCATAGATCAGAACGATACCAACCTTTTGAAACTAATTGCAGCAACAGTTACGAGCTGCACTTTTCCGTCTCTCTCTCGTACGTCTTAGGCAGCTACTCCTTTGATATTTAATTGCCTTTAGAATCAGTTATGCGGATTATCAGGGGGGGAAGAAAAAAGGAATAAAAACTTTTGCATGCTCAAACCAGAGGTTTTGAGAGAAGGCATGAGATATGGAAATGACTGGGTAAACGTTTGCCTGCTGTGTGGGATGTGGCTGTTACTGGTGGGAACATCAGTGGGAACAGAAGGAAAATGTGCGCTTAGCTACCGTGGCCAAGGCTTTGCCGTGGTCTCTGTGCTCGGAGGAGATGTACGAGCCCTCTGTGATCCCTCCAGCTGTATCACAGCAGCAGCGCTTCAGAGGAGGGGCAGATGCTCAAAGCTTATCTGGTTGTATTTCAGTAGAGCTCCCGCTTGATATTGATATGAGCTTTGAAGCCATCCAGCCACCGTGCATAAATGTTTCAGGGGTAAGATCCGCTCTGAACACGGGGCTGTGCCTGAGCCATCCCAAGAAAGCAACCCCTCCTGCCTGGCAGTTCTTCTTTCCCAGATTTTGCGTTCTCCTGTCACCGTTGGTCGTGCACCTTGTTGTACCACCAACAATCAGCTGAACATACAGATAGAGTTGTTTGCCCCCAAAAAATCCCTGTGATTTCGCTTAATTCCCTTTCAGTGATATAACTAATTTTCAATACTTAACGGGGCTTGCAAGCCAAATCCAGAGTATTGTGCAGGTGGCCTGACGTGGCCACCTCAAACAGCAGCACGTCTGGTGAAGAGGAGCGTGTTTGGAAGATGTTGTTTCTGTCCTCACATCAGAAGAGACGTTCTCAGTTGTAATTGCAATCTTTCTGATTATGTGGTGGAAAGCTGTTGGTTTCCCTGTGATGTCTGTACACTTCCCTGCATCTTGTGTCAAAACAGGGATTCCCAGCTCCCGCCGCAGCGTTCTGCACTGAATTAGAAGGGATTTCTCTGCATCACCAGCGTTTGTCGGGTGACTCTCTCTCTCTCTCTCTCTAGCAGGAAAGCCTGGCTAAACCAGAACATGGTGCTTTCCTCCAGTCCAGCATGTCTTACCTATGGACTACAAACCATCCTACCCTAAAATTACAGCTTTTGTCAGCTGGCAACATTAAACTTGTCTCTACTTTCTTTTAAAGTGGAACAGGCTAAATCATCCGATGCTAATGGCTAATTTTATTTTTTTTTTCCTGATGCTCCAGGCCACTGACTCTGATTACGAAGACGAGTTGCCCAAGCACTCCTTTGTGAACCATTACATGAGCGACCCCACGTACTACAACTCATGGAAGCGGCAGCAGAAAGGGGTGAAGCACCCGGCATCCTACAGATACGAGGAATGCGCCGCCAGCGAGACAGAACCCTATTTCCAGACTGTCATCACGACACAGAGCTCAGGAGGGGTGTACACCCCAACGGGACAGCCCGCGCCCGGCTCCCGGACTCCAGTGACAGGGTTCTCCTCCTTCGTCTGAGACGGGGCTGGAGGACGGAGCCGAACCGCCGGTGGCACTCGGAGGGACCCGTCGCAGTGACTGTGTGTGCGCGGCCGGTGCGATGAACTGTGGGTAACTT
Source organism: Pampusana beccarii (assembly GCA_013399365.1). Lineage (NCBI taxonomy): Eukaryota > Metazoa > Chordata > Aves > Columbiformes > Columbidae > Pampusana > Pampusana beccarii. The sequence goes on along the minus strand of VWYH01006847.1, from coordinate 526,013 downwards.
CTCTATCAGGGTAGGCACGGATGGCAACACAAATGAGGCTGGGTTTTGGTTTGGTTGGGGGTTTTTTTGTTTGTTTGTTGGTTTGTTTGTTTGTTTGTTTGTTTTTTTCTGAAGACAATCAACTCTAAAATATGGAGCTGAACCTTTGTTTAAAAAAAAAGAAATTCTGAAAAGTGATGATTTTAACCACTTGTGAATAGTAGGGGTTTTTTAACTGCTTTTTGTAACACTGCTTCAGGAAGCAGCTCCCATGCCCTTCTCTTCCCTCTTTCTTTCTCTCCCTTCCTCCTGTCCCCCCCATTCCCAAAGCAGGAGGCGAATTCCCTAGATGCAATGAGTGACTTTGTGATGTGATTTGAAGAGAAAACATAAAACCTCCCAGGCTCCTTTTTCTTCCTTTTTCTCTACTCTCTGTTTGTTTTTAATTTTTCCCTGTCATCAAGGTCAAGTAGGAAAATACAGAAAAAGGACAAATTTTCACATGAAAAGCAGACACCTCCTCTCTCCTCATTGCTGCTCCCCAGATTAGGAGCGCTGGCTGATCAACTTAGGCTCAGATGTGTCACTGTGCCTGCTCTAGGCTCACTACTGGTGTATTTATACTGAATTACTGACCTGCTTTTCTTTCTTGTACAAATGGGACCTGCTGCATTCTTTAAATATTCCAACTCCAGGGCCTTTAGAAGAAGAGATGGCTCAAAAGAGCAGCGTAGGCAGCAGTGGGTGAAGCAAGTGGGAAGAATTCAAATGCAAGGTCACTTTATTTTTGGTGTGGCTCTGTTCCTCCCTTGTGGACCGCATGTGCCATTTGAATTAGTCATTTTTTAAAAGTCAAAGGACACAACCCAGCAAGCCAGAGGAATCTTTCAATTAGCATTGCAGTGACAAGCTAGAGAGTCTACTAATTGACGAGGTTTTTGATCATCAAAGTTATCTTGCCCTGTCAATAGGAGTTGAGCATCCTTTCTCGCCCAGACTCTGCAGTGCTGCTTATTGGCCTGTAAAGAAGTACACGGTCGCTGGGTTTCTTTGATTTTATTTTTTTAGTACAAAGACACGTCACACAGACTGGGTGAGATTTGGCGTCCACAGGTGCCTTTTATTGATTCTTCAGCTTCATATCTGGGAGAAGCAACAAAGTGTCTCCAGATAAAGCTAACCAGGTTTTTCAAGCATTGGGGTCATGAATTACCTTGTGCACGTTTACAGGCTGCTTTGTGCACTGGAAGCTCTATCCTCTGGAAAGAAGAGAGGAGATTTTCAGTTTATTTTTCATCCTTTTGTATAGCTCCCTTTTTGTTTTCTTCTTTCCTATCCTTTTCCTGAGTCTGTCATGTTTAGCAGCAACTTGTTTACTCGTGAGGAAGTTGTCAGGGGTTTAAAGAATCCAAGTCCAGCCCTTGGACCTGTGAACAGTCCTGGATCACCAGACCTTTTACCACAAGAGTTTGAAAGGTGAATTTGCAAGTAGGCAAGTTCTTGCCACTCCAGCATTTGGCATTTCCCCCCAGGTAGGTGCAGGTTAGCCTGGAAAATTGGTGTCCTGCTGCTTGCTAACATCTCGTCAGGGCACATGTGGGCACTGTTACTATTGCAGATTGTCCCTGTCCTCTCGGGGGGGATGTGGGTCATCTGTGGCCCTGGGTGGTGGTGTCTTCACGGCAGGTTGTTGAAACCTGGTGTTGATTACGGTGGCTCCTGTTCCTACTCGTGGGGGCTGGTTAGAAGGAGCCTGGTGGCACCTCACCTGAAGATGGTGAGGTCCAAGGGCAAGCTCAGCCTTGCTGTCACCCTTCAGTGCCTCTTGGTCAGGGCACACGATCTCAGAACTGCTTTTCCTCCTCAGCACTGCCTGTGGGTGCTGCTGCTGTTGGTGCATACGGATTCTGGATAGCTTTGGCGCTGGATTGCTGCTCCTCTCCAAAGGCTCCAGAAAGAAAAAAAAAAATTCAAAACCAAATACTCCAGTGGGTGTGTTTAAGGGCTTTTGGGTTTTGGATAATGATCCACAGCTCATTAGATGGGAAGGGAAATGCAAAGGCGCGGGCTTGAGCCAAAACGCTGTGAGCCATCCCCATCTCTGCACCTGGGTAGGATGTGTGTGGGATGGAGAAGGGGCTCCAAAGAGGGTGACATGGAGTTTACTACAAAGCAAACAAAAACCCCACTGCCTTCTGTGCACTTTGACTGTTCTCTTAAGCCATATGGACTTTGCTTTAATCACTGAACTGACGAAAATTTGTTTGTAGTCTGAGGTTTTTTTTTTGTTTCTTAAACAAAATCATCTACGTGACTTTCTGTTTTCTTTCTCCTTTGATACTTCCTGCATCAGATTACATATTTTTAAACATCTTGTTTTATATACATGTGACATAGCAATGCAAATGCTGTTGGAATTTTAATGGCGCTTATCCAACGTGAGAGGTAGTGCTACAGGAGGAGCCCTTAAAGGACCACTAAGGATTTAGGGACATAAACCAGTAGAAACTAGGACGAACACCAAAGAGTTTGCTCCAAAGGAAAGCGTAGTATGAGTAGCTCCGTATCTCCTGAATAATGCCAGATCTGAATTGGTGTAAGGTGCAGTTACTCCCTGGGGCTGATCTGATACCACATTGAGCAAAAACAGTAAAGAAACCATAGGGAATAAAGGAAATGGCCACTGCTCCACTGAAGGACAACACGGGGAGCAGCACAATCTGTACGAAGTAGGGAGAAAAGACTATTCCTTTTTTTCTCAGAGCCATCTGCAACTGAAAAGCCTGAGCTTGCTGAGGACCTGCTGAGTTGGCTGCGCGGCCCTTTTCTTCTGACTGCTGCTGAAAGAAAAGCTCAGGTGTGATTCCTTTAGGACCTGTTGTTCTGAACAAAGGTATTTCTGTTCCATTGTAGTACACACTGTTGTTACTCTCAGTTTAGTTTTGTTCAGGTGTTGGCTTTGCTTACACGTTGGTTTATTTTACTTAGGCAATTGCAGAACATGGAAGCTCACTGTCTTGCTCATCCCTAAGATGAGCACAGAATGTGTGTTCTGCTGCCCAGGATCCTATAGAACTACATGCATGATGCCTGTGCTGCCTAGTTACCATGCTGGACTTGTAAAATATGATTAATGGGTAGGTTTTATTTATCTCAGATATCAGGTAAATTGTTGTATCTGGAAGGAAACACTCCATCAGGTGGCAAGGAAGCTCTCTTTCACAGCTGTAATCTTTGGGAATCACAGCCTTGAAATATGACTTTTAAACATTAGTTGTCATGTTACAAAAACTTCACCCGTCAAATCCATTTCTGTTTCCATCTTCCTGTTTAGAACAGTCTTGAAAAATGAAGGCTTATATTTAAAACGCCTTCTTAGAGTATTTTTCTGTATTTATTTATTTACATTCCCATGTTTCTCCGGTCTCTTGGTGGCTGTTACTAAAAAATAGAAACAACTTCATGAAATGACCAAGGGAGACATTTCAGGGAATGGTTTAATAGGAGCTCATTTTTCATGCAATAGCCATGGAGATCTCATATTTCCTGCAGGAGAAAGAAGGGCCCAAGTCTTCACCCTGCTCCCAGGGCTGAGATGCCACCCGCCATCACCATCAGTGATGCTCCCAGCACTCCCAACAGCACAAATCACGTCACAAATCACATGGAAGGAGCTGTACTGTTCCAACCCACCCTACATCGAGCATTTTATCCCCCGAAAGTCCGTATCACACACTGGGTGTCTCCCACCATAACCCACACCCTTGGGTGGAATATTTTCCATTCCCATCTTTCAATGCTCTGATGTTGGTGCACAAGCGGTGCTGCTGGGTGTGAGCGGCAGCGGTGAGAAGGGACAAGAGAGGGCACTGTTTTCCTTTCAGCAGTGATAATCTCTTTCACCGCTTCTTGGGGAGGGCAACAAGAAGCCACAGCGCAGAGAGCAAAGGGTTTCATCAGCATTTGCTAAAGGAATCACACTGTGGCCAGTGATCCCGCTTGTGGAAGCAGTTGGCATAACTGAAGAAAAAAAAACAAACACAAAACATACAACACAGAGAAAAAGAAACTAATCCTTTACCCAAAAGGATTTTTTTCCTCTTCATTTTGAATGTTAGAGCCAGGGATGCTTTGCAGATGGGCCAAGATCTCATTTTTCCTGCTTATACCCAGCCAGAAGCTGCTGTAGCAATTGTTTAGAATAAATATCCAAGTCTGTGTTGACATGCGGATACATTTATTATCCTCGTCATTGCTTCCCTCAAGAAACCCATTGGGTCATCCAAAGATTATCCAGTCTGCTCTCCAAAAAGGGAGGAGAGATGGCTGTTTATTCATACTGAGTGCTAGTGTCTTCTCCCACTTGCTGTTTTCAAACTGAACAGAGCAACTTATTTCAGAAAAATCCTTTTATAAAAGGAATTTATTCGGAAACTTAAAAACAAAAACCCATGTGAAGCACACACAAACACACCAGAAAAAAAAAATTATATATATGTAACCTCTGGCAGGACCATTAGAAATCTTGAAGTCCTAGAAACCTGAGACTTGTAAGACTGAATACGATCCCCAAACCTCCTATATTTAGTGATCTGCTTTATCAATAGCAGCCATAAGGGCACATGCAATGAGGGGTTATATTTGGAGAGGAAAAGCCATCACGGAATAGTCGCTAGATGGGCAGGTTATACTGCAAACAGCTTAATTCAACCCGGAGTTCCTGCTAGTTCAATCACATTTATTAGGTTGGTTTTTCCAGTGTGTGTGGAGTCCATACATCATCATGACGTTACTAGAGGTTAAATGGGAGAGGTACAGAATCGTAGTATCTTTTAGGTTGGAAAAGACCCTTAAGATCATCAAGTCCAACCATAAACGGTCAAACCATAAGTTGCTGTGGTGTTTACACAAAGCCACATGCACAACAATGTGGTTGTACAGTATCCATTGAAAACTCCTCATGGAAAACCACCCTTGAATTAGGAGCACACTCACCCCAAGACTGAACATTTTGGGATGGGCATGGGCCTTATATGGCTCTACCTGATAAGTCAGGTCTTCAGTTCATGTTTCTGTGTCCTGTTTCTTCTCCCCCACGTCTCCACCCCCAGCCGTCCCAGATAAATAAAGTTTGTTGCACTTTGTGGAGGGATAAATTTGCCGCTTCCGGTGATAGCCACAACAGATAAGCACACACATGACACATAGGACAGGTGAGATATGTTTGAACAAGGGGTGAAATACTGTTGTGACTTGAGATCCAGGCTCTGACTCAGAATTTTATCTTCTCAAAATTGCCACCTGCCTATTTTTAGACAGCCCTGGAGCCTCAGGGCTTGGCAGGAAATTCATTATTTTGATGCTGTTTGATCACTGTGCACTTTCTTGGGCCTTGACTCGCTGGATATAGAGACTGGAATGAGATTACAGAGCTTTATCTTGAAGTGTTTCCCATTTATGTCCGGTTCTCCAGACCTGGGAACGAAACCTTTCTGCTAACTTGCTTGTGGTGGTGTCCTGCAGGTGGGACACCTAGGAGGTGCCACCAGTGCTCCCCCCTTGATGTCGTTAAGCTCCTGGGCAATGCTGGGGTCAGTGGGAGCTCTTGGGTAGCAGAGAGATGCCAGGACACGGTATTACGGTGAGTTTGTAGCTGGTCACTTTGCCACTCTTCGGATGGACTCCATCCTCTGATTTGGTACCTGCTGTCAGTTTAGGGGTAGGACCACCTTACACAGTTGTGTTTGAGTTCCCCTTTGGTGTACTACGGTTATCGGATCGTTGCTTTTACTTCCGTGTCTCCTTGGGGATTTGCCCTGGATTTTTGTTCCACACCTCTTGTTAGCCTCACCTTCACCACTCCACTATTTTATATGAGAAAGTTACTTCTTCTTTTGCAAACTTGCTTCTAATTAAAAGAACCCTTTTGGAAATGTGTGTGTCCCTGGTACGTTTATTCTGGGGGAGGGGAAAAAAATATTTTCCAGGCTTTTCTGTTATTTTTGGCTTGAAGAAGTTTCTGGGTGCGTTGCCAGCGTGCTCACGAGTTAACAGCTCAGGACACTGAAAATGGGCTGAAACTCCTCACTGTTAGTTCTGGACTGTAAAATCTTATGACCCCCGCTGCTTTCCAGCTTAACTGACAGTCTCAAATAGCTTCCACCCAAAATTTGATCAGCCTTAAATGTTTTGTTATTTTGCAGGGACAAACTTCCTCCAGATCCTTAGTGTGAGGGAGACAAAACACGTTCGGAAATAGAAACCCATGGGGCTGCTGTTTTGTACACCATCGTCCCCTCACAAATAATGTTTCTCCTCCCTGCAGCGTTAATCAATTCCCAGACCAGTGCGGATGTTGGGGAGGTCAGACCAGATCCCAGCTGGTGGGATCTGATATTATGTGGTGGTCGTTGCGGCTTTTCAGCAGGTGAGCATCCGGCCTAGAGAAGGAAACTAAACGCAGGTCAGCTACAGCTTCAGTGGGAGAAATAAGGGTGAGAAATCAATGTTTTCCATGTTGGAGGGGGAAAGTCAAGCTGCTAACTCGTATTTTCCTGCTCCTGAAAGGGGTATTATAAATAATGCGGTGTTGTATAAATACAGACAAGCCCTCTGTGGCTGGTAGCTTGTAATAACCCAGAGGTACCAATGTGTCCATTTTGAAGATGAAAATCCTCACGCCATAGCGTTTTGTGAATGAGACGCTATTCTGCAAAATTGCTGTAAGATGCAGAAGTGCTTTTTTGAGGTCATTTGGCTCCAAAGTGTGTCAACCTGCTGCTTCCAGCCCTTACTCTTCTCAGGACACGTTTCCTCAGCGCATATTTTTGTGGTTAAGAGTGGAGCATGGACATAAACATGGGAGTGGATGGGAAATCTGCCATGGCATTTATAGTCCAAACAATACCAGAGAAAACAGATTGGCTTCCCGCCCTGCCCTGAACAGCACAAGCAATGGTTTGACTGAATCGAGTAATCTGGGCTTTCATTACTGACCCTTTTCCTGCTATTTGTCTCATTTATTTTCTCCTCTTCCCCCTGCCTTTTTGCTCCGGGGTTATTTCTTTTTCTCCTTGCTCCTTTTATTTTCTTTGACTTTTTTTTTAAGCCTGCCACTTGTTTTTATTTTTTTTTTCTTCTCCTCCTCTTGCCTTGCCAATTATTTTCATTTCAAACCTGAGTTTCCCACAAAATCAAAAGGAACTTTATCTGAACACACGGTTTTTTATTGGGTTTTTGTTCACTTCCACTGTGCCCCAAGAACGGGCGTCCTTTTGCTTTGTTGTCTTGTTTCCTTGGATATGCAGGGCACGTCCCTCTAAGCCAGGGAAATGTGGCCGCTGACTTCCCAGGCCGGTAAAGACCTTCATTAGGTAGGCAATTGGCATGTTCATCCCTGTTTGTTAACGAGTTAGGGTGATGCTAAGTCAGATGAGTCTGACATGGGAAGTCATTCTGCAAAGTTTTACAAGGCAAATTTCTCAGCAGAGCTGAAAGCTGCAACAAGGGAAATCGCTTGCACAATCAGAGGATCTATATATCTCCCTATATATGGAGAAATGAGCAAACTGCAAACTATTATTAGTGCCTGATGGTGACAATAACGTGTCAGAGGAGGAAATGACCGGAGTCCACAACATCATTCAAAGGTACCTCTCTGCGTTGTGCAACTTCTAGGCCGTTTATTGCACTGTTCATGGGATCCGGTTGGGATGTGCGCCCTAGCAAAGCCGTGAGCTTGTTGTTCTTCCCTCTGGTCCTTGATAATCTGAGTTCATGCAAGTGCTTGAACTCTGTGCGCTAAACAAATGGTGCAGATAAGGCTGAAAGGCAAGTCTGGCTAAAAAAAGCATGGGTAATATAACCTGGGGCCTCATGCCAAGGGTGATAAAATGCCTTATTAACACAGGTGGCCCCAGCGCAGCCCTGTCAAATTGGGAAGGATTAATATCTTTGTGTTGGTAGAAGGAAGTCGAGGCACAGGCCAGCTTTGGGACCAAGCCACGGTTTGTGTGACTGCTGTCAATGTGCCCGAGTGGCCTCGACTGCAAATATCCTCAGCGCAGGGTGAAGAAAACACATCTTTCCTACAAAACAGCAGGATGAGTTATTTTGGGGCCTCAATAAATTCTCTGTTTTCCAGCACTATCATTCATACCCTACCAGGGGAACATGACTGACCTAATTAGAGCCTGATTCCAACAGTACAAGGCTCAACTTGTAAATACAACCTTTTTTTTTTTTAATTTGGGGTTATTTTTTATGTATGTACAAGTGCATCTGATTGGTATAAGCACCCTAGAGATGGGGGGGCAGGGGAGGAACAGGGCAGTTGGAGTCATCGGAGAGGCTGAAATATGGAATATTTGGGATGAAGCAGAGCAAATTTCCAGATTTATTTATGAGATTGTGACTTAATCTGCTGGGAGACTGTGTCCTCTGGGATTAAGCTTCACATAACCTGATGGAAATGAGGAAATATTTTATCCCCCACCATGGAAAGGACTGGCAGAGGAAGGGCTCAGCATTTCAATCCTGCATCCAGCAAAAACCATCCAGGTGATCGATAAAGACACTTTTCATCGATCCATAGCTGTCTCCGCACCACAGAAGAAATTAAAGAGGTGAGAAAAATATGCCCGTTTTTCACAAAGCCCATTTTATGAAGCAAGCAGGGGTTGATCCAACCAGCCAAACGCTTGGCTTTTGTTGCTATGGAAAATCCTCCTGGTGGGGTTGAGTGAGAAGCCTCCAGCCATACCTGCTGGGTTTCTGGGGGGTGACTGTGGCCAGACGCGCTCCTGGGGATGGCCGGTGGCCAGCACCCGCTGCTGAGTGAATCACCGGCCAAACGGCTTCATCTCTGCCCTTAGTCCACGCACAGGATGTGCCCAGAAAAACCAACTACAGCCCAGGCACCGGAGGCAGAAGCGATGAGCCAAACTCTGCCCAAGCGATGCTGCTCTGAGCACCGGCTCGGGCCCAGCAGAGATCCTGGCTTTAAGATGGATTTACACCCACTGGGCTGTCTTTACCATGTGTCCTCATGAGATAGGATGGGTTTAGAAGCAAAAGGCTTATGGTAGGAAGAGCTGTACATCCTATGTTTAAAGCTGATGTCTTGAGGGCTATGCCATGGTTTTTTGGTGGTGGTGGTTGTTTTCTGGCTTGACTTCTGATTTGTAAGTGGCTTCAGCAGAAATCGAGGTCATTGCAAACACGGCGATGCCACTTCGCTTTCTGGAAAGCGCTGGCTGCTTCATCAAGTGAGGCCAAGCTACCAGCTGGGAGGTCTGAAAAGACAGAGAAGTTCTCCCTGGTACCAAGATGGGCAAAGGAAGGGCCGTCCTTGGGGGACCTGGTGTCCAAGAGTGCACGCAGCCCTGTCCCTCCCGTGTTTTCTGTGATTGGTTTTGTGCTGTAACACCGGCTGCGGCTTTTAATTTTCTGTTCTTGCTCAGAAATTATAGAGGAGTGAAAGGGAGATGGGTTTCAGCTGTTGACGCTTCAGGAGCATTCGGCAGCGTTACTGGATGAAAGGAGCAACGCGGTGGTTTTGCTCTGCAGAGGTCCCAGGAATACGCAGGCATGAAGCGCTGCGGGGTTTGGGGCTCGCTGAGAAGGAAAACAGAAACCGATGCCAGCCCTCGGTCATTCCCCGAATGCTGGAGCCCTTCGAGGAAGTCGTACATCTGGTGCTTTCCCATTTAGTCCTTTCAAGAGGCTCGTTTGAGAGCAAGGCTTGTAAGCAAGAGCCAGAAATAAACAGCTCATGATCCCGTTTTTGGGATAAGAGGAACATAAGAAGAGAATCGTTAAAGATAGGGCAATCAGTGAATAAACGCCTGGTTTTTAGCAAGGCTGACATTTTGCCATGTCCATTAGAAGGCTATTGTGTGTTACAACATGGTTTTTGCCATAGTGTGTGAAGGAAAGGAAAACGTTTGGGTCTACATACAGCAGCTGAAGAAAAGGCCTGAGATGCAGGGGAGCAAGTGTCTCCTGGGGATGATCTTCCACCCGGTGGTGGGTGTCCACGCAGGACCGCTCTCCCCTCGGCCTTGTTCAGTCCTGTCAACCAGACAGTGCTAAAATCACCTCTCTGTAGTTTAATAGTTTTTGTACCTCTGTCTCTCCGGGTGTTTTTACAAACGAAAGGTGGTTTTGTTTGCCAGTGCAGTTCCTCTGAAGTTCTGCATGAGGTTTAGTATCATTTTCTCTGCCCCATCAATTCAGTCGTCGTTTCCCTGGTTGCTCTAAGTTGTGTTGTCCCATTTTTACAGCAGCTATGGCCAGCCATCATGGCTCAAATGCCCTTCTGTTTGTATTAACCATGCTGACCATCAGCTTGTGAATCCCCACATACGCACTTTGCTTGGCCACCTGTTCTCTCTCCGCGTAGAGGAGCAGAAGGGCAATGTGCTCTGGGATGGCAGTAACACAAACACAGGGACAGTGTCCAATGCAGAAAGTCGAGCACTCTGCAACCGCTGTGATAAGGAGCGCTAGGTAGCGTGCAAGTTAAGATTCAACCGGGATTATTGACAGGGTGGTGTGGCAAGAACAAACACACCAGGAGCCACTGCGGTGCCACGGGCCACGTGGTGACCAGCGGGAGACGTGGAATCACGGCTTCAGCAATGTCCAGGACCGCTATAGGACACCCTGCTGTGTGGAAAGCATTGAGTCGCTCCTTCTTTCAGGTATAAGAATATATAGTCTTTTTATAGCACTGTGCACATCACCAGGGCTCCCACAAGCCTCTTTAGGGCCCTTGGGTCTTCTTATTAACGGGGAAAGCAACAGCGCTGTGCTGGTGTCAGCGCAAAGGGCGACATCTGAGGGGCTGAGGCCACGTCTGCTCGTGACCTGGAGGAGGAGGTTCCCTTTGGACCACTTTGGGTCCTCCACAGGTCCACCCCAGCTGGGTGACAGAGCACCATGGGTTTGATGAGGTTCTGCATCTTGTCTGCTCCTTAGAGCATCACCTCTAGGTCAGCTAATTGCTCCCGCTCAAACCTATTTGAACAAACAACCATTTCCTTGAATGTGAAGTCGATGCACCGTTTATATACTTTTTTGGGGGGTAGCTAACACCCTCGTTCTCCTCTGAGGCCTGGCTTTGCCTCAGTTTGTGTGAGAGGAGAAAATACTGATCCACAAACCTGCTTCCTGCTGAGAAATCACAACAGCTGTTAGCAGAGGTTATTGGAAAATCAAAGGGTTTGTGCGAGGGAAGAAATGCAGTTAATCCCGGCTGGGGAGTTGCTGCACTGACACCTGGTTTCTCCTCCCACCTCTCATCACAGTTCTTGATTACCTTCTGGTATGGGACCCCATGATGGGGAGAACCGGCCTTTGGATGCAACAATAAAGGGTATCTCCCAGGGTATGTTTGCTTCAAGGTGTCTTATAAGGGGGAGACCCCATAAAATGGAAATAATGTTCCTGCTGCAGCACACTGCTGGGGTTCAGCTCTTCAGCGCAGCGTGGAGAAGCAGGAATCAAGGCACGCACCTCCATAAACCAGCTAATTGATTTCTGTCAGCCGCTGATTACATGAATCATTGAGCAAATCGCAGCCGTGCGAAGCCAGGGATGTCTGAGATGCCCTACATCCTACCAAAAGTGGCAGCCCTGCTGCTTGGCTATTCTGCGTGGGTGTGGAGGTGACCCCTGGACCTGCCAGTGGCTTGGTACCCACTGTACGTGTTCATGAGGCAAAACAAATATTTGGGCAGAGACAAAAAGATGCTGCTGGCCTCTGGGCACGGCCACACAGGATCTGCCTGCTCTGACTGGCAGATAATTGCAGAAGCCACTTGGGTTTCTCCAAGGCTGAGAGTGCCCATGGCAGTAAAGTGATGCCTTATGTGGGGCAATACGATGCACGTGGGTTCCTCAGGGGAACATGAGGAAAGGAACTGGGCAGAAAAGCAGACTCATGCTCCTTCCCAGTGTGATGGGGACCGAGGAGACCATGGACCGACCCATTCCCACAGCCACCCACCAGCACGGGGAGTTTGCACAGCTGCAGCTGAACCAGCCAGAGGCTCCACTGCACAGCCTGTCTGTGTGTGTAATGCCTTTTCACTGTTTCTCTGCTAGAAAGCAGCTGGTTCCATGTGTGTGTCTGGAGGAGATGCTGAGCTGCCTAAAGCCGAACAACAAAAGCCGTCTTGTGCAACCCTACTCCTGAGAGCAAACAGAAAGTCAGGAGCAGAAGTGAAACGGAAACAAATCCCAAAATGTCGTGGCTGGTGAGCGCTGACGCTGGCTGATCTCCTTGTGAGCGCAGTGCTCACCGTGCCAGCAGATTGCTTGGTCCTCACCTCCCTCCTGCGTGGATACCTTGACCTGGTGGCTCCCTGGAGCTTGAGGCATGGGCAGGCAAGTCAGCAAAGCCACCGAGCTGTGCGGTGGGACGTCGGGAGAAAGTCCCATCAACTCAAGTTGTGTTCCACGCCAAGTCTCAGATCCAGAGGGTTCTGCCTGAGGATGATGGATGCCTTTCAGACCTGGACAAGCGTCTCCGAGCAGGTCTGTCTCCTCCAGCCCCTTCCCTCCTGGATCCAAAATAGGAGGTACAGGAGGATAAGATAAATGGGGATGCGAGGGGGAGGCACAAGTGAAGTATACAGTGATCTTCACAGCCCGAAACCCCCTGGGAGCTGGGCTGGGGGATGGTAGCAGTTCCTGGGCTCTCCTGATTATACCCCTCAATAAAAACGGTGAAGCCAACAAAAGCAAGACTGGACAGGGCACGGGGAGCAAGTCTGGTTTAGCATCACTGTGGCTGTAGGAACAGCCGGGGCCTCAGCCCCACATGAACCTCACAGCTTTTGGGGGAGAGGCAGGAGAAAGCAGTCAGGGAAGTTTATGCCCTTTGCTATTAACATGTTTTCCCCTTGTGAAACTTGACCTCTCAGCAGTTTCAGATCTCAAAAGGTGTGTATGGGGCTGGGCATTTTATTGACATCTGAATTCAGGGAGAAACCTGCCCCAAGGGTTAAAGTCTGAGCAACCAAACAAACAAGGCAACTCCTCCTTCTGCATCATGTGAGTGCGGCTGTGGCTAAAGGCCCAGGGAGGCGGGAAAGAAAAACAAGCGAACCAAGGCTTTGCGGGAGACCGGTGCTCTCAGAGCAGGCTGGGAGACGCAATGGATCTCCTGCCAAACTTTTCTTTTGTCACTTGGCTGCTCCTCATCGTTTCCTTTAGCCTCCTGATGCTGTAAGTAAAGGCTGGTCCCCAGGGGTGACCAGGGAGGAGGAAAATCCTGTGCCTGTGGCCAGGGAGGGGCTAAAGTCATCACCCTCCATTTGACGTGCCCAAGTACATGAATTAGTGTTAAAAAACTCATCCTCGGTCTTCCTGTGCTACTTTAAAGGCAGAAACGAGGGCTGATAAAGCGGGGCTGTAGGGCACCCCAGGCCAGCTGGAAGGGAAGGAGGAAGCTGGGCTGGGCTGGGAGGGAAATAAAAAGGAACTTTTTGATTTTTTTTGTCTTTTCTCAGCACGTCCAAAGGAGAAGTGAATTCTGTGTTTTGAACCACAGCGAGCTCTGGTTGGCTGCGAAGGGACAGGGTGTCCCTGGCTGGGCTGGGCCCTGGGAGCAGGGCGGTGGGTGATGTGGGTTTGCCCGTGTACTTGTGCCAGCAGAAGCCCCTGTTTAAATAGTTATGTTGGCGAAATTGCCCTTTTGGTTATGTTGCTCAGGGGAGCTGTAGAGAGCTGTACAGGCAAAAAACTTAATTTTGCTGTTATAATTTATGTCCCTACTCAGCTGCTGTGCTACTGTGGCTCTACCACCTGAGCATCGCAGTAGGTCTTTGCAAAGACAAACACAAGGGCAGGTCTCACCTCGCAAACTTAATGTATCTGAATCCTCCCTTCAGTCACCTGAGTCACGGATCCCTGATCTGCAGAACTAAATGAGGCCCCTTAATAAAGACCTGAGGTGCCCATGTGCACCGTGTTTGCCTGGGATGCACTACAGCTCCTTTCAGCCCTTATCTTTTATCAAAACGTACCCCAGATTATCTTGTACCCCAAGTGATCCCGCATTTATTGCAGGAAGAGACTACCCTCAGCAGCTCTGCTGCTGGTGGGCCGTAATTCCAGCTTTCTCTGCATGGCAGGAACCATCTATTTAAGCTGTTCACTGTGCTCAGGCTGAAGAACCTTCTCGTTTCCTTGTACAAATGCACCTCACGTGCTCTTTGCTTGGCAGCTATGGGCTATTGCCCTTCCAGACCTTCAAGAAGCTGGGCATTCCCGGGCCATGGCCTCTGCCGTTTTTGGGAACCTTCCTGGAGTATCGGCACGTGAGTACTGGCAGCTGCTGCTCTGTACCTACCTTAGACGCTTACCTGTAGCTGGTGCTGGTTTTCCCATCCTTTGGGTATCTCCTTTCTCTGCCCTTGATTCAGTTGGATGGAAATGATGCTATCAGGTAGGAAGCTCTTTGGAAACACAGAGAACACAAAAATTACTTTTAAGGTCTGGTTGACCTGAGTAAGGTGTGCTGTGTTTTTCAACTACTTTACAATTTATTAGTTTCTCCCTGGGTTTCTGCCTGCTCCCCAGCGGCTGAAGTTCTGTTTGAAACGAAGAAGAAAATATTGGAGACATGCCCAAGACTGCTAATTTCTGAGAACTGCATGTTTTCTGTGTCATCCCCATGAAGAGGCTGAATTAGCCCCAGCAATGCCCCATCCAGCCACTTGCTGTTGGACCAGCCTGAGGCTAAGCCAGGCGAATAGATTTCTAAATAAAACCCAGATATTATCAAGTTACCAAACCCTACCAAATAGCTAGGCAGTAGGTGGTTCCAGGTAACTGGAAATGCAGAACAAAATGTATTAGCTTCAATGAAAGAGGTTGTTTTAGCTTGTTTTTGCTGGGCTTACAGTATGCATGTGGTCTCTTACTAATGGTTTAGTTGATGCATGGTGAGTGTTATGTGTCCCATAAGTTTCATCCTTACACATAACATCAGTTCAAACCTTAATGGATAGAAAGCAAAACAAAAAAAGCCATCATCACTCTGGTTCAGTAACTGCAGTGGAAGATCTCATGAGGAAAAGGCAGTAGCAGCTCTAACTTGGTGAGCTGAAGATGAAAGGACACCCTGGGATCTACTTCTGCCACTAACTCTGCTCACGCTTAAACTGTGTACCCTGTCATACCTTGTTTTCATTACATTTTTAGCACAGGTTGGCTAGTGGAAGTTGAAAGTGCTGCTTTATATTTTTTTTTTCTCTCTGCTCTCTGTTTTTCCTCCAGTGCGAATGTCCCCTAGGTGTCTCGATGACTGAAGAGCTACCATGCGCCCCCAACCTCTGCCGCTTACAATGGGGCTGTGGGACACACCGCGCTGCCAGCTGTGACCTGCTTTGATCACTCTTCGCTGGCAAACTGTTCATTTCTCCTTTCTTCTTTTGCAGGGAGCCCTGCATTTCGATCAGATGTGCTTTGAAAAATACGGTAAAATCTGGGGGTGAGTTTCTTTCTGCAGAACAAAACTGTCTGTTTGGGGTGCACCGTGGCCCCAAAATAGAGTGGAAAAAGCTACGTCGCCACCATGTCTCAGCACTGTCGTTCCAGTGGTGACAGCTTGGATAAATCTGGGGTCACCACTGGGAAAGTTCCCAGCCATCTCTCCAAGGCTTCTCTCTTGCTGGGGTTTCAATGCAGTGCAGGGCTGGGATGATGGTGGCCAGTTGAGGGGGTGTCATTTTTTTTTACATGTAAGCTTTGAAAATAACCTTTTTTTCTCTTCCCCTTTGGGAGTAGTAAAAAACTAACCAGCAGCATGAGTGACCGCAGGGCCGGGAAAGTTTCCACCACAGAGAGCCCAGGGAGCCCCCTTGGTCCTCCAACACCCCCCAAATCAGCCCAGCCGTTCCTTTATCTCTTCCCTCCAGATGCTTTAGTGAGAAAAGGCACCAGTCACTTCCCAACCACAAAGCCTGCCCAGAAAACTCCACTGCTTGGTGTCAAACTGAGCCTCATGCCTTTGAAGCTGCTCGTCTGTCTGTCCCGAGCAGAAAGCAAGCTGCAGGCTGCCGTCGTGCTTTTTCATCTCGCTCCCTGCATCTCCCAGAGCTGGGGCATGAGGTACCTTTCAATCTGCCTCCCCGCTCCCTGCACAGCGCTGGTTTTGTGCAGGGGCCTCTTATCATCCTTCTCTTGGGAATCTCTCAAAATGAAGCAAAATTGTTGCACACCAGAAAAAAAAAAAAAAATCCCAGGAGGCTTCATGAAACCCCAGTGCAATTTTATTTTAAGATTAAATGTTCTCAAGCCTCTTGAAGATGGCAGCTTCCCCCAGCTGTGGCCTAAGGCTCCCTACCCTTTAGCCCATAACATGCCTTTTAAGTTTTTCTATCTCTGTTGATTGGAAAATGGAGGAGACGGAGGAGTTTTTCCCCTCTCGTTCCCTCATAGACCATGCAGAGAAATCTCTTTACCCCACAGGCAGGCTATTCAGCGTGGACTTATTGACTCCAGCAACCAGTTGTGGAAACAGAGCTCAGACAGCCCCAGTGCAGGGCATCGCTGTGGTGGCGAAAACCACCTTTTATCTAAACCCACACTGCTTTGGCAACTCTCTAATACCACAGACTATTACTAGAGATGCTCATGCTGTCTATGTTTGGCACTTTCTTTGCCTTTCTCCTGTTTTACTGCATAATAAAACAGTTTCAGCCTCATCCCTTCAGCTGTTTTGTCAGAGGGGACTCAGCTGGCCCAAACCCTC
This sequence comes from Pampusana beccarii, assembly GCA_013399365.1. Lineage (NCBI taxonomy): Eukaryota > Metazoa > Chordata > Aves > Columbiformes > Columbidae > Pampusana > Pampusana beccarii. The sequence continues at coordinate 509,269 of VWYH01006847.1, read as the reverse complement.
TGGGCTCCAGCAGTCGATGTGCATCGCTCTGACCACAGACCAAGCTGCTTCTGCTCCAACTGACCGTGAGCGATGGACTGAATGTGGTTTTCTCTTGATTTAGGATTTACGATGGCAGGCAGCCTGTGCTGGCCGTTTTGGACCCCATCCTCATCAAAAACATCCTGGTGAAAGAGTGCTATACTGTTTTTACCAATCGCCGGGTAGGTATCTAGCCCTGAGCTTTCCTCTCCGGTACAGAGAGCATGGAGCAATCTTCTTGGGTTTTGTTCTCCTTCTTTGAGCCCTTCAGCAAGCAGTTTTTCTGTGTTGTGCCCCAGTTTATTGATGGTACCAACAATGAAACTAGGGAGGAGTAGAGGCCGCGCTGGCCGGGACATTGGGACTTCAGCCTGCGTGTACCCTAGGGCTGATTTCATTTATGACTCTTATGCTTCTGTTTCCATTTCTGTTGTTTCTTGGTTAAGGTAGAGCTGATATGACTTCAGGGGCCAAGTCAATACTCCGTGGTGGTTTTGTTGTTGTTGTTGGTTGGGGTTTTTTTGCATTGCTGTCGTGCAGAAGGAGGCTGGAAACCTCCACCCATCTTCCTGTATAACTGTGTGCCTTTTGCTGTAACATTCTCCCTATGCAGGTCTTCTATCTGACTGGGATCCTGGAGTCAGCCCTCCTCATGGCTCGAGATGAGAAGTGGAAAAGGATTCGTACTGTGGTGTCTCCAACTTTCACCAGTGGGAAGCTGAAGGAGGTAAAACAGCGTCCACTGGTACCTTGCATCAATAGCTGGAGGAGGACTGGGCCATTTCTGAATGCAAACCTTCCCCCCAAATGGGGAAGTTTGCCAGGACCACATCCATTAGCACCTGCGTTGTTGGGTGCAGTTCAGCAATACGGTGGCTGTCTACCCTCACAGGGACGGAGTCAGGAGAAGGGTGTGGAGGATGAAATGGCACACAAGGCATTGAAAACTGAGGCTGTTTGCCCTGTGACCTGTATTTTCTTCTTGTTAAGTGCATGGGTGCCGATTTTCCATGTGCTCAGGAGCCATCTTCCCTCCCAACTGGAGTGGATGCTTAGCTGGAAAGGGAGCTGCACGTGGATTTTGCAAGGAGAACCTTGCTTGATCATAGTCAGATGAGCTCTGTGGAGCAGTTATTGAGATAAAGCAATGTCTGTGGCCTGGAAATGGTACCTTCCCCTCGCCTGCTCTTCCTCCACAAGCCAAAGACTTGGCAAGTCACAGATAGCGGTAGAGAATTGCCCAGCTTTGTTTGGTGGAGGTCAAAGAGTCAACAGTGCCTTCTGCTTTGGTTTGCATTTCAGATGTTCCCTATCATTAATCACTATGGTGAAAAATTAGTGAAAAACATGGAGAAGAAAGTGGCTACTGATGAGTTCGTGACCATGAAGGAGTGAGTAACTGCGTGGGCCTGACAGGAAAGAGTTTGCCTACAGTGTGGGGAAGGGGCTGTTTTGGAGAGCCTTCTCCATGCTGCAGCGTAGATCCCTTGTCAGCTGGGGAGGCAAAGTCCATAGTGGTCATGGGCATGGGATGTTCCTTGCAGCGGGCTTGCTGTGCTCTGCTCTGCTCAGACTGGGTAGCTGTGCTCTGATCCCCATTTCATTTTACTGGGGTTGCATTTTGAGGAAGGTGTAGAAACCATTCCAGAAGCCCCACAACTCACAGATGTGGTATTTTTTGATGTCATTTTTACAATCTCTTTTACAGATGGAAATCAGAATACAGTCTTTGTTACCACAAACTGCAGTTTAGTGTTTTCCAACTACAACCTGGATTTTTGACACTGAAAAAAAAAAAAAGAAAAGAAAACAGGAGCAGGACAAATGCAGCTGGCAAAACTTGGGAAAATATAACGCCAGTTACTGCCAAATCAGGACATCACCTACTGTGTTAGGACTCTGCACTGAGACCTTGATTAAAAGAAATTCCCATCCAAGTGATTCCCTCTCAAGGGTTGTTCCTAGATGTTCTCTTATTCACTAGTCTGGTTATGTTCATCCCATTCACTCTCTCTTCTTCTCTACCTAGCATTTTTGGAGCCTACAGCATGGATGTGGTAACCAGCACTTCTTTCAGTGTGAATATTGACTCCATGAACAACCCCAGTGACCCCTTTGTCACCAACATGAAGAAATTTCTCAATTTCAGTTTCCTAAGCCCCCTGTTCTTATTCATAGGTATGACACATCTCATCTCATCCAGCTCTGAATCCACATCAGAGCTGGTGACCACCTGCATTTCCTGATAGCTCCCTTAGTAGCTTTAGGTCCTCTTTGCCAAACAGGAGATACTCAGCACTTTGCAGGATTAGATTCACCCTAGCGTATCTATAGAAATATTTCCCCAGGGAAACCACAGTTAAGATGTGTATAGCCCATGTGGGTCTTCGCAGCACCCTCCTACAAGCAGAGACCCTGTTGACCGAGACGTGATGGAAAGCTGCTCTGTCACAGAGAGCTGCACTTAGTGTGGCATTGTGGCCATATAGCAATGTATAGAGAATATTCTCAAGGACTATTGTGTGCTATCAATGGTTAGGTAAAAAGAGAGCTGAAGGCAACAAAAAGCAGGTTTTTGCTTCAGACTCCAGATTTATCCCTCTCCTTTCTATGCTTTATGCCACTTTCTAGTTTCTTGGGGCCTTTTGAGCTAAAATATGTTGTTCTTTTCCCTCCTTTTAGTGCTGTTCCCCTTCGTCACCCCAGTGCTGGAAAAGATGAATGTGAATCTGTTTCCCTCAAAGGTCTTGGACTTCTTCAAGGACGTTTTTGTAAAAATGAAGAAGGAACGAGAAAAGGGCAGTGGCACAGTGAGTCCAGCCCACGAGGCCTCTTCTCTTCCCTTTGCTGTCCTTCTGAGTGCAGGAGAGACCTGGTGGCTTCTTCAGAAGCTTTGCCGTGTCACCTACTCTCAATAACAGCTCCCAGCTCACCAGACCTGGGGAGGCCCAGAAGCGTGCCCTGCCTGGGCTTTCATGTGGAGAAAGTATCTGTGTTCATAGGGGGTCTCCAGTTTCTGAACCTCAATGTTCACTGAAGCTGTGAGCTTGCTACCGGGGCTGTGAATGGTGCAGGTGACTCAACAAGAACCTTGTGCAGGACGAGGTTTGCCTCCTCCCCACCTGCATCTTCTCTGACTACCTCTATTTCTTCCCAGAACCGGGTTGATTTCTTGCAACTCATGATTGACTCAAAGAGCTCACACGACAGCTCCAAGTTTGCTGAGACCAGCTCCTACAAAGGTATGTCATGAGACCTGTCCCCTCAACAAAGGGCATGGTAGTTCCTCATGAGGTTAAAGGAAGGAAGTAGGAGAGGATTTTGGTCGTTAATCCTATGAGAGATTCAAGGTCTCAGTAGTAGTGCTGTAATGATGCTTATCACATATCAACCATGTTTTATTATATCCCATTTCCTGTGATAAATCCTGAGGCCTGTTTGTGCAACAAAGTGAATATCTCCTTACTCCCATTTCTTAGTTTATCTCCTCTGAAGGCCAGCGATGTTGGCTGTATTTCATAAGGCACACAAAGCATATATGCTGTATGCACCTTGCTTATCTGTGAGCTCATCTCTGTTCCTCGTCCTAGGTAAACTCTTCGATTTAGAAAATAATGGCTCAGCCAAGGCATAGTCCCAGTCCATCAGCCTCAGTCAAGGCGGGATGCTTATAAACTTTTGAGCTGACAGGACAGGGTGTTCATAGGGCACCCTGCATCCTGGCAGTGCCTGGACATTACCGTGGTACCACCGTTAAATCCTGTATTGTCCTTGTTACCACTGCCACATTATGCTCAGGGCTACTAATCCCTCAGCAGCACGAGGCTCACCTCATGGCTTAGAAGAGCTGCTGGACATCTCTTAATCTCTAACTTTTCCTGGCTTGTGCCCCTCTTTTCTCTTTTTTTTTGGCCCAGGAGCGTGGTCCCAGATGACAACAGAGACTTTCTGAATCAGGCTCATGCTGCCCGTACCTTGATTCTGCTCTTAATGACAGCACCATAACATTGCTGATCTTGGCAGCAGTTTTCTGGCTGTACACCAGTTCCTGACCCACCCCTTTATGTACCAGAGGTTGCCAGTCAGGGTTAGCTGGATGTGTCCTCTACCAGCTGTTAAGTCATTATGGATAGCGTTACCTAGATTGGCAAATGGGATCTTGAATTCCCAACGGTTAATCACTGTAGGTTTCAACTTCTTGCATGTGCTTTTATGCCTCTTTTCAGCATTAAGTGATGAGGAGATTCTGGCCCAGGCTATTATCTTTGCCTTTGCTGGTTATGAGACCACCAGCTCCACTCTCAGCTACATAGCGTATAGCCTGGCCACCCACCCCGATGTGCAGCAGCAGCTCCAGGATGAGATTGATGCCAGTCTGCCCAACAAGGTAAAGGAGGGTGGGAAGATGCTGGGGTTGTCCTCACCTGTGCCTTATAGGCCCTGAACCAAAAGCCAGGTTGGAAACAAAACAGAGTGGAGGAGGTGCTGGAACTGAGATTTCCTGTGCCCTGGTCTCTGATGCCTGAAGGAGAAGCATTGGGAGGGTTTTTGGGGTTCAAGTCCCATGTTTGTAACCATCCTGATTCCTCTCCCCAGGCTACTCCCACATATGATGCCATCATGCAGATGGAATATCTCGACATGGTGGTGAATGAATCCCTCCGTCTCTTCCCCACTGTGGGGCGGATTGAGAGGGTCTGCAAGAAGACGGTGGAGATCAACGGTGTGACTATTCCAGAGGGCATGGTGATCCTGATCCCAACCTACGTGCTGCATCATGACCCAGCGCACTGGGCGGAGCCGGAGGAGTTCAGGCCTGAGAGGTGAGGGCACATTCAACTTCAGCCCTGGGAGTAGAAATGACAGCAAAAGTGGGGAATGCATGATTATAACATTTAAATTAGGCATTTATCATTGTCTGACATCTAGTCCCAGAATTACCATGAGGGGAGTTTTATGATCTACATCCATAAACTGTGCATGGAATTTAATTAACTGCATTGAAGGAAGCGACAGTGAGAGCAGCTCCCAGCAGCTGTAACACTGAGGGGTTTATGGCCAGATATTAAAACCAGAGCCATTGGGTGATTGGCACAATGCCGTGCAAATCAGCGGTGGAAGGGCAAAGACAGGTAGGAAATAAAAGTTAATTTTTGACTCAAGTTATGAAACAATCCTTGCTTAGGAGTCTCTGTCTGACCCTGGGAAATGAGGCAATAACCCACGGCAGACCTGGGAGACCCTTGGCCTACTAGTCTTCAGGTGGCCATGAAGATGGTGAGGGCTGGTCCAGAGAGAGCAGGACCAGATCTGTGCCCTCGCAGCAGAAGATGAAATGCCCCTGGAAACTAGCCCAAATATGGCGATGTGGTGCCTTTTGGGACAAGATGTGGCGGCAGTATCTGGCAGAAGTTAGGGAGGGAGATGTGTGCTGCTGAAATCGCCTGTGGACCCCTATGGTCATCTTGTGTTGAATGCAGAAGGAACCACTCAAATGGGAGTGCTTTGGCAGCAGGTGTGTTACACCAGTTATTCCAGTAGCTTCAACCTTACTCCAGTTGACAAATCAGGCATGGGGAGCTGGCCAGGAGCTCTTTAGGGATCACTTGCCTTGCTTGGGAGTTCATCAGAGGGATGTGCTGGGCTCAGTGGCAAGACACTTCACTGCTGACTTAGCATGGCTGGGGTTTGTACCTGGGCCTCACGCACCGTGAATGAAAAGCTTTCTGACATGAAAACCAACTGATCGCTAAGAAGTATTGCTGAAAATGCTCAGTGGCAAATTTCTCTGTGAAGCTGATTTTTCTTCCCTGTTTTTCACGATGAGGCTAAGAATGGCTGGTGTGTCTCTAAAGCGACTCTGCCTTTAGTCACGCAGGGGGAGAACATCTTTGTGTTCGCTCAGTCCTTTGATCTAAAGGGAAGACATGAAGCTGCAGACCTGTATGGTTTAGGGTTTGAAATCTGGGTTCAGTTTTTGAGCTGAGAGGGAGTTCTGAGAAAAGAGTAGTTATGAAATCCATTAGCATATTTCAGGTGTTCCCTGTTTGCCTGATGCACTTGGAGATGCACAGCCAACTCCAAGCAGCAGGATGAAAGCGGATGCATAAGGTAGTTATTAAGACAGAAATAAAGGACTTAGCTGGGTTCTTGTAATATGCACAGAAATACAAAAAGCTTTTGCCTTCCCAGACCCCTCATCACTTCAGATCTGAAAGCTGACACATCTGGGAAAAAAAAAGCTCTTTCTAACTTGTTGTTGTTGTTGTAATCAGGTTCAGTAAAGAGAACAAAGAGTCTATGGACCCTTACAACTTCTTGCCGTTTGGGGCTGGCCCCAGGAATTGCATAGGAATGAGGTTTGCTCTCCTCACCGTGAAAGTGGCTGTTGTCGTCCTGCTGCAAAACTTCTCATTCAGAACCTGCAAAGAGACTCCGGTGAGGATATGGGCTGATGTCTTTTATTACCTGTCCTTTAGTCCCACTGAGATGGCCCTGTGCGCTCTCTTTTGCCGACATCTCAGGATAAACAGGGAACTGTCTCTCACGCACATTAAATCCCTCTCTTCCCTGGGGATTTCTGAGACCACTAGCTTCAGGACCGCTGAACCTTGCCTGCAGACTTGGGTTTTACTACTTCACACAGAGATCAGGGAGGAAGATCGCACTGTGAATTAGAGAGGCATATGGGAATAACTGTATTTAAATCTTCTCGGTTAATTTAAATGGTTGACCACAAGTTACTGATACATTTTTTTAAGCCTTTACAGAAGCAAATTTAAAGTGGGTGGAACATGTCAGGCTGAAATCTCTCAAGTCCTCTGTCTCTACTTGGGTGCACTTAAGTTGTGGGGTGCTCCCCTCCCCACAGTTCCTTGCTGGTCTGCCTTGGCCTGGTGTAGGAAGACCCTGCTCCAGAGGGCAGACAGGGAATATCCCCCCAGCCCGCTCCGAGGCTGTGCTTGCAACACGAACACGGCTATTTGCTCTGAGAGACCCCAAGGCAACAAAATCCATCTTTTATGGGCCACCAGGAGGTCTCTAAACAGTAACAATTTCCAAGCAAGTGCAATCTGAGCTAAAATTGAATTGGCAACCCTCTCCCACTTTGAGGCTATGTGGGATCCCACCAGGTTTCGGTTTTGCCCGGGATCCCCATGAACACCACACACAATGCTGATGGGTCAGGCCCTGCAAGACAGCGCTGTTTGACATGAAGTAAATGCAATGGCTGTTGGAAATTATATATCAAGCAAGCCCTCCTGAAAACATGGCAACTCCCTGTGACTCAGAACAGGTAGCACTATGTTTGGTGTCAGCTTCCAACCCTGACCCTGCTTTCTGCATCGACTGCCGCCAAAGGCGTTGCCATTAATACATTTTGTTCACGAAGCGAGCTTGGGAAATCAGAGCAGAGGGGACAGCAAGCGTATTCAAAGGACATTTGTTGTAAGAAACAGAAAAATCCTTATTAAATTATTACTTGGCACGGGTGCTCAGCTGGAATCTCTGCAGATTCAGATTGCAACTCAACTAGTAACCTGGAGGTGAAAGACTGTAATAGTCCATTAACAATGCAGTGACCTATCCACCCTCCCCCAAGTCTAATGACATTTTTCTAGTCCTCTGCAATCCATAAAATTGATTCTTTTTATAACTGCCTTTAATTAAAAGGAGACAAGTTAAATATGTATTGTATTATTGCTGCCCATAGGTTTATGGGGCTCTTTCAGCCCTTTTTTTCTGTAGAAGATGTCATGTACATCAGATCAGAGCAGGAGGGGAAAATTCATGCTGGAACATCCTTTTGGAATATGTATATGAAGCCACAGCCTCCTCCCACTTCTCCACTTATGGCACATTGGGCTCTGAGCCGCATTGCTTAAATTTCCTGAAACAAAGCTTACTGGGATATGGGGATTTTTATGCAGCTTGTCAGGCTGGGGGTGTATTACCCTTGTCCTGATGGGTACAAGGAAAGCCAGAGTAGACTTGGTAAAACACTTCCCTTCCCTGCAAGATGACTCCATCCAACACCAGTTTGTTCTTTTTATTGAGATTTCCAGCCTGCCCCGAGGGAACCCATCACTTTTCTGTGTGAGGATGCTTTTTCTCTGGTACTCCGTCTGTGCAGCAATCTTAGTTTTGTTTTTCCTGGAGAGCTTACAGCTCCACCAGCTCCCATTACGATCTGGCTCCTCCTAGCACAGATACACTTCAGCATTAAACAAAATGGCACTGCATACCCCTCCTTAGCTGGGGCTCCCTGGATGGATTTTGGCTGTTTTTTCCACCATGTGCAGCCTGTTGATCAGTGCACCAAGCTCGTCCTCCCATGCCATGTGAAAACCAGAATTCACTAACCAGTTTATGCAAGGCCTGAGGGCTATTAAAGCTCAACTTGTAGCTGTTTCACACGAGTAGTAGTGATAGTCGCGCTATAAGTAGCGGGCGTTTCAAAGAGATGGACCCAATTTTGTATAAATACTGCTGTGAAATTTGGTCCATCTTTTTGAAACACCCCGTACATCTGTAAGTTAGGAAAAGCATTGAAAACAAGGGGCGGAGGTATATGTGAGCTGTAGGGATCCTGTCGGTGTCATGATTGCCCTTTTTCCCGGCTTACATGGCTATTTTGTTGGTTTTTTTTTTCCTCCTGCTGAAGATCCCACTGGTTCTGGACACAAGAGGTGCGGTGAAACCGAAGAAGCCCATTGTCCTGAAGATGGTCCCCAGAGCCCATGCTGATCCGGAGAAGTGAAGGAAGCAGGAGCAGATCAGAGACTCTTGTTTGATGGTGCTTCTCTTGAGAGGAGACCCGAGCTGATGTGTACGGTCTAGAAATATCAGGGGTGCAAACCCCCATTTCACAACAGGGTATTAGCAGTTTGGCACAGCATGATTACATGTGCATTATCCTAATGAACTTGAGCCCCAGATCCCACTGTCCGTGATCACAATAGACGTTTTGCAAGACCATTTTCACTTGACTTATTTGGGCACTTTTTTTTTTTCCTCCCTCTGAAGAGGCACTTTTCTAAGCAATTTGATTCCAGACACTGTCAGTCTTTTCTGGCAGTGCAATTTAAATCAAGATAGAGAGAGCAAATTGCACATAGTTAAGTAATGCTACCATTGCTCCTGTTCCTACTGCCTGCTGGGTGACTCTGTATGTCTTCTGGTTTTATTCTCCTGGGAATGCAGAGTTGTCCAGGACTATTCCTCAGCTGTGTGCTGTGACCCTGACAAGTGTTAAAGTGGTCACATCCTCGCAGGAATGAACGCCCGCAGCAAACTTTCTGATGCTGATTTATTTAGATTTTCTTGTGATTTTAGATGGCTTTTTGCGTGATTCAGATTGCAGATGAATTAACTGGAGGAGCCCAGGGCAGAGACAAGCAGTTACCCGTAATGAGTGGAGATTTGCAGAGCTGGAGAGGAGTGCCCCGTATGTGTTTCCCGATTGTTTGCTGATTTTACCGCAGGCGTGTAGCCATCTCCCATGGAAGGGATTGTCAACTTAGGCACCATCTGTACTGTTCTCATGACACCTTTTAGTCTCTGATTTCCATTAGGCCATTGTAAGACCAACTCAACTGAAATAATAAAGATGCAGAGTGCAGCACTGAGACCCTTCAGATGTCTTGGAGAACCCTAGTCTGGAAGAAAGGTGTTGCCTTTGGCTATTGAGAGCTGGAAAGTCTTGCTGCACTTTGTCATTTTTGTAGATTCTAGAAGACCTGTACGCTAACATTTCGTCTTATTCCTCCAGAAGGTGCTACTGGGGGGCTAACTGCAACAAAGATCTCACTTATCTCCTCTGTAACCGATGCCAGACTCTGAATCTGTTCTCTATACACAAGTGAATCCAACTGTAGGTCTTGTAAGCTGTTGGCCAGACAATTATGTGGTCTCATTATCTTTCCCACCTGGGCTTCCTCGCTTATTCGGTGGGATTCTCAAAAGAAGTCTCTCTGCCTCAAAAATCCACGTCACAGAGTGGAGATAGAAGTCCTCTTTTGCAGTTCGTTCTTCCTCTGTCACCTTGTAGCACCTCAAATGACTGAGAGTGCAGTCTGGCTCGTCTCAGCCAACATTTATCTTTCTGTGAAAGCCGAGGGCTTTGATTCCCGCATCTGCTCCATGCTGCAACCAGCTGACCTCATGCAGGTTCAAAGCGCTCTCCATGCTCTCTCTTAAACACTTCATGCACCTGCTTCAGTTGGCCCTTCCACAGGAGGATGTCTTCTGCTTCCAAGCTGTCAAATTCCGGCACTGGGTGAAATACTTGCATGTGCATATACATATATAAGCCAGTCACTACCATGTATAATGCTGCTTGCATTCCTGGAGGATGAAAACTCATCCTGGCTGAATCCAAGGCATTACCCCATGCATATTGTCAGTAGTAAGAACTCCTTCTGGAGATGCAGAGCTTAGGGTATCCCAGTGCAAAATAAATGGCTGAGCGGAGCCATTGATGGTATGAGATGTTCTCCATTGCAAAACAGGGCTGAGGAACTTTAGTCACTAGACAGCAGGTTTTGTATTTCTTTTATATTCTTAGGTAGATACGTTTATTATTATTACTGTATATTCTTTTAAAAATTTTCTTTATATATTTTTGAATAATTGAGTAGAAAACCCCTAAAGAGACATAAAAAGCTTTCTGCAGCAGATTAATTTCCCTGATGAAAGACACCCTTGACTGGAATTGTAAGAGGAAGAGTAAGGTTGCTTCTCTAGAGAGCCACGGATGAGCTGGGTGAGCGGGTTAGAAAATTCCCAGCAGCTCGGCCAGCCACGGCTTTCCCTTCTGCCTTCCTAACCTGCAGCGGTGCAGCTGCTTCTGCCACCAATGTACAGAAGAGACAGTTTGTTTTCAGCTGTTACTGCCCCCTTTTTTAAAGCCATGGCACTGTGGCTGTGATGGCACGTCTCAGGGGAGAATGACAAAATATAGAAGCAGTCAGAGCCCTGGAAAATAAATAGCCAAAAAGTGACTGCACCGTCACAGCGGTTCGCAAGAAAGGGGCATGGAAAATCCTCAGGTCTCTGCCTTGAGAGGTGACCGAGAAGATGAGGGTGACAAAGTCACACATAGTGTCACAGGTCAGGGATGAATTCATAACCTTGCTGGAGCAAAGGCCACAGCTTGCCCGGTGGCAGCAAGGCGAGGGTTTTGCCTCCTCTCTCCTCGCCTCTGTTGGAATTAATCACTCACATACAAATGTCAACACCACGGAAAACATCCTTCAGGATAATCTCTCTCACAAAGCTGCTTAACATTTTGGTAATATACAGTTCACTTGCAGGTGTCAAAGGATTTCAGCCTCTCTCATCTCTGTTCAAAGGCATCTTCATCTGCCGGCACCCCGTGCCGATGGAGCGGGCGAGCGCGCTGCTGCGGCCGGCAGCACCGACTTATCCACAGAGCTCGGACAAACGCTCAGCTCTGCTCCATCTCCCGGCACCTGTGCGGGATTCTGGCAAAGGACAAAACAGCACCGGGGTGTGCCCAGTCTCAGCTTCACCTCACTGAATTTGGTCCTGCCTAAGAGCAGAACGCGCACACCTTCGTTGATTCCCGTGTGTCTCAGAGGGAGGTTTGGCGTTGGGTTTTTGGCTTTGTGGAGTGTCTGGGAGGGACCTTGCAGTGGGGAATTGCTCGGATGCTGTGAGTTTTCCAGCAGGCGCAGCACATGGGACTCTGTTTCTTGGCTTTATTCCAGACTGGGCAGCTATTTGGGGGTTGTTCTGTGTCAACCTTTTCTGGTCCAATTTCCAGAGGTAATGAGCTTGCACCACTCCCCTGTAGGCGGAGGGAAATAGAGCTGTGCTCTTCAACAGCCGCGTGCCTCGGTTTACTTGCATGTTTGTTTTAAAATTATTTGCAGCCGGAAGACAGTTAACTTTGGTGTGCGTCTGCCTTATGCCATGCTTTGATTCAGACCACAGCAAGGTCACGGAGTAAGTCAATGGGTTTCCTTTTGGGTGACACTAAAGCCAAAGTGCTTCAGGAGCTCATCCAACATGCTCCAGCTGCTGACAGCTTGAAGTGAGTTCTCTACTCCCCCTAAAAAACATATGGGATGAATGTAGTGCCCTCAGCACCTAATCCTTTGCTCTGCATATCCCACACCCATAGCACAGCACCACTCCCTACTGCAAACATAGCTTCAGCTTGCCAACAGCTCCTTCTGCAAGGACAGTCCGCCACCAAGTTGCACCGTTCAAATCTGGCCCCATTCGCTCGTGTTTCAATTATTTTGGCTTGTTTCAAGTGTGAGCACCCACTTGCACTTAACATGGTGCTCGCTCATTGAAGTGGTATCACTGCTGGGTTTAATGTGCCTGAGTACTTTGCTGGCTCTTGGTCCTCTACCCTGGCTGTGCAAGCTGCAGATCCCTGGGCCGGTCCCTGGTACAGTGGTCGTGTTTGCCACAATTTGCAAGACACTTGGAGCTTTCCTGACCCCGACCCAGGCTTGCATAGGGATTGTCTGTATTATTGCTGCTGATATTGCACTGGACCTGCTGCTGAAGAAAGACAAGCCTCCAGACACCCTTACTGAATGCTCGATTCAGTTAAAATCAATGGAATAATCAGCCTACAGAGTCTGCCCAAAGGTCAGGAAGCAGTGATTTTCTCCTGCAGCAGCTTTGGTCCTGAGTTCTTGTTTTAGTGTGAGGATTGCAAGCAAAAGCACTTCAGCTGGTAGGTTATAAAAGTGTTATGACTGCTGGTATTAAGCTGACAGGCTAATGTAACAAGGGCATTACAAGGTCTCCTAAAATAGAGAGGTAAATTCTTTGCAGCGCTCATTCCCTGGACAACTGAAAAACGAGCGGGTGATGGACGTGGCGCAGGCTGGGCTGGCGTCCTGCAAGGCGAAAATACAGAAGAGACTGGAAGAGGAGCCCGTCAGCATGGAGGAGGTGGAGGATGCCAGGAGAAGAGAGTGCCAGACCATGAGACAAGACCAGGTGGGGACAACACCTCTTTCTCACCTCATTCCATCCCATGGCCCCAAATTTCATGCCCTCCCAGCCTCTCCCTGTCTGTCTGAGACACCTCTGTGGCTCCTCAATCCCGTGTGTGCCATCGTCAGTCATCTATGGTGCCACAACAATGGCACCTAAATGGGAGGACCTATCTTTACCCCTCTAATCATTCAAGTACCTGAACGCTGTCAGCCAGACATGATATACTGTGGACTGAATTTGCAGAAACACTTTGATCTTTCGTTTTTAAGCCCAGCGATTTAATCCCCCACAGAGTGAAGGTAAATGGCTGCGATGCTGCTTCAGTGGATTCAAGGTTTCAAGTCGAACAGCGGTCATTTAACCACTCTTTTAAAGTTCATATCATTTGAATGTCATATGTCAAACCGATGTTACTTCTGTGGAAGGCAAATAGATGTTTATTCCCCTCACAGCTGGCCAGCAGTCTGACATTCATTATTGAAGCCTTGCAGCTGCCAGGGATTGAAGATACCTGTAGGAGTGCGTCTATCAAAGCCTTCCACCTCCTAAGGGTTATTCCCTGTAATACATTTTAGCTCAGGCTCATTTTACAACTGCTGTACATTTACAGTTGGTTTTTTCCTATGTCTGGGCAAGGTCAGGCACTGGGTTTTGCCCATTCCCTCCAAAATGATGTTGTTAGCTCATTTTTCATGGTTTCTCCTGGGTTCAGACTCACCATCCCTGTGCACCAGATCCCAGTATGAATGTTCCTCTGCTTGGTCTTATGGCTGTGGGCAGCAGCCAGCTCACAGGACCTTGGCATCTTGATGCAGCTCCAGCCCTCCCTGGGAACACTACAAATTCTATTTCTAGGGAATAAGTTTATGCACGAAATATCCAATATTTTCCAGCTTATTGGGCATTAAAATATTCGATTGGCTGCAGACGATTTTGCAGATAAAAAAAAAAAAAAAGACAACAGAGATGATCATATTAGTTTGCATTTAGATATTGCCCTGAATGTCACAGAGCAATTTACACCTGTACAAAGAGTCTGTGGAGTTATATTGAATCAGACCTGGAGCGTTTTACAGCTACTTGGAAAGAGCATAAATGATAACATAAGGTGCAAAGGAAACAGCCAGCCGGACAATTACAGCACGTCTTCACACGCCTTATTAATTCTCATTACAGCCCTCTGCGCTGAGACTCAGCACCTTCCCTTCCCCAGCAAGGGCCGGTGAGGCTGTGGAGCCAATTTAGCCACCTGCCAAATTCGTAGTGTCTAACTGCTGGTATCGATGTGCTCTTGGTCCTGGAGAGCTGGATGCTCCTTGCCAGTGCCTGAGATGCATCTTGCTAAATCACAGCGACGGAGATCACAGCTGCCTCCTGTCCTACCAGGCTCCTGATCAATGTGTGATGTTACATTCGACTGCATGTATTTCTTTTTCTCTGTTTTATTTTTATTAAGCTTACTTCTATATGTATCTCAGGAAGGAGGGGTGATGTTCATCTGAAAGGTTATTGTGGCCTTTCCGTATTTAAAAGGTGCCTATAAGAAAGACGGGACAGACTTTTTAGCAGGGCCTGTTGTGACAGGACAAGAGGTGTTGGTTTTAAACTAAAGGAGGAGAGATTCAGGCCAGACAGGAGGGTGATAAAATACTGGCCCGGGTTTCCCAGAGAGGTGGTGGATGCCCCATCCCTGGAGACATCCCAGGCCAGGCTGGACAGGGCTCTGAGCAACCTGAGCTGGTGAAGATGTCCCTGTCATGTCAGGGGTGGCACTGGATGAGCTTTGAAGGTCCCTTCAACCCAAACTATTCTGTGATTCTATGATTCGAAGGCCACGAGCCCAATTCTCTGCTTGTGTTGAAGCCCCCATGAGACAGGTCGGTGTGTGCATGTGCGTGTGTCGGTTGTGACTCTCAGGACAGGAGGAAATCGGCTAAAAGAGGATTATTCAGCTGCTGTCAGAGAGAGGCTGGAAGCACCGCCCGCAAGTGTCTGAGCCGTGCTTGTGCACTCAGGTTAATGACCCAATATACAGCTGCCAGCATCGCTCTGTATCTACAGTAACATTTCATGAGCAGTATGATTGTTTGCCGTAGCTCTCACGTTTATGTCTGATACTCAAACTCCTTAAAAGAGAGCAGCTACCCGCTGTTTCTCAGCACTCTTGCCCCATTTCCCACTCGGAGCCTCCTGCTTAAAAGCTGGTAGACCTGAACTTTTCCCACTGAAGATGACAAGACCTGGCGAGTGTGGAGCTACACAGGCAGGAGACAGCCTGAATAGTTAGGCCGGTTGTACGCGGTTGGGAGATTGGCTGTCTAATGTTCTTTCTGGGAATCTTATTAATGTTATCTTATTATTTCCTAATAGATATAACCCATGTGCTAGTGCTGGCAGGCTGTAATTGGGCTTTGCCAGGGAATTACTCATATTTTTCATTCTTGAAGGAATGAAGAGCGTATTTGGTTATGCTAATGACCTCATTTGTGTGGATTCCATTCACTTGATATGTCTCACTTGTGAAGTATTGCAGCTAGAGCGATGATTTCTCACTCAAAGTAAACGTCGGGGTGTCTCGAAGCAGATGCTCTCCTCTCCAGATGCTGAACGGATGCCTACACCATGTTTGCCTCCCCTTTGACAGCTGCAGACTCACCCAAAGGTGGATTTTTTTGCAGAGCAGGTTTTGCTGGTGGTGATGCACATCTTTTCTCCTCTCTCAGTGTCTCAGGGTGCTGTGGGAGGTGTGGAGCTCTTTGACACGGGGAGAAAAAATATTTATCTATTGCTGCTTTATAAATCCTCTCTGCCTGCCTAGTAACCCTTATTTGCACCTCAGGCCTTTTGGGGTATCTTGTAAAATGCTACATGAGGTAAAGTGTCACCCCAAGTCCTCAGCTGAGGGGTTTTTTAACTCTCTATGGGGTACACATGGCAGTTTCAGCCACGGAGCTCCTTCCTCCTCATACTTACAATTACGCTCCTTTGTGCATGTATCAAAGCACAAGCAACATATCCTTGTCAATAAAAGCCGTTTCTAATTCTTTTTTTATCCTCCCCAGGGGAGTCCTTAGAGCCCTGTGGAACCTCGAGCAGCCCTTTAATTCCTCCCGCTTTTCGTCCTCGCCGCTGCTTGGGGCCGGTTGTTGTAGCAGCCGCTCCGGCTGTGAAAAATGCTGCTCCTTAATCGAGCAGAGCGGTGGCTGCTGAATGACACAAAGCATTACCTGCCCACGGGGACCCAGCGCCGGGGCTGTTTCTGCAGCGTTATCAAAAATGTTTCCATGCATTTGTTTGTAAAATGTCTTTATCCAGCCAGGAGAAATGTCCCTTGAAGTCAACTAAGCAAGTAAATAAATAACAGTCAAAGACAATGCAGAAAAAAAAAAAAGTTTCTAGAGGGAAATAAGTGATGGATTGAAAGAGATTTGAGGCTGTTGTGTCGTACAACTCGACGCATGATGTGACAGGAGAGAGTCCTCACAGCACTGCTTCCTAGTCTTCCATTTTAAATGAAGTCCCAAAAATGCTGATTCAAAAAAGTTGAAGAAACAAAATAAAATAGCCTGATGTACACTGTGGACATTTTTAGACCTTCTGAACTTTTTTCTTAATACGTGCGCTGATAGCTGTGTCAAAGTAAAGCTCTTCAACCAAGGCGCAGGAGGGATGCTGGAGCTATCATGAGCTTTCCAGTGTGTTCATGCACAAATTGAACAGAGGGATGAATTATTTCACTTTTCACGTATCATAATAGCAAACAACAGGAAGCCTGACCTGGAATTTGTCTTTGCTTTCCAAGACCAGTCTGTGGAGACCAGAAGAAAATGTTGATTAATACCACCATTAATGAAAATAAACACGAGCTAAAATTCCAAGTGCTGTGATTGCTTCTCAAAGCATCCAGCGATAGAAATAGATGCAATACAGCAGAAATCCGCTTTGGCTGCCAAGGGATAATGTCTCCTACTTCAGACCCAAGCCTAGCGGGGAGAACATACAGAACCACAGCATAACAGCCCATGATCTGGAAGCTCTCGTGTGTTTGAGCGTTCCCAAGAGTGGTTTCCCACCCCCTGCAAAGGGTCCAATATCCACTGACCCGCCAGGGACCTGGATACTGTTCATGTGTATGTTCATTGGCTTTTTCCATCTGCGTATTTATCTTATCGATCTGACCAAAGGAATTACAGGATTGAAAGAAAATTAATAGTTCCCTGCCCAGCCAGCTTCTTGTTTTGATTCATTCCATTCTTGTCACTTTGAGTGAACTAAATAATTAATCGTGTTACCGAAAATAATTAGGACTAATATCACAAAAATTACACTAGCCAGTTCTAACAATAATATTGGTAAGAACATCTAAATAACCTGATATTTAATTATAGTCTGGCTTGTTTAGTGATGTACAGGTTTGGGGCTTTCAGTCCAAATTTTGGCCAGCTACATTGATTAAAAGAGAACTTTTTATAGCTAGTGTTCAAATTATCAAATATTTGCCTAAAGCCATCCCATTGATCAAATACATCATTTGTAATACAAATGTTTTTATTAGGAGGTTTTGTTCGAGATAAATGAAGGATCAAATTAACTGGAGATTGGATTGAGCAGAAAATGCTGCAGCTAGATAATTTCAAGCACTGACGCTGAACATTTCTTTCAAATGATGAGAAGTCATCAACTAAGTCTTAATATAAAACACGCACACACAGAGGCATCTCCATATTGATTTCTCTCATTGCTACGGCAGTTTTTATACAAAACACATTTGAGTTTTGTAGGACAGGCTACAAACCCATCACCTCGCTGCAACTAAAGCAGTCTGGGTTTTTAATCTGGCCAAAATTAGGTGCGCTATCCAAATGCCAACATGCAGCAAAATCCTCTTCCCGCTCCCTCATTTTTCATCCACGTTCTGCTGCCTCTGTTACCACCCAGTAAAATGCCTTGTGCAGCTCTGCTCTTAACCCAAACACATCCTTTGCATCCAGAACGGGGCGACCATCTTCCTCTTTTTAGGAAAGAAAACCACTACAAGAGAGCCAGCATGAATATTGAACTATTTAACTATTCCAGCATTCATGGTAGCACAGCAGGGGTGGGATGTGATTGAGAGTTTACCCATGACCAGCCAGTGGAAAATGACTGTATGAGTGAAAGGCAGTTACTTTATGTATATATGTGTGTGTAGATGTGTATATATATATACATTTTAATACAGACTGTATTAGGAAAGTTATTTGGGATTACGTTTTTCAGGCTGTCTTGTAGAGCTGCAGATATTAAGTAGTTGCTTTCTGAAATAACTCTCCCTTCTCTACCTCCCGCTCCCTGAGCAATGTGTAAAGTGTTTGCTGATACAGGAATTACAGATGTTGGAGGAGCTGCTATAAAACCTCCCAAGATTTACATTTCCTCCGTGAGGTTTCTCCGCGGGCTGACTTCACAGGGAGAGGTTTTACAGGCACTCAGGATCCATTTGAATGTATCTCCAGAGGTGTTTGCAATAACCGGAGGAAATCCCTTGAAACCCATCAGATAAAATACACAGTTAGGAAGGGAGCACGGAGGTCAGTTAGTCCCCATGGACAAACTATTTTTGGCTTATTCAGGGACACGAGGCCAAGTTTCCAACTCATACTGAGTGCTGGCTTCATGAAGACATCCAGATGCTTGCAGCCTCCCCACAGCTCCAGTTTGGTCTGGCTTACAGCATGAAAATAAATGTAAGTATCTTAAAACTGCTGGGTTTCTTCTAAATTTGGGGTAGAGAGGAAAGTTCAGCTCTTATACCTGGGTCTAACCACTCCTAATGCCTGTCCCAGCGCTCCGTTGATGTTTCAGGCTGGGCCTCAAGCAGTGAAATATCCAGCACAGCTTTTGGGGAGAATTATTACTTTATTCATTACTTCAGTGAAAGAAGTAATAAGACCAGGTGAAATTACAGGTGGTAATGAAAAATAGAGACTTGTTTTTCTCAGGTATCATTTGTGACCACTTTAACGATATGTATATGTGTGTATGTACACATATTCATATGTATGCAGGTAGCATATGTATATAATGTCTGTAGGAGAGAATGAGAAAGGATTACATATACGGATATTTGTCATGTTACATCTGTATTTTGGAGCTGCAGGCTCTGGGTTGTGAGGGCTTGTATTTTGCTTTTATGTTGTACCAAATAATAGCTTATTGCCCTCGTCGTAAGCTTTAAAACCTGTGACCATTACATTTGCTGAAGGAGGCTTAAACTTCACTTTGGAAAACTGCAGTGTATTGGTGCAAGGTGTATTTTCTCCGCAAGAGCTACAGCTATTGTAATAAAAACAAGCAAACAATGAAATTTATGAGCTATATTTAAAGAGATAGGGAGCAAGGGCAAATTAACCCTTTCACACCATAGCCAAGATGCAGCACAAGGTCATTTCTGTCTCCTGCCCAGGGAAGCGAGGAATGAAAGCAACGGCATGTATTGATAATGGGTAACTTGGTATGAGTCAAGCAATTTAATTTCTATAGGGAACCCAGTGATTGAAAGCAGCACTAATACTGATTAATCCCTCTCCCTCTTTTCTGTCTTCTAATTTCTCGCCACTCTGTGCTCTTTCTTCCTTCCGGCTGATTTCCACTGCACGTGTATGTCACGACACCTCGTGCTACATGCACTGAATACATGTAAAACCCTGCGGATTACGCTGTTGTCTTTATTATCCTGTACTGCAGTATATGCCGCTGTGTTTATCTCTGCTAGTTCTGAAACAATTTATATAATTAATTTCATTTCTGTTTCAGTAATTTTCCACAAGAAAATATCAATTTTTCATCAGACTTTGCGGTGTTTTTGTTTTTTTTCAGGTGAGACTTCGCAGCACTGCATCCCTGTTTGGTTCCCAGGACCGTTCTCAGAGGTCAGGATCTGATGGGATATACGCTCTCTCCTGCCTCTTTTTGCAGTCTGGTCCCAAATATGAGGGCAGACAGCCTCAAAGGGGAGGTGGTAAGTTCATGCTCCTCATAACTGTTCTCATTTCAGGAGAGCTGACTTGGCTTGTTTTCACCAGGAATACTTCGTTTGGTTTTGTTTAGTAGGTGATCTAATTTCAGAGGGAGAAAAGCATGACTGAGGTTTGGAAATGATCCATGTTTGGCCACCCAAACAATATAACAGCTCTCTGACTCTTTCCTGTGTTGGGAAATCTCAGTGAAGTTCAATGTCTCGCCTCCGCCTCCAGCACCTCCTGGAAAAGCCAGGGAAGTGAGCCATGGATTGCTTCATCCACCAAGACCTTTACTGACTGCTGCTGTTGCGAAAAGACATTTCCCCATCTGGGGCAGCAGCTGGACTGTCGTGTGTTGTTGAAACGGCCTGTGAAAGCAGAGGATGTCTGGGAGACCAGCTGATAGAACACAGTTTCAGGCAAGAATACATGCAAGGATGGAGAGTGGCAGGGAAGGTTAAAAAGGGGAAAGTGTGCAGAAGTTGCAGGAAAAAAATTCCTGATTTTTCTCTTATTGTTTTTCAGAAGGAGGGTGACATTTCTAGGGGAAGCACCAGGATTTTCAGTGCATGTTTTTCTTTCCTGAGTGTCAGACAGGCCTGCTCGGTGGGCGTAGTGGTGAGGTTTAACTGGTTTTGAGAAAAAGTGTTCCCAGTTGCCAGGGAGGCCAGGCTGAGTATGCTGGTTAAGAGCATTCACATGCATAGAGAAGAAGAAGAAGAAGGAGAAAGAAGAAAGAAAGAAAGAAAGAAAGAAGAAAGAAGAAGCAAGAAACAAGAAACAAGAAGAAAGAAAGAAGAAGAAGCAAGAATCAAGAAGAAGCAAGCAGAAGAAGAAAATAATAATAATAATGACAATATAATAGTAATAATAATAATCATAATAGAACTAACAGAGGTTCCTCTTAGGATCGAACAATTTTTAAAAACATAGTTTGGGGCAAAATAGTTCTGACTTCTGCTGGAGCTTATGGACATGAAGTCTGGTCAAAGAAAGGCAAGGACAGTCAGCCCACAGGTCAGGCAGGCAAGAACAGAGCTGGTGGCTTCATATCCCTGAGCAAAACCATTTTTATTACCCTATACTCAGTATGCATTGCTGTATACACATACACCAGTGAGGAGAGATCATTCCCTCTCACTCTATCCAGACAAAGAGACATAGGGCATAGAGGCTGTGATGAGACAAATGGTTATTATGAGGTATAGGCATTTTTAATTAGCTCCTGCAGGCTGCACCACACTGCTAATGAGCTCTTGCCAAGTTTCCTCTGATTCCTCTTTACTTTTTGTAACTCTGTAATAGTAACAATATAATCATTTTCTATAATAACCATGATAAAATCCAGATAATCCTTCTGTAACTCCTGCATAAGCTCCAGTAATTAAATCAGTTGGTGAAACATTCTTGGTCTAAAGGGTGGATGAACGCAGCCCAGCTCTGTTACCCGGGGAAGAGGATGATGTGGAAAGCACATTCCCCATCTCCTACCCCCAAAGCACTACAAATCCAGTGCAAGACTGGAACAGGGTTAAAAAGGCAAACGGTTTTGTTTGGATCTCAAATTAACCCATTGTTGCCGAATCAGAGGCCAGAATATTGCCAATCAGTACATTTGGTCCTGCGGGAAGAGCCTGGTTTGTGTTGGGTGGGCTGGTGACCAGGCAGCTGCAGGGCTCCCAAAGCAGAGAGTGGTTTTCAGATGGATGGGGAGGTGTGAGGAGAGATGAGGGGAAGAGACATCACAGGAGTCCTGCTTTCATCTGCCCTTTGAAGGAAGGGGGAGTGTTTCTCAACGGTGCTGAGAAATGCAATTCAGATAAATAGCTGGCAGCTCCTATGAAGAGTTTATCCAGCCTGTTATCTTTCAGTGGTCTGCTCCGATTGATGTACCCCAGATAGTGTCATACACGCTGCTTCTTTTTTTTTCCTTTAACTTAGGAGACACCTTTTTTTCTATAATTACTCCTCTTAAAGAATTTCTCATGCGAAAGTATATACACATTGCAAAGGAACAGTCCGTCTGCACTTAAGTTAGGTGAACAATTCTACATCTGCTGCCCTCCCTCCAGGAGCCTGGTGATGATGAAGCCTTTTGTGATGCTGCCTTTAGATAAGAACCCAGCTTCTCACTTTCCTGACTGATGTTTAAGCCCATAGAATTAATTGTCAGCTCCAAGAAACTCATCCCTGGGCAGAGAAAGGCAGCACGCACCCACCAGTGCTGTAGACTGATTCCTGCAAGGATTCCTGACCATAGCTGTTGGAGAGTCAAGCCATCCTGGACAGTCCTACCATGTATCCCCAGCCCACAATTTTGCATTCAACAGAACTGGGCAGATCAACAGAGATGACTGGCTTTCCAAAATCCCCATCATGTGTTTCCTGGGTAGCTATTAACACTACAGTATGGCCCAGCTAATGTGGTCAATCTCAGCTCAAGGTAGTGCAGAGAGGAAGGGAAACTTGTAAAAAAA
The DNA here is from genome assembly GCA_013399365.1 of Pampusana beccarii. Classification (NCBI taxonomy): domain Eukaryota; kingdom Metazoa; phylum Chordata; class Aves; order Columbiformes; family Columbidae; genus Pampusana; species Pampusana beccarii. Next base: position 486,783 of record VWYH01006847.1, on the reverse strand, counting down.
GTCTGTTTTCGCTCACCAACAGCACCACGTGCTCCCAAGCACCAAGATGTGCCTAGGTAGGTCAGGGTTACTTGATGTGATGTGGAGGACAAGGTGTGCTGGCTCCTCCTTGTGCTCTCCTGGGGCCAGCGACCTTCTGCTGGGTTTGGGAGGAACGTTTTGTACTCATCAGGAGCTGACAGTGATTGGGATGTTTGTCTCTGCATCTTTGCCTACACCCCCACACGAGTCATTAAGCAACACTTCAACTCCTCTGCTTCGTGTCTCTGTCCCCCATCACCTGTAATGGCTTCATTCATCAGTCTGCCCTTTGTTTTGGCTGGTTTTTTAGTGTGTACGGTGGAAGTTTTGGTCTGGGTGCCACGCGCTGTGATCTCCAGGACCTGCTGGTCCAGGGACCATCAGCACAAGGCAGTATTTCACCCCTTCTTCTTCCAGTTGTTCTCTGGTGAGTGTTTTCACACTCTGACTTTCCTTGCTCTGCTGTGATCTCCTCACCTCTGAGCATCTTTCTTGTGTCTTTGCTTTAAAAACTGACCAGGAGAAGAACTTCAGAGATTTGGAGGACGATCACATTCAGACTTTTGAGGGAAGGACTAAGGAAACGATGTTCATCTAGAAGGCAATGAAATACGTTGTGAAATGGATACGATGCCCTGAGAACAAAAGTGCATTTCATTAAGAGATGGGAAAATCCTAAACTCAACAGTGAACTCTGACAGCGTTTGGACATGGTGGGCAGACCATCCAGATTTTACTGTTTGCAGACTGGGCTCTTAACTGAACCAGGTGCTGAAGAAGTGCTTTCCACAGGTCACTGAGTCCAACTTTATTCTAAATAGCACCAGCCCCAGGCCAAATTCACTCCTGAAATGAATGGACTCATCTCTCACTTACAAAGCCACATGCCCTGGCATGGTGCATCTTCCGTGGTAGCCTGCGGCATCAGGAACCGCACAGCAGGCTGATTTCTTCTTCAGCTCTCCTGCGGGCAATGCAGGTCGTGCTGGCCCTCATATGGGTTACTACCTTTCTGCTCCAGTTATTGCTGCAGTTTCTGAAAGCCCGCAGTGAAAATGTTGTGTTAAGGGGAGGTGAAAGGACAGAGGAAGATCAGCACGAAAATACTCGGAATGTTGGATGGTCTCCTTCTCTTTGTTTGACCATCTTGAATTTTCCTGCGTCTTTACATCCTGTGTCGTAGGAGCTGCTACCAAAACTGTTACCGTCTTTTCTACCTGCTAGATATTAGAGGGACCCGATTTTGATCTTATGTGCACTGACTCTCCTCTGCTGACTACAGAAGCTGATCTTTCGCTAGCTAAATGCAAGCAGCCAGAGAAGCCTGGCTATGGATGATCACAGAATCTGATCATCAAAAGTCCATCCCAGTCACCTGAAAGCTGAAGTATTACTTTAATTTTCTTTTCCTCTTGCTGCTAAGAGGAAAAAGTAAAAAAAAAAAAATGACTTCAATATTAACTAGTTACTCCTTGCCCTGACAAGAGAGTTGCTGGGGTTGCTCGTTTTCTCAGTGCCCATTCTGAAGTACTAGTGCCACATCCAGGCTGTCAGATTCAGACACAATGAGGAAAAAAGGGTAGAAAATATAACAAAGATTTAGTGTTTAAGGCCTGAAACGGGCTTTTATTATCTTCTGCTTCCTACCCATGCACTGGATTTGGAGACATTCAGACCTCGACTAGACAGGCTCTAAAGCGTCAGGCAGAGATTTCCTCATGCTGCGGGTGGAAGAACATCTCCTCGGGGTGGGTGAGGACAGGCACAACTTCAGAGCCTTCTGCAGAGCGTGACCCTGCCCAGGCACTGACAGATCTTAACAACCCTGACCAGCCTCACCTGGGCTCTGCACCCCCACCCGTGGGCCCCAGAGCATATTTAAGCTCAGCCTAGAACCAGCAGCCCCTTCTCCGAGTTCAGCTGAAGGAACGCAGGTCTCCAGTGTGGATGCAACCATGCACCTGCCTGACCATGGACCTCCACCATCCTTCTGAAGAAGGTATCTTTTCCACCTAATGCCATGGCAAGGTTTTTCTTTGCTTATGATGTGAAATTGGTGGGTTTGTGACCTGTTATCTGCTCTCTGTGCTGCAAAAGCACTTGGTATGCGCTTGTTGCAGAAGGGGAGCAGGATGTTCATGGTGGTGCCCAGGGAAGGACGGGGACAGCTCTGCCCCAGCCGTCTGTGTCCCTTCCCCAGCACGCAGCCGTGCGCCTGAGCACTGCAGCTGCCAGCCTGCAGTTCAGATAAGCTTTCATCTGCCTGCTGCACTGCGTGGGTTTTACCCAGGCTTTGCACAGAGCTGTGGCTATGTCAGAAACCATATTCCTTTAGGATCTGATGTTTATGGACAGTGAACAAGCTCAGGACCCTAGTTCCCCCAGGCAGGGGCGTGGGAAGTGGAGTAATTCCCTTCTTGCACACAAAGGTTTGTCCTTTCCTATTTGCTTCTGAACATTTTTCATTATGATGTTCTTATGATGCTTTAGGGCTGGAAACACCAGGGATGTGAACTGGAGCTTGTCATTCGCGGGGATCACATTATTAGACATGAACGTATTCTTTCAGTTAAAAATATCACCCATTTAGTTGTGAATCTTGGTTATTATCAGAATCTTGTTATTGTGATTGTATTGTTTCCTTTTTATTTACACATATGAAATACTGTGTATAATGATAGATTGGTTTCTGACTGGAGAGATCAGGTCATTTAGAAAGTCACAGCCTGCACAGCCTCTGTGCCCTGACTTAGTAATTTAGTTGCGTCTGTTCCCCTGGGTTTTACCTCTTTTCTTGCTGGTGAAGGTAGCAGAGAAAGCCTCTTCTCTGCTTCTTTTTCACGGCTAATGTGAGAGCAGAGTCCGGTTTCTCTCCTAGACTAAAAATCTGGGGAGAAAATAAACACATGTTAAAAGGAATCTGCAATTCTGGAAGGATTTGAGGATTTCTCCGGGGAGGCTGAGAGCAGCGAGTCCTCCCTTGCTCTCCTACCCTGTCAGCATCACTCAGCTGTAAACTGCTTCTCGAGAAACCAAGGCATAGAGAAGGGCAGGTCTCGTTATCCTGGGCTGTCTAGCAGGAATCAGAAGGGAGGTATATAACCAAATCATATTTTTCGGCTGTGAGCCTCCAGCTGCACAACATTTCCAATTATCCACGCACATACATATGGATGCACAGACCTCTATAGTAAGCTCCGTGTTTCCGCAGTGGTGGAGGTCCCAGCCGATCCCAGCTCTGCTGCTCTCCTGCTCCCATGGATGGAAGCAAAACTTCGTCCTTGAGATCTCTGTATGCCATCAGGACGTGTGACGTTCAGAAGCTTTTTGAAGTGTAGTCCAAAGCCTTCTCTGAGAGCAAAGATACTTTTTTCCTCCCTTTGATGCTGTAGCTCAGGACAGTGGGCAATGAACTGAATCCCAGGCAGAAAAGTTTGGGCATCCTGCATGGATTTCCTCAGGGGCATGAACAAGGATGCTATTGTTCCTTCAGAAGGGTTAATAATGACTGGGAACTTATCCATCCGCTGAGGTAAAGGCTGTTACACCCACACAACTTCAATGAGTCAGATCCCAAATAGCCAACACTGGCTGCAATCAGAGAGCATGGCGACAGCAGGATGAAGGAACCCATTATATTGACCAACCCTTGTTGGCAATAGAAAGTTTGGGAGGAGAGGCTTAAAGGATGCTCTTCTCCCAGATTTTCAGGAATAACTGCAGGATCTGGGCTTTATAAACTTTACAGTAAGGTCTGCTGATCAGATATAAAAAATAGATTAGGTATTTTTTTTCTACAAGCTTCATTTATACTCATCAGAGTGCTACAAGTAATAATACCAGGAAATAGATTTGCAGGCAGAAGTATGATTTTTAAGTTAACGATGTTCATTTAATTTCAGCTCTTGTCTCCTAGATGTGCCTCCTCCTAATGCTCTAAATAGCTCCTCTGCCTCTTTGATGTTTACACCCTTCAAATGCATAAAGACAGTTCTCTACAATTCCTCATTTTGCCAAGCAATACATACTTAGTGCTTTTCATCTCTCTCCATAAATCAATCCCTTTCCTCCAACAGGAGCTAGAATAGGATTTTTTTTTCCTTATTAGATTTGTACTGAGAATTTCTTTTCAGAAACAGATAAACGATACAGGGTTTTTTTCATGACAAAGCATCCTATCATACATTATTAGCAAACACTTCCACAGTAGAACAGGAATAAAAATAGAAAGTGGGCTATAAAAAAGAATGTATAGCAGTATGGCATCTAATCTCGCAGCATGGTACTAAAAGTGGAGCAGTTCCTTCACATTTCTTTGCAGATCTTCAAGGAAAGATCCAGGAGGCCTAAGAAACGCTTAGCATCTTTTACTTAAGGATTTTGTTAAATTCCGTGCGATCTTTGACATCAAGTTAATGAATTTTCTCCTTATTCAAAAAGCCCACCTACTGCTGGTGATGTGTTTGAAGCTGCAGATGTGTTTGAAGCTGCTGCTCCCTGCCTCGCTGTCCCCTTCCCTGTGTCCCAGCGCAGCGTTGGCTGTGCACACCATCTTCCACAAAACATTAACCGAGAAACCACCTGAGTTATAAATTCTTTCAGATCCCACTTATCTCAAAACCAGATTTCTTTTCATTACTGATTTCCAGTGGAAGCCATCAAACGTGAACGAGCTGGCGTTCTCACCTGGCAGGCCAGGTTAAGAAGCATATAACGTGCTTTTAAGATTGGTTCTTCTGATGGACCCTTCCTGGGGATCAGAGCTTCTGACTGAGGGGCTTGACTGTGCTTTAGAGGCTGCGGTGAGATAAGGCTTGTCTGGGAAAAATAGTCACCCTCGGATCTCCCATATTTCTGAAAGCAATTTTGGTTGAAGTCCAGCAAACCCTGCAAAAATGGTTTTAAAATGAAATTACAAATGAAAGATGAATACTCAAATGGACAACAATTTCAGCAGCTATTTGTCAGGAAAAGCTTAGGACTTGGGAAATTAGTCTGCCTGGGCAATTACTGCCCTGGGACAGAAGCATGCGTGGGTTTCACTCAGACACGTGTTCAGCTGAGCGCTGTTCGGCCTGATGTTCTTTCCTGCATTGCTTTTTCAGCTATGAATATGAGGATTGAGGAAAGGAGAGACTGATCGATAGGTTTATTTTCCTCGCTTGTGGCTTCAGGAGTGAATTAGAGGATGGGAATGTTCCCCTGGGGCCAACCAGCCCAGCCGGGCTGGCTGCTGGGTCTCAAAGTCTACTTGGGAGCAAATACAGAGATGAACAGAGGCAGCAAGGTTTAAACCTCAAGCATTTTGGTGATTATTTAAGTAAATGTGGCAAATAACAAGCTGTGCAGCTGCAGCATATATTCAGGGAGGGAGCCTGGAAGTAGCTTCTATCATCTTGCAAAGGAGCAGGTGCTGCAAAGGAAACCAATATCTGAAACTCGTAGCAAAATGCCAAAGATCTTCTCTAGAGGTGCTGCCAACAGCAGAGAGAAGGCAAAAAACCCAGCACAAAGCTGACATGGCTTGATAATAAACAAGCCAAACCAGTGCCAGAAGTTGTTGTGCGCTGGGTTTTGTGACCATGCATTTTAATTTCTTATTGTTCTTGCTGTCCTTAGCACCGGGTTAACACAGCGGTGGGTCCAGCCGCTTCCCTGTGATGGCTTCTTGCAGGACATCATTGGCACCGTTGCAGATTTCTGTCTTTTAAAGCACTGTGTGTGAGCTTCATTTCCTCCACCTTGGGGCCTGCTGGGTCCCTACGAAGATTTACGCTCCAGTGTTTTGAAATTTGCCTTTTGCTAGTTTGAAAGAGCTTTTGAAAATGTTTGACATGGTGTGGTGATTACTAACTACCAGGGCCAGGTCTTTGTAACCCATCATCACTTGAGATCAAGATCTTTTTTTAAAGAAATGATGGCAAAACACATTAAGAGGACAGTGGACTTCTATCAGGGATGGTTTTACTTAAACCTCACTGCCGAAAAATGCATTTATGGTCCTGGGGCAGTGATGGCTGAGGATGGTGTTGGTCCCAATCTCTGCCTGGATGTGTTGAGAGTCATTTCTTGAGGATTTGAGATGTAGGTTAGGAACACATATGTGTAAGGGTAGAACTTCCAATAACCGAGATCGAAGGACTGAACACACTTCACCTGGATGTGAGGTTTTGAACTGTTAGCACTTTAGTTCTCATTATTGTTGACAGCTTAAATCTCTGCTTTCTATTCTTAGGAAAATAGTACTTTTATTTTTAAGTTGTTATAAAACTATCTGAAACATCCATAACCAAATATGGTTCCCTCGGTCAACCACAACTTGAAAGTTAGACGTTTTAACCTCGAAGGTCAATGTTTCGAAACTGTGTAGTACTCTTTTTTTGATCCATTTTAGTTGCCTTTCCTGATAATGTGCTTGAATATCACTGCACGCTCTATGGGGATGCTGATTGCTGCTTGGTTTTTCTATTCCTCCAGAAAACAGATTTCTGTAATTGCTTGTGCTGGTGTTGCACAGAAGTTTGGCACCAGGAAGAAAGTAACAGCTAGGAAGTGGTGGTAATAAGGTTTCTTAAATTCAGGTTGTGGGTTAGTGAAGAGCCCAAACTGACCACTTCTATATAAACCACATTAAAAAAAAAAAACAAACCGAACCTGAGACAGCAGTGGTTTTGGTGTTTAAATGTTGCTGGTAAAGAGCAGCTGTGTAACTTAGTGGTGCAGAGCAGGCATATGCACTATGACATGGTCCAGGCACTAAGCTCCTCACCCAGACCCTCCCCAGATGGATATCAGACCTGGCATTGAAGAGCCTTGCAAAGACAAAATAGATACCACTCTGCCCTTCGTGTGTGTATATATGCCTGCATGTGTGTGTATATATATATATCTGTACGTGCTTTCGAAGTCTGTAATAGCACAAGCTGTCTGTGCTTGCTGCACATTCTGTTTCTTAGGGCAACATTTAGACTGTGAACTCCCTGAAGAAAAGACTATCTCGCTAAGTGTTTCCAACAGGCCTAACCCTCCTGGGCTTTCATTTCCTGACGGGCTTTTAATGTAATGTAAAGAACAGAAATAATATCCTCCATTAAAACTTTATTATGTAGCTCTTCCACTTAAGAGCTGTTTCGCTTACTCCCAGCCAAATGAATCCCAGTCATTGAAAGCTAAACATGGAAATTCAGGAGGGGGGAAGCAGAAATCCACTGTAGCTCAGTGAGGAGCCCTAGGCGAGAACTATACATGACAGGACATGAGGGTAGAGCCAGCAGCATGGGAAATGTTCATTTCTTTGCAAGGGGAATTGCAAATACATGTCCCCCACTTCTACCTCCTGATGGTTTCCACTGGAGTCTGTTATAATTATTGGGAGCATCAGACATTCGCTCGCTTCCATGGATGTTGCTAAGGCTGCTGGTGGGCTGATTGATGTGTGGTTACCACCGGAGAGCAGCCTGAGTGGCAGCTGTTGACCTTCTTAGGAGCATCTGTATTGCTCCTCACCTTCCCTCTGGCTTTTGCTGTGACCTTTGGATACAGATCGATCCCAGATTAGTGTTTGTTAACAATAAATGCCCTAAACTCTAAAATTGGGATACAAGCAGACAAGCTCTGAAAAGGTTAAACAAGCTCAGGGCAAGTTAGTACAAGGCTCTGCTCACCGTGCTGGCGCTTGGTCTGTGTGGTTTGTTTTCCAAAAGTGTTTTCGTCTCCTGCTACCTATGATTCCAGGGCTAAACCAGCTGGACAGCCCTAGGATGGGGAAGCTGTGATGTGACACCTGTGCCTTCTTAGCTGGGCTGCACGAAGCCCTGGTACAGTCCTGTAACTTATTTTTCTGGGCACTCTATGGCATATTGATGGAACTACTATTTTGCCAAGCAAAGATGGGTAAATGCATCCAGCTGTGCTGGACTGGCTTCAGTTCATAAGTGGCAGGCAAGGTTTTTGACTTTCCCTTGAACAGTTATATTGTCCTCCCCACTCCAATTGCAAACTTCTGGCTGCACAGATTTATCAAAGCACACTTATACATTTCATATATATATATATATATACACACACATATGATATGGAAGCTGTAGGTCAAAACAAACTTGTATCTAGGCATTGTTCCCAGCCGTGTAGGAAAGCTCATAGAGAATATCACTGATCATCAACTATGAACTGGCTAAGTAAAAAATTTTGATCCATATCATTAAAGCTATTTTGTGCATCTTTGCAACATCTTCAAGTGTTCAGTAACAAAAAAAAAGCTCTGAGGTGTTAATTAACTGTGTCATGGGTGATATAAAGCTGCATCAGTACCTATAAAGTGCCCTAGCGATTCAAGAGAATTGAAGTAATGAACAGAAATGCTCAGTTAGAGCTTTTTCCATATTTTATGTTAATCATTAGGGTAGAGCTGAAATTAGCTTTAATTGATATTAAAGGCTGAAAAAATTAATCCTCTGGAGAATGAGTCTCTTTAACCTTTAATGATGCAGTAAATAAAATATCCCGTCAACATTTGTGCAATAGTAAGGGTTTTCAAAATTCCATATCTGCATGGTGAGAGATTCAATATGCCCAGTTCTCCCTGTTACAGCAGATAAAGGTGATGTCAGGGCATACATCCAGCTACAAGTTTTCCATGTTTCCAAGCTATCTGTCATACCTGGGTGTAATTCTCCATGCTGACTTGTCACTTCTAACAGGGAAATGGAGAGAGGAAGGAAGGACTGTGAGAACTAGACAAATTCTGCATTCTGGCTTTCTCACTTGTGCACCTTCTGACTCGTAGGCTTCTGATGCCAGAGGATGAGTAGACAAACTGTCTCAGTAGAGGGTAAGGTAAAAGGAACAACACTGCCTGTTCTTCCTTTTAGGTGAAATATGCCCGAAAATGTCTCATTTTTCACTTTAAAGGCAAAGTGCGATTGCAAAGGACTTGAATACTTTGGGGACACTTAGTTTAGTAATAGTCAGGCCATTCTTCTATCTGTCAGGGCTCAGCCTGGGATTGGAACACCTTATAACTGACTTGGTGAAGCATATGAAATATTCCTCTGCTGTAAGCAGGAAACCTGTTTTTCATAAAATCCATTTGATCATTGCAATCAACTGGAAGTATTACATCATTTAGGCAAGTTACTGTAACATTGATGGTTACTCCACTGTTGTTAACTGAGAAACAGGAAACAAATCTCTCCACTTATAACCGTTTTTGTCTTTTGTCAGGATTGATACAATAACAGTTCTCATATTGTGGGTTATATATCTCTTTTGGAAAGTTCCCATCAAGCCTTTCTGTATTGAGGGGAATATATTTCAGCATATTTATAGCAGGAATCCTTAGTGATTGGCCAGTGCTAGTGTTTAAACTGGGGTGCACAGTGATGAAGGCTGGCCTTTCAGAAATAACTTCTCTGATGAGACCATTGAAAACCTTTAAGAAAAGCATACTTTTAAAAATGTTGATATATCATTGATTTTCTTTGTTCTTTTATTTTTCCTTCTTTCTCAAGATTTGGGAGGATTTAGAGGAGGAAGTGAAGCAGAAGTGTCCTCCAAATTAATTTCTACCTGTACTGTGTCTGGAAGCTCTTTCTTTTGACAAAGACCCAGCTATCTTGGGACAACACGATGTCCCAGGCCTGCCAAAGATGTGTTGAAACAGTTAAAGGAATCAGCAAGGTCTAGATAAAGTAAATATGTTTTAGCAGTGAAAACGTTTGAAAGTTAAACAGTGGTAAGTCTGTTTTAAAGAGAAAATGAGCAAACCAGTGAAAACCATTCAACTGCATGCACAACGACCAGGACTGGTGGCCAAGTCGCATCCAGTTCTGTGGGATGGTCGGCGAAGCCATGGGAATGACAGGGGCAGCCCTTATAAACAAAGTAATTTTATGGAGTTAAGACACAGAGGATCTAATTTTCTCCTAGAAGACTCATTACCGTGATTTTGTGACACATTATTTATGGGCTGTTATGACAGTCCTGGCAGGTCATAATTGGCTGAAGCCAGAGAATTAGTCACATTTTTCACATTCAGAAGAATGATCTGCACAGTTACACTAATGACTTCATTCCTGGAGATGCCACGTGCTGGTTAGGGATTGTCTGTCCTGGGGTACAGCTGGCTTAACCCTTTTTGGTGTTTGACTTTGTTCCTGATGTAACAAAATTATGCTGAAGCAGTTCTTTGGCATATAAGTGACTTGCTGCTTTCATACGGGTTTCCCCTTTCTTTTGTTTTCCTTGAATTTGGCTTTAATTTTGTCTAGCACTATTTTTCTGAAGGGAGAATATGTTTCTTAACTAATCTGACCATGCTGGAGCATTGCACTCTCCCCCCCAGAGCTGCTGCAGCATTACAGCATTGATGCCCAGCTCTTGCACTGGAGGTTTTTTAACCCCTGGTAAGAGATGAACAACAGTTTAAATTGTGGAAGGGCCTTGTTGGCAGCACTTCTAACTGTGCCTCGCTGTGTACATAGCAAAACCCAAACAATTTTTCACAGATGATGATTCAGAAGGGAGCACTATAATTGTTTTATCTGCCTTTTGGGACAGCACAAGCTGCTAACTCTTGAATTAGAGCCTGGTGAATGTTGCTGTATCTTCCTGAAAAATGGACAGCTTTAATGTGGGAATTTCCAGTGATGAAGAATCCGCTGCACTGTTGGTCGACCACTCCCAAGCCCCTTAATTGGCATTGTTAAAGAAAGGATGTGAATTTTGAATAAATTTGTACTGTATTGGATTGTAGCATTTGGATAATTTTGCAGTTTTGTCTGCAATCATGTGGGCACAGGAGAAAATTATAGACCGTGATTTGGAAAGTGTCGGAGTGAAGGATGCGAGGAGAAAGTTAAGGGCTGACTTGATCTGTTTTGAAGGTCTTGTGAAAAAACTTGCCCATTTCACAGCATCATTCTTAGTTTGAAGGTGTCAGGACTGGCACAATATACTGGGGTTATCTGGTGTGAAATTCAGACCCAGGAGAACCCCTCACCTGCTGTTTATGTGGTCAGGGATGGCGTTAAGCCCTTTGGTCAAAGCATCGTGGTGATGGCAGGACCAGCCCATAGGGCACAAGCCATAGACTGGTCCAGAGCAGCTCACGCCAGGCTGGCATCCCACCATGGGCAATGCAGACACCCCATCCCTGGCTCTGCGAGGATGCTACAAGCTCAGCTACAAGCCGCATCCAGACCATTTCTCCAGGAGCAATGGTCCTCCTGCTGTCACCACCTCCCACGAGCTGCTCGTGCTGCTCTCTGTGATCTGTCCTCTGTCACTCCAGCACGGAAAAGGCTTCGCCAGCACTGAACTGAAAGCAACCTCTTAATCAAACTAAGAGATGGGAGTTATAGTGTTTGTAAAATACTGTACAAATGGGAGGGTTTGATCGCATTAAATGAAGGATCAGATTCATTAAATTAAGTGGAAAGCAATGTACATGGATAATTTCAAGGGTTGAGGCTGAATACGGTTTTTAAATAGGAAGTGATCAGCTGCTATGCACAACACAGAGCAGCTCTCAAACATTTTTAATGACAGTATTTGTACACACTTTACTTTAATTAACACATGGCACAAGAGAGGTTTGGTAACTAGGATATAGTCTCACACCAGTCGGCTCAATTATAACACCTGAAATTTCAAGCATCAATACACAAAAAAGAACTTCACCCATCCCTGCCCAGGAGTGTCTGGCTATTTGAATTTCCATCACATGTTGTTTCTCCTGGATGAGACAGTAATTCCTTCTTTCCAGATGGAGAAGTCCCCTTAGAAGTGGATGATCAGCTTCTCATTTGGATTTATTTCTTGTTTTCTGCAATCAAAATTAAGTGGGCTGTATATTGTCACTGCCCAGTGATTCACATTACATTTCTGACAGCTATGTTTATTAGTAAATGTGTAGTAATTGCTTCCAGGATTAACTAGAGCAGATCTTCTGTGTCTGTGTATGTAGGAGAGATTTCCCATGATGTGTGATCCCTTTGTTAGCACAGCACTCGTCAGACACCAGAGAATTGTTGCAGCCACGGTTGGGTTTTACGCCTCTGCACGTGCAGTGCTGGTCCGGGGGACAAACTTCAGAATAATTGGCTTTTCTGGTTTTAGTAATCCCTGTGAATTCAGCTTGAGAGGGATCTGCAACAATAAGAGGAACATATACTTGGAGATAGACAAATTAAATAAGTAGAGGTTAAAGGAAAGAAATTTGGCCACAGTTTGGACACAACTTGATCTGTAGTGCCTGAAAGTGCGAAGTAGCTGGTGTTGGCACCCACCGTGAGAAAACCTGGCACCTGGGTCTTCACATGTGAGTTTCAAAACAGAATGTGCTCCTCACCTGAGTTTCTTTGCAGGTCTGTAAGGTGAAATGCTGCAGTAGGGCGACCATGGCAACTTTCAGAGTCAGGAGAGCAAACCGCATCCCAATGCAGTTCCTGGGACCAGCTCCGAAGGGCAGGTACGTGTACGGGTCTATGGTGTCTTTGTTTTCCTTACTGAACCTGGATTATGAAATGGTTGGGGAAAATAAATTAAGGCAGCCCAAACCCAGAAAGCTACGTATCTGTATTACTTATCCAGAGATCTATAGCTGGTGCCCTGCAGAGACTTGTTTGTTCTTTTGCTAAGGTATCTCTGCACACCCCAGCAATGGGGCGCTGTGTCAGGGCCCCTGTCCAGGATGGGGTGGGATCCCACTTCAGCATTTGAGTTTCATTCTGTCCACCCAGCATAGAAGTCAGCAGCAATGGGAAAATCTATATGCTCTCCTAAAATTACTCATATTTTTCTATCTGTTGCATTTAGTAAAGAGGTAAAGCAGGAGTTGTCTTGGTTAAGAGCAGCCTACGGCTTCAGTCTTGCTGGGAATGAGAGGTAGATACCAATTTTTAAAATAACCAACTAGGGAGAAATTGCCTCTTCCTTGAAAACAAAGAGGGAAGGCAACTCTAGAAGGATCAACTCCAGTATATTTTGTAGCAAAGCCTATGTGAAGAAAACAGCTTCAGCAATTAAGATTATACAGAAAGATGGCTAGCAGTTGCAAAAAACCTCATCATCTATCGATCCTTGTAAGCAAGACTCAAAACTGTTTGCAGGACGTTGGGAGGTATCAGTGTTATTCCCCCAATAGGATTATGTTGTTTGAAACCCCATTTTAAGTGCAAAGCTCATTTTTTTCCTAAAATGACATTCTCATGACATTTTGTTGGTATTGTTTGAAAAAAGCTAGGAAGAATACCGTTAGGAAGCTAATCAGAGATTAATACTTAATTACTATGTGAGGAAAAAGCAGCATGATATTTCTTCCCTTTCATTATGCTATTTGTACCTTTCTGGTCTGAACTCTTCTGGGTCTGGCCAATACTCAGGGTCATGCTGCAGGATATAGGCTGGGATCATAACAATAGTTCCTTTGGGAATGGTCACTCCATTTATTTCTACATCTTTCTTGCAGGTTCTCTCAATCCGCCCTCCAAGGGGGAAGAGCCGAAGGGTTTCATTCACTGCCATGTCAAGATATTCCAGTTGCATCACCGCTTCGTATGTGAGAGGAGCCTGTCGGACAACAAGAGAAAGGTGACCAGGTATGTTGGCATGAGGACTGGATTGTCCCAAAATGACTGCTGAGGCCAGAGCGTCCCCAGCCCCTGCTGCCCCAACTATGACTCGGACTTGCCAAAGAACAAAAATGCAGGGTAGAAATTGAGTCATTGGTTTCATCTTCCATCCCTGAGTAGTGGAAATGCCTGGAAATCCACATCCACTTGTGCAGGGGTGCAGAGTGTGGCAAATAGGTTTGTGCAGTGGAGTGGCCTGAAAGGTTTCAGCTGCCAAAATCACTACAGGGCTGAGTTGTCTCTGAGTATGTGTGTCTTGGAGATGTTGGAACATCACAGGATGAGGGTGTTTAGCAGCTAAAGATTTCTCCTTGTCTTGACTGAACAAGGAGGACAACAAGGTCAGGAGGTCTTCACCATCACTCAAGGTCCCCTTACCTTGTTGGGTAGAGCGGTGTCGATTTCCTCCAGCAGTTTTTGCTGCACGTCGGGATGCGTGGCGAGTTCATACGCCAGGTAAGAAAGTGTGCTGCTGGTGGGCTCGTAGCCAGCAAAAATAAAGATGATGGCTTGTGCCAGCACCTCTGTGTCGCTCAGGGCTGTGAGGAGAGAGGACACGGGGAGATGAGCAAAACTGGTGTTGGCTGATGGTCTCAGCAAGGAACCGGTAGCCATGAGTGGGGTTGAGGCAGGTTTGTTGTGGTTATTTTCTGATAACACATTCATAGCTACTCTGCTATCTGTCTGGAAAAAGTCATTTGATAGAGGATGCAGGTGATTACCTGGGTGTAAATGACTGATGCAGCAGCCCTACACCCTGGCAAAGGACCTGGGGGATTCCCCTTGGTCCTGGTGCTGGGGTGGTGACCCCGTTGAGCCTTTCTCTGGGAAAGATCTCCCTATCTTCCCCTCATTTTCAAAGCCCTTCTTCCTGTGGTCAGTATTTGGATGTTGTTACCTTTATTTGAGTGATTTGCTTCGTTGCTGGAGTGACTGCCTGAGTTCTGGGCTTCGATCATCAGCTGCAGAAAATCTACTCTGCCCTGAAATGAAAAGCAGGAAAGTTTCTTTGGTGACAGACGTCTCAAGGGAGAGTTCAGATATGCAAATATCATAGCCTAAGCACAATTTTTAAACTGAAAGAGTCTCCAAAATGCACATGACTTCCTTTTTTAAAAATATGATGCTTTCATTTTATTTTGGAAACTTCTTGGTCTTTTTCATGAAGCCATTGGGTGCGAGAGCAGTGTCTTGAATGAATTTCGGGAAAGGGATCCAAGCTCTAAAAGGGAGAATTTTGCCACGAAGTAACTTCAATTTTTGGAAAGTGAGAGGGGAAATCACAACCATGAAAGGTGATATTGCTGCCCTTGTGCTGCTTACTCAGCTCTTATCCTCTGTCTAATCTTCTTCAGGGAGTCCCTTTGACTTACAAGTTTTGCAAACCCAAGCTTAATGCAGTTCTGCTGAGCCTTTATCTGGATTCAGCTTCAGATCATGGATGTACAATGGCCACCTGCTTCTCTGCTAGCTCAGGTGGGGCTTTTCTGACAGTATTAAAATCAAGTGTTTACACTTTAGATTCAGGGGTTTGTGTCATTGTACCTTGGTTTCACCTGTGATACCATCACCCTAATTGTTTCATTTAAGTGTATTTTCTGCCACAATTGCTAGCAGATACATGCTTGCCTACCTTGTGAGGATCCTTTTCACGATCCTTCTTAATTTTGGAGATGGATCTTGCAAAGAAATCTACAGTATCTTTGGGAAATAAGCTTACATTCATCTTTTTCAAAACAGGAATAAGGAATGGAAATGCAACTGAAAAACAAATTGAGAATACAATCACACACTATAAACAAACTCCACCTCATATAAGATAGCTATGGATGTTACTGAGGAAGTAATTATGCTACTGAGAAATTATTTCCTCTCTATTTCTTTACCTTGGCAAAGCCTGAGCTTTGCATTTTTTCCCTCTTCCTCTTTCTTATGATAGTTTGTCTTGACACAACCCTCTCCCAGGTTCCTCTGGGCATGACTAAGCTGGGTATAATCTTTGCTTTGAGATAACCAAAGCAGATGCCACCCTCTTTTCGAAGGCACTGTTTTCTAGGGGCAGGTTACTTCTGTGTATTGTGCAGTGCTATGACAGGAATGGGGCTCAGAAGAGAAATATTGCAACCTCTGAATTCTTTTTTTCAGGCTGAGCCATTCACTGCCATGCTCTGCTCATGCAAACGTTTTCAAGTCTACTTCAGAGCATTTCCTTCATCATAGAGAATGGATCTTGAGCTTGTATTCCTAAAATCTACTTTACCAGAACCTCCTCTATGTGCAGATCACAACTTTCCCCACGTTTTAGCAAGATATCTAATCTTGATTTAAGGTCACGAGTGATTTAAGGCCCATCTCCATCATCACCACTGTAAGCTATTGCAATGCTAGGAAACTGCATGTAATTACAGTCCCTACTCAGCATTCTCTTCCAGAAAATGCATTTCAGATAGCACCATTCTCCTCAAGCCTCACAGCTGAACTTGCTTTTCAACCTCAAATCATTTTCCAGCATTTATTTGGATATTGGCTAGGATGTTCATGTGGTTCTTGCATTGTGGATGCCAAAAGTAGAAGAAGTTTTTACCCACCTCCTTTGAAGAGTTTTAGCATGAAGCTAACAATGAGGAAACGGTGAAACAAGAGCCATTAGGACTTCCATTCTAGCTAGTGAAGTTGTTTAAGTGATACTGTTAATGTACAGGATGCACCAGTCTGATATACTTGCTAAAGTCACCCTTCAGTTGTACTCTGACACCTGAATGAAATTTTCAACAAAAAATGTCATTTACCTGCAAGGATGAAGGTTGGATCAAAGAAGTTGAGCTTAATAAAATTCTGAATCTCTTTGACAAAGGGGTCATTGGGGTTGTTCATGGAGTCGATGTTCACACCGAATGAAGTGCTGGTGACGACATCCATGCTGTAGGCTCCGAAGATGCTGAGAAAAGATGGAAAAGGGAGACTGTGGTTAAATATTTGGACCAAGCGAATATATTTTTTTCCCTAATGCTTATGTGACATTCAAATATAAATTCTCATAAGACCTCCTGCCCTGGTTTTGTAAAGGAAATTTGATATATAGTAACTGAAAAGCACTTGTAGTGAAAGGGACAGATTTTTAGAGAGCTTTGGTTTCAAGCCTGCATGGGTTTTGGAATCGGACAGCTTTTCTGAGGATTTTAGAACAGCATGTAGCTACATGAGCAGGTAAGTGCAAGGACAGCGTGAAGCTCTCGAGCATTTTAGTTTCTTGGGAAGGGGTGGTAACACATCCTGCTTCAAACACACCATGAAAATGGCCTTGCTCAACCCAGCACAGTTACCTATAACAGTACCAACTGTCCAAACCCGCTCCCTATGGGGTTTTCAGTAGGGGGGAGCATTGCTGGTGTGTGACTACTGGTGTGCATCTGCTGTTTCTGCATCTCTGCTTTGAAGTTTGGGGTGAAATCCATATGTTTCAGAGCCCATGTGAGGGCAAAGGTGAGGATGATGGGCCACACTATGGCCTCCCCCCAATTCCAGCCAGCAATGGGGCAAGTGATGGATGAGCCAGGCTCTCAGCTAGCCCTGTTCCTCCTTTCAGACGTCTGGTTTACCCAGCGAGCGATCTGCATTGCCAGTAATGAACGAATCGCGGCACTTGCCAACAAGGTTTATTGCTTAGCCTGCTGCTCCTACCAGCTACTTACTCCTTTACAGGTAGAGTGTTGTCCTTTTGCACTCGCTTATGAAGATTTTTCACCAAATATTCCCCGTACTGCTTCATTATAGGGAACATCTGTAACAAACCAGAGATGCTCACTTAAGTATAGTACATTTTACTTCTTTAAGACAGGCTTACAAAGACTGCAGGGAGTTTCATGAATAGTTACAAATAAGATCTTTCTGCGAAGATTTTATTTTAAGCCTTTTAAAAAAAATTTAAATCAGGCATAAATTAAACAGGCCAGCTTAGTTGCCAGGCTATGACTAAAAAAAATCAGACCCCTGTGACCATCTCAGCCTGGAAATACTGTCTACTGACTTTCTAATTCAGTTTATGCCTGCTCCTCTGCATTTTACCTCCTTTAGTTTCCCACTGGTGAAGGTTGGCGAGAGCACAGTACGAAGCCTCTTCCACTGTTCATTTTCAGCTATCGAGACAGCGTCTTTCAGCGTCCCTGCTAGATCTAGTCTCTGAAGGGGAAAGAGACAAGGTGTTAACCCCAGGAAAGACAGTGATTTCCTTGCAGGGGTGGGAATGCAGCATGCAAGCCCCTGCCCAGGCTATTTCAGGGTCATCACTACTGGCAGCAGGCTAAGACCTTACAGACTCTCTCAAGACACACGTACATAAATAACCCCCTTTCCTGCAGTAAAAATCAACTGTGATGTGCCCCTTCCATACCCAGAACAAGTAACCCAACAAGTCCCACACCCATGTGTACATGTGCATCCACACCCAACGGTGTCACCCAGTCTCTGCACCCCAGCTGGAAGCTGCGGGGTGGCACATGAGCCACCTGGACTCTTACAGATTCCTCTGTGCTCACACAGATTCTCAGATTTATCCCTAGATATGTACATATAGGTGTGAGAGCAGAATTTGTCTGATATACAGGCAAATAGCTTCCTCTGCCAGGCCAGGTACGCAGTCCCCAGGCTGTAAGGCAGGGGAACAGTGACATACAGTGGCCATTCACAGAAGTCCCTATAGTGTAGTCACTCGTCCCCAATGGCAAACCCTGCTACATGCTTGTCTCCTCTTATACTTTCTTTTTTGGACTCTGTGGTACATCATGACGCTTCTGCTCTTACCCTCCGGTTGGTAAAGGTGGAGTAAAACTCTTTAACCAGCACAGTCTTAATGATCTGGGGGTCTGTGACAGCCAACACGGGTTGCCTGCCATCGTAAATCCTGGTGGGGGGGAGAAGAAGAGACGAATAAACAACCCCAGGTAGCTGAAATGCAAGGCTTGGCTGATGCCCAAGAAACAAAATACGTTAAACCAGTGCTCCTCAGTCACCAGCCTGGCTGCTCTGCAGATGCCTAAGTACAGAAATGTAGAAATTAGAGATGGAAAAGGACTCCCAGGCCTTCTTCCATCTGGTTTTGTAAATGATAAAGGGGGCTAAACACCGTCCAAATTCACTGGGAAATGAGCAGGGCTCAGTCCCTCACAGGACCAGATACTAAATGAAGCAAGTGTCTTCACTTTCTCCCCTGACTCTCCGTGTTTTTCCAGGCACTTAAGCACATTACAGTATTAGAAGGAAACTTGTTTGACCCCTTTCAGGCTTTTGGATTGGGTGTCTGGAGACTCGGGCTGACAGCACTGAAATATCCTTGGAGATGCAACTCCATCCTTGTTTTTGTCTTTTTAAGCTGCCAGTTCTGAACACTTTCCTGGAACAGATGTAGATGAAGCAGATTTACATGCTTTCCCCATTTGTGTAAAGGTATCTTTTTCAGACTCCATTTTTTTTGAAGTTGCTACAGGGACTAATGGATACATTATAGGGGATATGCAGAAGTTCGTAGCCCGAGTTATAACAGCAGCAATAACAGCCACAGGAGGTGTCCAGAGCAGAGCAGCGATAGCTGCACTGGCTCCCCCAGCAGCAGGGAAGGACCAGCAGCACAAGGAAGTCGCAGGCTTTGTATCTGCTTCTTCGCTTGGTGTTGGGAGTCACATTCCTCTGCTGTTGATAAGCCAGAAGAGCTCGATCTCCCGGTTCCAGATTCTTCTGTAAGCAAATAGTAGCTTTGCTGCTGATTTTGTTAGGAGTGGGTGATGGCCTTTTGTTCTCAGCTTTAAAATGGCTAAATGGCTTTCATAGCATAGGTCAAAGCGATTTCCATATAGAACAACAGCTGCACAGCCCTGCAATCATCAGGCTTTAACGTAAGCCACCACAAGCACCCTATCGTTGTTGTACTGATGGTGCTGGGACTGTCAGGGCTGTAGGCAGAGAAAAGGGACCTTTCCTAATGACTTTTTTCTCCCCTTTGTATGGATTCTGTTTTTACCTTAAGAAGAGGTTAGTGGTTCATACTTACCCCCAGGTTTTCCCGTATTTCTGGAAGCATTCAGCGTCATATTCCAATATACCCTGTGGAAAGCAATTAAAAAATGAAGTCTGAGAGGATGCAGCAGAGGGGATGAACTTGGAGATGGTGGTTTGGGAAGAGCATCTGTAAACTGAGGTTTAGAGCTGCCTTCTGAGTTCTGCTCTCCAAAAACGTGATGAAGGACAGCATAAATGTATAATGTGTTGTGAAAGAGCTGTTTGCCAGGACCCTGGCAAAGGGCGGTGGTAAATCAGCCGCCCACGAGTGCTGGTTGGGTGATGCTGTAAAGGCAGAGCCCCATTGTCTGTGTTACTGAGCCCTTATTCTGCGCTGGCCTTTGCACAACCTGTGTGTTAGAGCAGAGCTTGGCATTTGGAGATAACTTATCGTCACCGTGTATTTATTTAGCTACAGCTGTATGAGCAAAGGCTGATAATTCTGGGGCCGAGAAAGCTTCAATCACTTACTTTGCGATATTCCAGGCTTGTCCCAACGAAAGGCAGAGGCCTTGGTCCGGGAATACCCAGCTTCTTGAACAAACTAAATGGCCAGGTTCCATATCTATGGGACAGAAAAGACAAGTGCTACATCACCATGGCATCGGGACTATGAGCTCTCCTAAACCCAGACACTGCCGCAATGTCCCTTCGGCTCTAAGTAGTAGAGGATGTTGGTCTGGGAGTTGGAAAAAGGTGATCCGAAAGAAAATTGCCCAGTGAAAAGTACTTAATAAACATGGCAAGGTTCAGTGCTGTCACACAGAGCTTCAGAGAGATCACGTTGACTTCAAAGCAGCTGTCACCTAAAGGCATAGGTGCTCCGGTAGGTACAGGACCTTAAAGCCTTTACTAGAAGTCAAAAGAGCTTGCTGCCAACCAAAGAAGAGACAGAAAAGGGAGCTGGAAGGAGGAACACCAAGCTTTACATATTTTTACTGAAGAGAAATCAAAGCAGTGCCAGAAGTGATGTCCCAAATAGGGCTTTTGTCAAGCTGCACTTTAATTTTGTGTATTGTGCTCCCTCCCCTTACCCTGGTGTTAGCTCAGTGGTGTGTCAGGAAGTCTTGTCTTGATGGTTTTCTCTTTGGATTTTATTGACAGCTTTGCAGATTTCTTTCCTCTGAAGCACCCTTTTTGGCAGCTCTAAAGTTATTACTTCTACCTCAGGGGCCTTCTGTTTCTCAACAAGGGCCTGGGCTGCAGCCCTTTGAAGCTTGTCTTTGGCTGTGTTGAAAGAGCTCCTCAAAATATTTGGTTTTGGTTAGTAGCTGCAGCTTCCCTAGTGACCAGTTCTTTGCAGAAGGGATGTAAAACTGCAAAGGTTTGGCAGAGGGATGTTATCAGAGATCCTCTTTGGGCCATGTAGCAGCAGCTTATCAGCCAGCATCTTGGGAATGCTGTCCTGAAAAGCCGGAGTCTAGGCTGAGACTTGGAGGGGGTTTCCCTTGCAATTAGTAAGATTTTTCTAAATTTGGGGAACCCCAAATGAGATCAATTCCCCCCAGCACAGGTTCTGCCAGACCACAAAAGTGGATCTCACTTTATAGTCCAAACACAGCAGGGAAAAAAAACAGGGAATCGGTTGTTTTCAGGTGCAAAAAGGTTTCGCAGAGCTCAGTTTGTCAATGTTTAACCTTTTCTGTCAAAAGATAATTCAGTACTAGGTATAAAATGTTTGTGGATTCTCATTTGTAATGTTTATGGGCAGCTGGGGCTGCAGGAAGACCAGGAGATGCCAGGCTGGGCTGGTTACAAAGCCCAGAAACACTATAGGAAGGTAGGCTAGGCTTAATCCATTTGAAACACGGCGAGAAAAGCAGAGTCTGATGCTCTTACAACCGAAACATGACACAGTTTTCTGCAGGCTGAGAAAGGCCATTCAGCAGAAAGCTAGAGAATAATCACTACGTGTTCTCACCATGGATGTATACCAGAAATGCCTGATACCAGAATAACATTGCCTCAGATGGGCAAGAAGCATCTGAACAACCTCCCTGTCCTAAGAGGCAGAGAATTTTCTATTTAACTCAGATATCAGAGCATGAAGATCTGGGCTTAGTCCCTTTTGCCACAACAAAATTGCAAGAGGCTGCAGAAGGTAACTAGCAACCTTAGATGGCCACGGAGTCATTGAAATATGAATGTTTAGGTCAATAATGAGGATGGGGTTTGGTATTTGGTTTGATTTTGATTTTTTGTTGTTTGGGGTTTTTTTGGGAAGTATCTGCCCCAAACAGGTTTTTGAGTGATCCAAACTACAGGAAAAGGTTAAAAAAAAACCCAAACCAACCAAAAAAAACAGGCTAAGAGTTTCAGAGTTTACTGAACCACTGCGCTTGGAGCATTGTCAGAGTAGACAAACGGATTGTGCTCGTGCACACCGCATTAATCATTAAGGTTTATGGCTAGCAACATGCTGTCTCTGCCTAAGGGCTTGTCAACACTACAAAGTTTGTCGGTCCAGCCTTGTTGGAAGAGGCTGCTGGTGGAGATGCTGCATGTCCCAGCAGAAAGGGGTTTTCAGCCAGCCCTGCTATGCTGCAGCACCAAACAGCATCAGCAAAGGGGACAAAAGCATTTTCTCACTAGCATGGCTCCTTGGAAGCAGTGGGGTACGCTTCTGCTTGATAGACTTTGTCTGAAAAGCCAGGAGCAGAGAGCTGACCTTGCTCTGGGCTTAATTTCTTCCTCTAGCAAGGGTGAGTTGTGGGGATGGGCACAGGGATGCTGTCCCTGCAGGCGCGTGGCAAATCGAACTCCTGCAGAGGATCCCTCCTGCTTCAGATGCCCGTGTGTGGAGCATCTTACCTGGGCACTACAGAAGGAGACAGAGTAAGAACTGATCCTAGGGATGCTCTTTTCCTGGTGCCTTTCTGCTGCTTTCCACCTTTGTGGGTCATGCAGTGCGGTCACTTACTGCCTGCTCCCCTCCACAGGGCACAGCCTTCCTTAGACTGTATTTTAGTGGAAAATCACCTGATAGATTGCGATCCTGGCTGAAGCTCGTACCCTGCTAGTAACGTATGCTTGGCACCATTATTGTTTGATTATTGCCTTGGTGCTTAGCAGCAAGATCATAACAGTGCATGGGAACACTCTAAACCTTGGAGAAACGTCACGAGTCTGGAAGGTCTTTAAACTTCTCTGCTACTTCCCAGAGCCTCATTAGAGGCTGGAAATCTAGAAATCACACCTACCTGTTTGCTTTCCAGTAGACTAGCTGCATGAAAATAAACAATGGTAAGAACAAGAAAACAGCATAAGCAAAGGATATTTTACTCACACGAACAGGAGGGCTACAAAAATAAGTAAAATGGCCCATGTCTCTGTAGAGAAGAAGGGAAGGTCCATTTGGGTTCTTCTCCGGTTGCCTTTGAATTCTGCCTTGATGTGTTTGTCCCAGGTCTGTGGGAATTAAGGGCATTTTGCAATGTGCACTTTTTATGTGTTCAATCATATGATTAGGGGCTGTCCTTGTGTCGTGAAGGAGGAGGAGCGGAAGGCAAAGGTAGCAAAATATGCTGATGTGAAAAACGTGATTCGTATGATAGACAAATACTTGGCTGAACTGGCTAAGGGTCAAATCATTAAATACATACATTGCCAGGCGTTTTGGCTAGTTTCTCTGTTGTAATACTAAGTAATAACTGGCTTTGTATTGAGTAATGCTCCTGGGCTCCTACACCAAAATAAATAAAACCAAGTTACAATGAAAAGGTAAATCCCAAAGCAAGTGTCAGAGTTGGTTTACAAAACGAAAAGAGAAGTGAAAAGGTTATTCGTATATTGTATGACAAGATCTTTTCTGGCAGCTGAATTAACTTGGGCAGAATTTATGATTTTCTTTCTGTGTGTGTTGTGAAGAGCAATCACTGCCTGTGGTAGGTCAGAAGCAGCTTCTAACAAAGGCAGGAATTTGTCCCCTACAGTGGGTTTAGAAGTCCACCTTGTTTGCTGGCTTGTGAGTGGGTGTTTCATAAAAGAAATATTGGTCATACCACAACAGTAAGCAGTTAAAGCACCATCATTTCCAAAACACTAGCTCATGACTAATGAATAAGAAGAAGCGGCATCCACCCTTCTGCAGCAGCTGGCAAAAAGACACAAGCAGAGGGAAAGCACAAATTTTGTAATGGTTCTCCTGTAAGGATGGTGCAGAAAATGTGCTAAGAGAAGATTGTGATGGTGGAGAAAACTGGGCATTTGGACGGTGTTTGTTAGTGGCCATAACGCTAAGACAGGAGGCTTTATGGTTTGCACAGATGTGTACTACAGTATATTTAGGGCTTTGTTCAGAATTTAAAAACGAGCAATTCCCTTCCTGCCGGCAGAGGTACTCTTTTCAAAAGGAAGTTTACGGACTGCACTGGGTACAAATAACTGGGTGTTACAAATCTATAGCACATCCAGTGCCTTGTGTCTTCAAGGATGTTGCTGTGATTGATGCTGGTTGACTGATAAGTGAACATAGTCCACATGGTGATACAAGCCATGTTCTGAGAGTCATCATTCAACTTACCTCAGCACCATTTCTATCTCATTTCACCTTTGCCTGGCCTTTGCTCTGACCTTCAGAGACAACTCAGTTGCAGATTATTTTGTAATAAACACAGTCTACTTTAGTGTGACATGAACAGGCAAGTACACGATATAGTTACTATACAAATCTGCATCCGGTCCTACCTTGCTTGATTCAGAGATGTTGAAAGAACATAGAATTAAATAGGTGCTTTCCCATTCAGGAAACTGTCACAGCAGTGGTTGTTTTTCACCTTTGCACATTTTGACATAGCCTTGAATTCTGAGTTTGCTGGGCACCAAATGTCACTGACTCACCATGTTGGGTAATACAAGTCAACACGGTTTATTCAGGAAATAAGATTGCTGTAGGGAGTCTCCTCAGTAAAAATAGGCCTTAATCCTTGTCCTGTTTGGGTCATTTCTAAAGGTAAAAATAGTCTCTTGAAAAACTTGTAGAAAAAAACAGGTGCAAAATCTTGTTGCTGGTTTTGCATTGGAGTCTTACGATCTCTGCCAAATGGACTGTGCCTATTGATTTCAAACAAACAGAAACAACCCACCATCCCTCTGAGAAAGCAGACAGATAAACATTCTGTGCCAGAGGAAAGTCAACGACACAGGAACAAATGATCGATTTTCAGGTCACATGTAAGTCCAGCTCAGAGTTGGGTTTGTGCCCTAAGTTGCCCTGTGTTAGAACTGTAAACTCCAGCTCTAGGCTGTGGTGTCCCCAAAACTACAAAGCAACAGGAGGTCATGTTTGAGAAGCAGCTTGGGCACCTTCAGATTGGGGAGCCTGGGGAAGGCTTCTCTCCCTGCCCTCCGTCTCTGGGAGGGAGGAGAAACGTGAGCTGTCTGGCATCATTTTCAGCCAAGACTGAATCCCACCTTACAGAAACGGTGAGAAGGAGGAGAACTGCATGGCTAAGCCCTGGCCTACACTCTCCCTTCCAAGCCAAGGTCTCTGGATGCAGCTGCACTGGGACATCACAGTTGTCCCTTTACCCTACTTAAGTCCTTTAGATACATCTTATTCCTGACCACCATGGGCTTTTAGGTCCATGCTCTGCTTCTCATGGATGTTTTGAAGTGCACTGCAGGTTTTGGTGAGCACATCACCCCAGGTGTCTGCTGGCAGAGACACGCTGCTCAGGGACACGAGAAGGTGCAATTACACCCATGGGAACAGCCTGCTAGTGACACAGCCAGGCTCATTCATGGGTGAAAATGTCACAAATAATGTGCAGTGCACGGTGGGTATGCAATGCTCACCCTCATCATTTAGGCTGCTGCACCATATGGTAATTGCCATGTTGCCGCTGTGCTTCCAGAACAGCCACAGGCTGAGAGGTTTAAAAAGCCAAAGTTTGCAGCAAATTCAGAAGAGACCTGAGCTGCTTTTCCCTTTTTAATGCCCTTAAGTAGCTCAGATTAATGGATTAATGGCTTTCAGAAAAGCAAAATAACACAGTGTTGTTGTTTGCAGTGTAATGAAAGGAGTGCTCCTAATCCAGGTTGTGAACAAGGTGTGACGAGCAGGGGGGATTTCTTGTATAATAATGACTGAGGTCTAGGCAGTAAAATAGAAGAACACGTATTTCTTCCGCAAGCTGTGAAACTAAATGATGTAGAGTAAGGAAAACGCTGTGGAATAGCAATTACGACTGGGCACAGGTGTGGAGGAGAAATAGCAGTTCAGAAGAGAAAGAGCTATTGGGGAAAAAGGAGTCACAGTGGGCAACATTTGGCGTTTGTGATGAAAAGGACTGTATGGGCATACGCAGGGCCAGGCTGGATAAGCCTGAATCTTCAGGTCTAACGCACCTTTGAGTATGATCGTGAAAGAGATTCTCCTGAGATACTTTGGGAAATGTGTTTTAGATTCCCAGGGTTGGACTCGTTGCAGTAGAGACTCTGCAGTTCTACTTGGGATACAAATATTGCTGGGGAGTTGTATCGTTATGGAATACTTTAAACACTATGGACATGGATTGTAAAAAAATGCTACTAATCATGTAGAACTCAGCTAATTTCTGTATGGGAGACGGCAGATTTCTGCAGTGGAGAAACACTGACAAGCAGTAGAACTGGTTTAGCTTTGGTTTTGATAAGTAATTCGAAATATTCTAGAAGAACAGTTAGGAGCAAAACTACCTTAGGCTGAATTAAGTGCAGTCTTTTAGTTTAACATAAATATAAACAAAAATAAGCTTGTAACTAAGATGAATTAATGAAACAAACCAACGGAAGATCTCGGGGCCTTTAATGCAGACTGTGCCCAGCTTCCTTTTCAAGTCAACGGTGCTAATATTATCAGCCAGTTTTATGCCAAGAGATTTGCAGGAACAGATTTACAGCCAACTGGCTGAACAGCTACATTAAAAAGGATGCTCAGAATAAACCAACCAGATAGCAGGCGGAGAAAAAAAAAAAAAAAGACGACTTTGTAATTCAGGGTATGCTATTATATGTTCTGCTCATAAGATCTTCTGGGATGGGAGCTCATTTCTGTGCCCAATTTGGAGCAGCCCAGTACTTGAACACACCATCTCACTGGGGTCCAATTAGGGGGGCATCCAGTGCGACAGTGGCAATTCTTGTCCCTTTGGAGACATGTCTCCCAAAACCTTTGTTTGTTTAGTCTAGCAAAACGATATCTGGGCTGGAAGGTGGTTGCTGTAAGATAAATGCCAGGTAGAAGAGCCTTCTAATCACATTATGATGTTGGCGCAGAGACAAACAGGTATAACCCAACCACAAATAAATGCTGGGCTGGAAATGAGCACAGTCCTGGCCTGGGAAGCTCAGGAGTCTTCCCATCATGGAGTTTAAGGAAAGAAAAAAAAGCTCAGATAATGTAAAATAGGGCTAGATAAGACAGCTGCTGGTGGGAGAAGGGACCAATACATTACATTTCTTACCAGTGCTCTTCTGCCAGAGCTATGTGAGGAGTTCATTTTCTGCATAGGCAGAAGATGTGGGGAGGCAACTATTTGTTTTCCCTGATACACAGTGGTTCAGTTACCCACAGGAAAATCCTTCATAATGAAGGCTACTTTTTGTTGTCAGTGGTTAAAATATTGATACACTGCTGCTGGATAAAAAAATCAATATATTTGGAGGGGTCTCTAATGATATTTATGTAGTTCAGTATATAGATGACTGATGCCCTCCTGCACACAGATTTCCTTGGGATTTAAAAAGCTCACAAGAAACCTCAACAAAAAAGTAATTAATTCCCCTGGATGTTTTGTTCCATATACTGAGCTTTGGAACTACACAGAAACTAGGACATTTTTCAGATTTTTTTTTTCAGTTAAAGTAATATCCCTGCTTCATACCAATCTTCCTTCATAATCTTTACAATATATCCTTATATTCCTTTTCATTCTAAGAAATCACAGCTACAAAAGCTGTATGATATGTGGATAGCTAATCAACTCTGTGCACTACATTCTTCTGCTCAATCGAATACAAATGTCTGTTTGAGGTTCTCTCACTTTAACCTTACAAAATGAGTTAAGAAAAAATAAAGTATCTTGCTAGAATAGCTCCACACGTGACTTCTTACCTATGATGCAATGAAAGACAAGGTTGCGTCCCACAAGGGAGCAGCAACAACAGTCCTGGATAAATGCAAAGTAGTAGAGAGATATTTCCAATGCAAGGTGTAAGATCATGTTCTTCCCTGCTTATTGCAGGGAGGATGCTTTGATGGGGCAGCTGCGTGGGAGTGCTGCTGTGTTGCACCATAACTTTGGCAAAGTCATTCCAAGAAGTGTCTGCGCACGTCATTGCCCGAGCAGACTTTGGCATCGGTACGGCCCGGCCCGGTGAAGTCAGCGCACTTGACTCATTCAGGGCGATGAATCTTTTAAAGGGTGACAAATCAAACTGTTCAGCCGGAGTGTAAGGATTTTGAGATGCAAAGAACTGCATGAAACTGTGTGTAAAGCAGGAATAACGTCATGTCTTCAGTCCTTGTCCCGACCACTGCTGCAGCTTTCCATAGGGTGACCTGCTCTGACTTTATCTCAGCAGGTTCAGCTCCACCATGGTTGTAGTAACACAAGTCTGTAAGGATCATGAGACTCCAGCATTTGTAATAAAGTAAACTGGAATCCTTTCTCAGCGTGCTTTTAGATGACAGATCACTTGCCTTTCCATCATCGAACCGTAGGGGGTTGCTTTCTTCATTGCTTGTTGGTGGACTGGGGGAGATGAAGTTGTGCGAAAGCGGTCGATGTTAGGGTTGTCAGGTATGGAGGTTCATGGAAAGGGCTGTACATGATAACAAAGATATTTATTTTTTAATACATTTCACCTAAATATGAGTGTTTCCAAACCGCAGCTCCCTCATCCCCACTCCCTCTGGTCAGCTACCTGATCTGCTCCCAGCTACATGTAATGCTGCAAAAGGATTATCTCAAGGTTATCTCCATATCACATGACAGCGTGTCCTGTTATACTCTTTTTTTCTTCTGTTTTCTAAATAGCATTTCTTCAGCATCTAAAGTTTCAGCTTTGAGTCAGACCTTTTTATTGTTAAAAGTAAATGAGATTATTTTGAGAACCAGTTGCTAAAATTATTTTACGTGAGCAAAATACACGGGCCATCTGAGCTATACAGGACGTTGTCTGAATCACTCTGTGCTAAGTCCTTTTTAGTATGCATAGGCATTTGTGTTAAGATAGTTACGCTGTCAGAAAAAAAAAAAAAAAAAAAAAGAAAAGTTGCGTCTGGAAATGAGTCAGAGACGTCAAATGAACTTTAAGGACCCAGTAACATGGACTTGGGTCAAAGAGTCTCTGGCGTTGGCTTATCTGAACTCAGGAGCTCGTGCAAATAAGTCATTTGAGATGTCACAAGTTCTGATCTCAGGCCTGCATGTGAAAACATCTCTCACTGCCCAATTTGGCCATGCAGTTTACTTTGTTGGATATTTAACCAGCTACCAGTGTCTGTGTCAGTATTCAAATGGCTGAGCCTGGAATTCCCCGACAGAGGTGTGCGAGAGGATGGGTCCCACCAGAAAAATATCCACCAGTCCCAAGAAAGTAGGCATCTAGTTTCTCCAAACCAGGCAACTTTTATTTGAGCTTTCTATGCTTTTATGCAATTTTGTGCCTCTCTAGCTTTTGACCTATCCATCCCATCTTCCCCCTCCCCAGCAGGAGGCACCATGGCTGTGTGCAGAAATGCTTGGCTTGGCCAACAAGGGCATCTCCAGCCCCAAAGCCTCGAATCTTTTGGGCACTTTGAGAAGCGGAGAGCTTATCTTTGCAGCGAGGAAGCTTGTGCTGCCCCCGGCTCTGTAGGCTGTTCCTGCTGCCCTATTAATTTACAGAGAAGTGTATTTTGGAAAATAGCTCGGCGTGCTCTCACCGGAGAGCTCCGGCTGCAGTTCCATGCTGGCTGCTACGGATGCCTGGGAGGTGAATTCAGGTGCAAATCTGACAAGACACATATAAATGGCAAGGACAGAAATAGTAGCTTTAAAACACAATTATTCCCTGAGGTTGATGCTCCTGCCCGGCAGCGCGGTGGGTTCTCAAGGAAAAAGCAGCAGTAGGGAAAGCGGTTTCAAAACCTTCTTCTGAAGTTTCGTGGCCTCATCTTTTAATCCTTATACACTTGAGAAATCCTTACATCTGTGATCCGAGTTGCCGGTGCTGAGCATCTGAGTGACAATCAGACCCTCATTAAGAGATATTGATCATCGCAAAAAGTTCGTCCTGTGGCCCTTGTCCACCTCTGTGCTGATTTATGCTTTTCAAGAAGAATTGCAGAAATAACATAAAGTTCAGCACCTCTCAGAGCTGATGCTGAACCTCCTGTCATTTCACCCCTTCATCAGGATGGTTTCTGGAGGCCACCATGCCATTAATTTTCCATGTTAACTGAGGGAAGGGCCCTTTGGAGCCCCCACCATATGCTTTCCTCTTTCTCATTCCAGCACCGGCAGCAATTCCCACTCTTCCCAATAACCTTCAGCTTCCACACGCCTAAATGTATGACAAAGACAGACTTTTAAAATGTTGGACAGAGACCCAAACTGAAGGGCACTGTGATAAATTCTGGCAGCGATCTGACATGATGGGAAATTCATTCCTCCCACATAAATTATTTTCTGCACTTTTCAGGCTTTAGCCTTTTACTGTGCATTTTCAGCCATAAACAGTGAAATATGACATTATTTACTTGTGAAGCACTAATAATGCGTACACGCCATAAAACCTGATGATGCTCTGGAGAGCTCGCAGTCACCAGCATAAACACAGGGAAGACAGAACGTGCCGGAGACCCCGCGCAGGGACAGTCGCGTGTGCCCCGGCTGCCTCCCTGGTTTATGTCTCCCTGAAGCATCACTTACTGCAGGCAGCCCAATTTATTCCCTGCTGATTTAGCTCCCCAAACACACAGGATGCCCTCTCCTTTAGGGTTCATCTCCCCTGGTTTTATAAACATCCCTGAGCTGTTCTGTTGCTACCTGACCCAGCTTGTTTAGTGACACATCCCCGGCGGAGCTAAGTTCCGTAGGGACTGTGAGATGGGGTAAAACCTGAGCCTTGCTAACCCCCACCTCCGGGGCTGTGGTGCTTGGGTACAGTTTACTTGGCTGCAGGGGCAAAGTGTCAGAAGAGATTTTTCAGCATGTGTGCATGGATAATGCCCTAAGGAAGTCCAGATACACTAACTTTCCTGTATGAGGGTTTTTTTTTCTCTTGAGGCCTCTCACGTTGATGTGGCTTGACTTGATGTTACTGAGCTTTTGGTTAGCTTAGCCTGGCTTCGTGTGTTCAGATGCAGCCATGCCCACACCATGTCCTTGTACACATACCATGTCCTTGGCACTTCTGTCCTTGGCTCTGGGGCTGGTGTGACCCTGGATCTGCAGCAGCCCCCTCCTGGAGAAGATGTTTGTGGGATGCATTTGTGGCATCCCCATGGTACCATTTATTTTGTCATGCCAAGCCAGGGAAGTTTCAGATGAAATTAAAGGTGAAGCCCGGGATGCCACTGGGTGTTAGCGAGGCTCTGAACCCAGAGGGATTCCTGCAAAAACCCTGATAAGGGCCTGGGTTAAGTGTGCAGGGTAGCTCAGTCATCCTTTGTCATCCCTTTGGGGTTTGGCAATGTGAGGAGCGTGTTTCACTTACTGAACCCTTAAAATGCCCGAGAGACGAGAGCTGGCAGTGCAGTTAGCGTGCCTGTGAGCGGGGAGGGGGAACCTGGCTTCCTCCAAAGAAAATACAACACAGCTTTGGCCATATCTATTATCATTATTGGAGCTGTCAGCTGAGATTCAATACAGAGCTTTAGATAGATGTATCGAGGCCAGCTCCCACACTGGCTTACCACAGCAGCGAAGGAGCCAGCTCCCCCTTCATTTGTGCTCATTTAATCCCACTGATTTCAGCGGGGCTGAGGGTGAGGAGGGTGAGGAGGAAGGCAGCCGCGGGCTCTGCAGGCCGCAGCTCCTGGCACCGGCTTGGCTCAACCTCCTCGTCCTCTCTGCACCAACCCCAGGAGACAACAGGGGGAATTTGGGGTCCCAGTGTCTTGTGCAAGCCCCAGGACCGATGCACAGGGATGAGCTCTTCCAGAATTAAAGATTTTGCCCTAAGTCAGGTCACTGGGAAGCTGGAGCATAACCCTCTCATTTTCTGATTTCTATTATTCTCTCTCTGCCATACATTCTTCCAGCTTAACTGTTTTGCTCCATCTTAAGGTTGTACTGAGAAAGGGAGACCGTTTGCTGTTTTAGCAGAAGTTAAGCCAATATTTCTCTGTTTTCCAGCTCATTCCACAGAGCTGTACAGCAGTTGGTCTCAAAGAAGCAGGGCCATGTCAATTCTCCTGTCTGTTATAAAAATATTGTGTCAAGAGTTAGATCCCTGTGGGGTGCTGATTTATCTCAAGTATCTATACATTTCTGTAGAAAATAAGAATATTCAGGAGAGGTAGTCAGCCTGGTCTAGGACTACAGCTAGAGTTTGCTGCCCAGATTAATTAAAGGACTGCAGACGCTGTGCATGTGATTACTTCTCCTTCTTCTTATCTTGTTCCAAAGTCCATGCAATATCTACAGTGTTTCAAAATTATATGTTTTTTTAAAAAAATCAATAGCAGTGGTATTCTCATTATAACCAATCTATAAATAAAGTTATAAAGCAGAGAAGGTTAAACATTGGTGTGGAAACAGGTTCCACCTTTACATTTGCGAGTGGCATTTCCTCGTAAGAAAAGCTATCGAAAATCTCAAAAACTACTAATGCAAAACAAATCAAACCTGTAACCCACCATCATCACCTCCTGTAGGTGAGGTTTTAAAAAGTAGTTGTCTGAGTACTCGGGATCAGGGACTTGAGGTGAAGAGGTGTTGGATTTTGGCTTGGCCACCAAATTCCAGCCTGGGAATTCTGTATCTTTTTCTCCACAGACAAGGACAGTTTAATAGTAGGTCCCCCAGAGGACCTGGTAGGACCTCAAGAGATAGAGATGAGCATTATTTTACTCAAGGGCTGTGCTGATTTGGGGCATCTGTTGGTGGCTCAAGACCAGACTGGCGGGCTGGGCTGAGCCCTTCCAGCCGCAGAGGGGTTCAGGTGTTGCCTCTGTCATCGCATCTCCTCCAAAAGCCACTGTCACAGCCCAGCTGGCTCCAGGGCTGTCACACACTGCCAGCTGCAAGCAGCAAGGTCAGCAAAGTTTTCAGTGCCCTTTTAGCCCGCTGTGATAAACACACGGTCACAAGGGTTTTGTAACACAGCTCAGAACAAGATCTGCCCTTCGTTATCAAAACAAGACTGAATTTGTGCCAGCACACAGCTATGGGTCACGGCAGGTTTCGATTGGGGTTTCTGATTTCTGAACAAGGACTGATGAGGCTCCCCGGTACCTCCCATTAATCTCCTTCCCCGTGCGCTCTGCACGGCCGTACTTGAAGGGGTTTTGTCTTTGCTCTCACTCATTTACACAAAAGGTGACGGTGCAGTGGGTCTGACAGCCAGGACATGGGCAGGAAGGATCTTGTCTGAGTTTCAGGCCACAGATTCTGCAGCAGCCCTTCGTCATGTCTCAGCAGTGGCTTGGAGAAACGCAGCTGCAGGGAGAGGTCCTGGTCCACGCTCGTGAGACGTGGTGGCTCGAAACAGCTTCTCCAGGGATGAAGGGAGCTGCTGCTCACCGGTGGGGCCAGAGCATCCCATCCCATCCCTGGAGAATTTCTTAGCACAACAGCGGTGCGAATGACTACCTGCCACACCAATGTCGGTGTCCGTAAGCGGCAAAGCCACCCACGCTTTACAGCTTGGGTGGTTTCCTGCTCAAAGTCGTGTGGTTTAGGTCTCTCCTTAGTATTTCAGGAAGCTTTCAGACCAATTAAATATTTAATGATCGCCTCTCAGCTCTTCGCGCAGTGGCTTCACTTCTGCCTTTGTTGCAGGCTAGCTGTGTGTATAAATAGCCTTAAACATACCCAGAATAAGACAAAAATTCATCTCCCAGCTCCCCCGCTCTCCTCCCCAGACCACACTCTGCTGAGAAGAGGAGAAACCAGCAGCCCTGGGTTCACAGTCCCGAGAAGCCCAGGGAATTAGTTTTCTATTGAACCTTTCGTTCTCCAGATATCAAAACACTTTGTGAAGTCGGGGCCTGTAGGGAAACAGCGCTGCTATTTATGTGATCAATAAAAAGTTTTACACGGAGCCTTGGATGCTCACAAAAGATAGGAAAGAATGTAGCTGAAACAGCTCTTCACATGAAAACAAGATGTTTATTGGTATTGAAATACCCTGCTAGGCTGAAATCAGATGCCAAGTGATGTGAGCTCAAGCCGGGATGGTTCTCGTTGGGGAGGGGAAAGGAGCAGGCTGGCTTTTTGCGTAGGACTAGCTAAAATTTCCCTGTCATTATGTGTAATAATAGAAGGATAAACGCACAGCATGGTGAGACGATTGAGGCTGGAGCCAAGGGGTACCGAGCCAATAACATTTTATGTATTTTCCTGCCATATGAATTCTTCACACCTTGAAATATTTTTCCCTGATTATCTTCTCTTTTTTTTCCTTTTTTTTATTGAGGCAACAGCCAATAAAAGAAACTAATGGGTTAGAAACCACGTAAGCAATCTCCCACCGAGCTTTATTCCCCACAGGCTCATTGCATCAAAGGGAAGGCAGCAAAATAGGGCGACTAAATGCTACCTAAGAACGAAAACGAGTTGGCTGCTGCCTGCTCTGCCCTGGGCTTGGGGCAGGTCACGTTCAATGCAGGAGCTGTGGGACTGATGGGGACAGTGACAGCTGCCCGGGCCAGGGTGAGGAGGACATTTAGGGGCTTCATACAAGGTAGCACAGCTCGTGCCTTTGCCCTGCATTCCTGCTTCCCCACTCCTTTGGCTGTAAATCCATTTCCACTGCGCTTGCTTCTTCCCTGCTTGCTCCTGTGCCACCTCCACGCTTGGAGCAGAGGTCTCTTGCTTGCTGTGATTCCTCTATCACTGTGTTCAAATCCTATTTTCTGACTGGGAGGTGCAGAGAGACTATTTATCGCATATATCTCCTGCCGGCCCCTTCAGCAGGAAGGGTAATTTCATCGCATTTGCCATGTCTTCCTTTCCTCACTCCACTTTACCAACCTCAGCAATACCCAATTAGCAAATCTGGGCCTCCCATACGCAGCAGATATTACTTCCACCTCATTTCAAGTTTACCACTCTGCCCGCTTTCGTTGTGCTCTTTCCAGCGCTTGGTAATTTTGCTCCATAATAATGGGATTGGTGTCTCATAATTAGTGCGAACCATGGTGCTGCGTCCTGGGAAATGAGACACGGTGGGAAAAAACTGAGTGTCCCTAGCACTTCCTGGCAGACATCAACCCCGAAGTTTCAAAGCAGGAGGAGGGGGCAAACCGTGGTTATTGCACATGAATGTTGCAATAGCGGAAAGTGGAAAATGCAGTGCTAGACCTTATGCTCTGGGTACAAAGACTTGCAGTCAGCACAGAGCAACAGCAGCAATACGATACGGGGCTCTGAAAGTTGGAATAAGGACTTTATGCAGAATAAATTCAAGGCTTTTTGTAAAGGCTCATCCTTACCCTAAACCCTGCTCTCAGCTGATGTGTTTGCTCGGCTCAGGGTGTCCTGCACCCCCTGCCCCAGGCACCATGTCTTACCTGTGCTTCTCTCCAGAGATCTCCTCTCCCACCCTGTGCAAGCCACAGTCATGGAGCTGCTCTTAATTTCCTGCATTACCTAGATACAAGCAGTGCTGCTGGTTACAAGCTCTGAAAAGATACAGAGAAAGAGCATCGGGAGATAATAAGTCTTATTTACAGCTTGGAGAATCTGCATTTTAGAGTGAGACACCGTACTTAAAAATCAGGAGAGGCAAAGGGGCACCTTGCAAAAGTGAGTGTTGCCTGGGCAACATCGACATCTGCATCCCCGCATCTCCCCAGACCCGCGCTTAGCAAATATCCTCACTGTGGTACTTGATGCATGCTCAGATTTACACCTTGCTTCCTCTCGCTCGCGTCCGCAGCTGCTTCTCCAAGGTGAGCGTACAGGGATTGGCACAAGAAGTCTACATATGCCACTGGCAAGATATGAATCTTCCTTCAGTGTTTCAGTTTGTCTCATCCACTGTGCTCTGCAAAGTCCCAGGTCTGTGCTTGCACGCACATGCCTTCAGATGGAGTTGGGTTCAGTCATGCCCTCCCTGTTTGGAGCTGAACCATAGATCCTGTGTATCTGGCTGTACCTTATCTCAAAGTTACATTTATGTAGTGGTTAGGCTTGAGGACAGATGCTTTTTCCATCCCCTCCTTGCGTTTTTTTTGAACACCGTAAAAGAAAAACACACTCATCTTCCAGAGTTGGGAGTTCTCTTGACAGCAGAACAGTGTGATGGATGTGCCAGGGCATCGTTTCATCAGAATATCAAGCCATGAGGTTGGCTACTGCCATTCATTCTTGTCATTTGAATCCTCTGGATATATAAGATCACATTAAAATCCTGTAAGAGAAAAGTGCTGCATATCTCCTTGTCAGAGAGGACTACGCTGCTTCATCCATCCAGCCTCAGGACAGCGCGGGTAGAGGGGAGCTCTTCATCGGACCATTCGTTGAAGGTGAAACAAAAACGTCTGCATGTACCTAATCCCATCCCAGCTCCATTTCCCAACTGAAGAGAAGGACAACTGCCACGGTATTTATTGTTTGCAGTTTTCTCCACCCTAATCATTGAAAAAGTTGGGGTTTTCCTTTCATTTTGCCAATGACGAATGGAATTTGTCTTTCTTATGCCTTTTACTCTTCCTTGATTTTTTTTTTTTTTAAACATCTTGAGCAGTGGGCAGGTGGCCAGATTTCTGAGGGTGTTTAAGCATTGACAGATGCAGCTGGGTACCTGGAGGGATTTTTCAAAACCGTCTTGCTGTAATTGTTTGTGATATTCTCCACTTCCCACCATGATCTCCTTGGTAGCATCCCTCTTCCTGCCAGCATTGCACCTCGTATTGCAGAATTGAGTTGGACTCTGCTTCTTTTCCTACTTTTAGTCACAGAACTCCAGGAAACAGTATAAAGGGAGAACAAAATTGATAAAATTTGCTGCAAATGGTTACATTTGGGTAGTTTTTAGTGTCCTTACAAATATCAATGGGATGCTGAGAAGGTGCACACTTCCATTTACAGCAGGAGAACTCCAGTATGACCCAAATCTTTTCATAGATGTGATCTTGCACTGAGAAACATACAGAGAAATGAACTGCCTGCTCCTGATGAAATGCAGAATATTCCTGTGTTGCAACATCATGGTCAAATTTGCCGGTGGATTTTTAGCATTTGTGTGTTTTCTTAGAAGCAGCAGTTAATTTGCAGAAAGCCTCCTTGTCACTTTTGCCCACTGTAAATTCTGGGGGTCACGTTTGTGTTGTTATTAATAAGTAGGTAAAAATCTGAGTGATATATTCAGGCAGGCCTGCAGAAAGTAATGATGTGAGGTTGGCCTCGTTTGCCAGGACAAGCTGCAGGAGCCATTGCAGCCCAGGGATGTTATTAAAGAGCAAAAGCATCTGCAATTTCCATCCTGCACTGCCATCTATAGCGCAGTCCTGCGCACAGCAAACAGCGCTGCAAAAATCCAAGCAGAAGCAAAATAAACCCCTAACCGAGGCAGCAGGCTGCAGGAAACCTTAGTGCAATGAATTAAATTGGCAATTAAGGGGCCATGATCCATGTTGTGTTGGGTGGATAGGAGTGGAGGAGCTCTGGGTGTGAGTCCCACCTGCCCTCCTGTCTGTCTGTCCCTAATTTTGGGGGATTTGTAACACAATTTCATCCCCTCCAAATCAATACAGAAATGACCAGCTCTCTCCAGGGGAGAGCTCAGGATATACTAAATCAGAGGCATGAAACCAAAACCCATTTTGACTCTGATGAGCAAAGGGAATTTCTCTTTATTTTTCATTTTTAAACCAGATGTTGTTTTCATGCTCTGAAACCTCCGAAACAGCTGAATGGATTTTCTTCAAACTCCTCATATGCACAAAATTCACCTTTGGGCTGCAAACAAGCTTAAGAAATTGCTCTGTGATGGAGATTCTTTTTTTCCCCCCTTCCCCTATTCCTTTTTTTGATTTGGAAAGTTAAAAGGCTCCTAAAATAGAAGCTGAGAATTGGATTAAACGTCCCTCTGTTAACTCTTAGCACTGCTCCAATTCTGCAATTATCATTTCTTAAGGTGCCTGGCTCCCATCCTTCTTACACATCCAGCGGCCATGTTTTTGATTAAAATAACGGCTAAAATAATGCAAAGAACCAGCTCATCGCTGGCACAGTCTGAAGTGGGAGCTTTGCTGGGAAAACTAAGAGGAAGCCCAAGTTGGGCCCAATTTCACGTGCCTCCAAAATTGCCCTGTGAAGTTGGGGAAGGAGGTGGAGGTGGCAGGAGCTGGGGAGCCCTAAATCAGGAGAAACCCCCTTGTACCCACGAGCATCGTCTGGCAGGAGGGGCAGAGGAACAGCATGGCAGCGTCAAGTGCTTCGTCCTGGGCCATTTGGTATTGAAATATGTATCATGAGACCTGTGATGCTAACAGAGCAGAAAAATAGCACAGCCGGTTCCCCGCCAGGAATGGATAAATACCTCTCAAGCAGCTTTCCTGACCTAAATTTAGCTAGAAAGGGACGTGAGAAATAAAAGGTGTAGTTACATCATATACATACCATATCTTGTATCCTTACTGTATCTAAGAAACTCTGTAATACTGTGGAAATTCGAGGTTTGTTCTCATAATTTCTCTGTTTTTCCAGACAAAGCTCATGAGCAGCTTCCAACAGAAAGGTCATGCAGTATGCCCGATCCCAACAACAGCCTCATGGTAATATTAATTCATGGTCTTGGGAAATGCATATCTAGCTTATTACGGTCCCTTTCTGTATTGTACAGGAATATCTAGAAGCATTGGAGGCTTGGGATATGCTTTCACTGACAAAGGATGGGTCAAGATCATCAGCTCCCACTCTCACCATTAATTTCCAGTGTCCCTCGTTTGCGCTGATGGAATGTTTTGCATGAGTAAGTACTCCCAGTCTGAACATGGAGCAGATGAAGCCTGTGTGGGTATGGAAGGAAAGCGGGGTGGGCTTTCCTGAATAGGGGATTTCAGACACCCAAGAGTGCTGGAGATTGAGGGGGAGCCATCCACGACCTCTGGAAAGGGCTTGGCGAGAGCAGCCCTTCACGCGGAGGAGCCCGACAGGCTCTGTGCAGATGGATGTGTTTGTCAGTCAGCTTGGTCACTGGCTGTTGAAACAGAAAATTATATGCTAAATCAAGCACTGGGAAACAAATCGCACACTCAGCTTGGCTGGAAGGCCAGCGCCTGGCAAGCAGCGTTTCTCAGCGGAGGTTCGTCCGCCTCCCACGGGACCTGCTGCCAGATTTGCCTTTAGCAGCGCTGGACCCGCAGAAAGGAAGCCGGAGTGTCAAGGGCAGCTTCAGCACGTGGGTGCTGGTTTTGCTGCCAAAGTGTGGGTATTTTTGCAGGTTTTCCGCTAAGGAAAGCATAAGCCATGGGGCTGCCTGCTAGAGGCTTGGGGGGAAGCAAAGCGAAGCAGGGGTTTGCCCAGGGAAGGGCTGGAGCTGCTTGGCTTGAACCCCTTGGGCAAGATGAGACGTTCCTGGAGGGACGAGGTGCAGACTCATGTGTCCTTGTGAAGGGGCAGCATCTCCTACTCTTGAGCTGGAGGCAGGCAGGGGTAAACCAGAAACTCACTTTAGCATCTTAGCTAATGAAATCCACAGTAAAACACCCCTGTTTACACCTACAGTAATTTCTCCTCTTGTTCTTGCAATCCCAGTTCAATTTTCTTTTTATTCTTTGGCATGTATCTGCAAATAGCTGATTACTCGTGTTAGACCCTGCCAATAAATTGTAAGTTTTTTATTTGTTTCTCTTCCTTCCAGAGTCAGTACAAATTAAGTGCCACTGCAGCATGCAGAAGGGGTTGAAGTAATGCCTTGGTGACCACATAAAACAAGTTGTTATTGAACATGGCCCCTCTTTCTCGCAAAAGGAGCACTTGGAAGACAGAAGCAGCTGGAATATGGGTATTTTTATGACCGTAAAAACTTCATTTTACTTTTATTGCTATTGAAAGGCTCTGGATAGGTGCGTTTTCTCATCCAGCTGATTAACCTGAGGTTAGAGGCCACTGCACCAATAATTACACAGGTACGTACCTTTGTGCACATGGAAGTGGTGTATCTCAACCTCTTTACAAACGAAAATCAAAGTGTCGCTAGCACAGATACACAAAGAATACCCTCTCTTTTTCTTCTAAGACTCCAGTGCAGGCTCGCTACACCCACTTAGGCTCCTTTCAGCTCCCAACATGCCTCCAGGTTGCCTAGCAATCCTAACGATATCTTATGAGGCCTTGTTCCAGGGGCACACTTTGCTAATGCCAAATTTTAGCTAGAAGCTCCAGGCGAAGCGCAGACGAAGCCTGAGATAGCATCGTTCCGATTTATTACAGCCAGGATACAGGGCAAAAAATAAAATACCAAATTATCATGATGGGCATTTAGCAATAAGGTCTTGCATCGTACCCCGTGAGCCAGCATGCTGCCAGGGGTGGTCTCCATGCCACCAGCTGTAGCAACACAATTGTGTATCTCTGAATGTGCTAAGGCTCCAAAAAGGCATCTCCCAAAGGAATTGACTGTCGGTGGTCAGCATGTCAACTGCAGGCTTCTGAGCAAACACCTAATGGGAAGAAATGATGAGGGAAAGCAGCTTCTGGATGAATAAGACAGAAAGGACTTGGTACCAAGCGCTTTTGCCATCCTAACGTTGGGCACCTCCACGGAAACCTGCCTCCATCCCTCCTGGGCCTGTATTTTACCACCCTCATTGCAAAAAAAATTTTTCCTCATGTCTAGTGGCTTAAAATTTCCTCTACTGCAATACTACTCAGCAGCTGAAGTCCAGGGCTGTACCCACACGGGTCTCTGGACCCTGTGCTTGGGTCCATGTCAGAGCACTGTACTTTCTGCCTCTGCCCTTGGTCCCCTGTCCCTTATTTGACAAAAAAAGAAGAAAAAGCACCACATGAAGACTGGCCACCATGTCCTTCCTCTAGGTCTAAGCTGGCCAGGAGGGTGAGCAGCGTGTATGTGCATCCCTGGGATGCTCTGAAGCAGAAGCCCTGAGCAGGGCGAGGAAGGCTGAATCCAGACCTTTTCCTTTTTTCCTGGCATGGCTTGGCCTAGTGGGTTTATTTTTTTCCCATTCAGAAGAAAAGCTTTTAGTATCCAGCAGATTGAGAGGTGATAGCTAATTAAAAGAGAAAAGGAGGCTGTCCATTTCTGGAAGGGGAATCGGTTAAAGAAGGACTGGAACGCAGACATCCCCAGTGCCCGGGATAACATAGGGCCCAAGCTGGTGGGTCATAACCTAGAGGTGACACAGCAAGGAGACTGTTCACACACATACCCTGCTGGGTCTGGATCTGATTCCAGATTGCCCTGACTTTCCCTGTGTTGTTTCTGCCCGTGAAAATATAGAAAGCTGGGATCAGGTGTGACCGCCGTGGTTTTGGCAGCGTGTTACACTGACTGTGTATCAGATAGATACATCATCACAGGTGGGAATCATGATACGAGGTTTGGGACACTAAACATAGAGGTCCTTTGGGTTTTGTTCAAATGGGCAAATGGGTAAATTCCATAGCTTTACTGGCTCCTCCAGCTCCTCAGGCTGGTTGTAAAGCAAGATATTTAAGACCAGCTGCTCCCAACCCTCCAGACAAGGCATGGAGCTTGTTTTCAGCAGCGACAGGCAGTATATGCTCATAAAAGTCCAAAATCATATTCCTTTTGGGCTGAAATGCTTCGTGTTTGATATCAGATTTTATATTCATTGGTTCAGTTGTTTTTAGCTGTTGAAAAGTACGTGGGCTTTTTTTTTTTCCTCTGTTTGCATCGATGGAAAGTGAGAAAATGAGATCATTCAAAAAGGACCAAAGCAAATAATTCAGACCTGGCTTGCGTTATGTATTTCACCGAGGTCTAAGTTTCACGCCAAATTGAAAGTAAGTTAGCTGAGCGGGTTTAAAGCTGGAAGCACACACACCAGTGTATATTTTATGAATTATTTTAACTGCAACCCATGAAATGGTCCTGCTTTTGTAAAATTATCTTGACAACAAATGGTTTTGTTCAAAGCTTTCTGAAATGGGCTATCATACATCAGACAGCCTCTGGCATGGATTCTAGAAAAGTGACAGCATTTCTGCATGGGGAATGAGCAGATCATATAATATCTTAGGGAACGGCAGAGTCCGGGCATCAGATGTTCCTAGGTCTTCATTGTATTTCAGAGAACTTGCTGTGAAAATATATTTTTGATAAGCGTGATCTGAAAAAAAAAGAAAAAAACCCCTGTGGAACCTAAATAAACTGTGACAGAAACATTTCCAGAATACTGGAGTTTACAGTAAACAGGATCACAGCTGATTTTAAAAAATGAAAGAATTTATCGCTGTAGAAAGAACAATCTTCCCAGGCTCTGCTGCTCCTGGGAGGGAGGTAACAGATGCCGCATCTCATTTAGCCCCATCTCGCCAGGCACTGAGGCTGCTGCTCGGCACCCAGCACGAAGCGCTCAGCACTCCCCAGAGGCAGCCCGGACCAGGTTTAAGCCGTGCCCACCTTGCGCTAGGTCCTGCTGTCTGCAAAGCTTTTTCTGTCCCCGATACTCCTTCCTTCAGCACAGCAGCCTAATGGCATTAGGAAAAAAACAGTGGGTTTGTACCCTTTGTGAGCTTTCCAGGCCGTAACTGCTCTCACCACATTTCTTACTCACTGGTGTTGTTTTGTTCAACCTTCTGCTGATTAAAAGCTGTGCAGGAAAAGAAAGAGTTTCTCTGTCGCCTCCTCCACAGGCAAAGCCTTTCTTATCAGACCATCTGGATTAAAA
Organism: Pampusana beccarii; assembly: GCA_013399365.1. Classification (NCBI taxonomy): domain Eukaryota; kingdom Metazoa; phylum Chordata; class Aves; order Columbiformes; family Columbidae; genus Pampusana; species Pampusana beccarii. Next base: position 444,060 of record VWYH01006847.1, on the reverse strand, counting down.
CCTGGCTCAGAGCTGCCGTGACACATTTGCAAAGCTGTTCTGACCGAGGAGGGGTATTTACAGGTGTCTCGGCTCCGCCGGGCTCCCCAGAGCCTCACCGACAGGTCACATCCCCGATGCCGCTGCGAGCATCACAGGTGCTCTCCTGGTGAGAGATCTGTATTGCGGATGCAGCCTCTGCAGGAAATGAGATTTATATGGGCTGCCCCAGGTCAGGACCGAGGGATGTCACTGGAGAGACATGAGGGTCAGGGTTAAAAGCACAGATCTTGCAACGGAATTGAGAAAACAGGTAGAAATCCCACCGGAGGCTGGGTTAGACACCATGCGAGCGTGTGTGCTTGTGTGAGACAGATACTATCATGCACCTGATTATGTTTCAAAACAATTAATTTTATTTAACTTCTTGCAGCTGCTTCATTAAAAAGAAAATCCTACCAGATACAAACTCCTTTTTGCTCCTATGTCACAGCACTGTGATGTCCCCAAGACAGAAAGCAGAATTAAAACCCACCCAGCTGGAGAAAGAAGTGAAGCTGCTCCTGAGCACAGGTGTTTTGGGGAAAGTAGCGCCACAGATAGAGGGCACATTGTGCATCACTTACATTGCTTCAAATTGGTTTGGACAAAAACCACAACAGCGTTTAAAACCTACTTGATGGCTCAGGGAAGGGAAAGGGACAAGTGGTGCAGGGAGCTGGGCAGGAATTTGAGGGAACACTGCCCTCTTCTTTTGTATTTTATCGAAGTATTTGTGTGATGCGGGTCCTGAAGCCTCTGCTCGCTTGCTAGTGATGCACACTTTACATCAGTGGAAGCCCTATCGCCCTTCACCCTGTCAGACTGGCACTGCGCTCAGGAGAAATGTTGGATGGGGCTAGCATGGAGCCAGCCGTCTCTTTTCCTTAGAGTAATTGCTTTCCTTCACTCCGCTCCTCCTCCTTCCCCAGGTCAGGGCTGTGTGCATTAGCCTGGCTTTCATTGTGAGCATCAACGTGTTTTCTAGCTGCTGGGTAAATACATCAAGCAGCTCACGCCCAGCGTGCAGCTCACATTGTTCCTTTCTGTCGAAGCTGCTTTTCAATTATGCTTCGGTCTGGGGGCAGAACAGATTTCCTGTGGTGTCGAAGCCAGGCAGCTTCTTTGCTGAATTTGGGCTTGATAAATATGTGTTCAGTCTCGTTCATCAGAATAGCGAGCAAGAGCTGAATGAAGTGCTATAGAAATGCAGCATTTCACTTAGAGAAACTGTTTTCAAGCAGATGTTAATCAGCAGATAAATGCTGAAATCTACCTTTATCACTGTTTTTGCAAGATTTGTGTTTGCCCAACACAGTGGTACCTGGGTGACCATAACAAGCCATTACATTCATTTGCCCACAACTGACAGCACCAGATTCCTGCTGTGTATCACTGTATTGAGACAGTCAGTGATGACACACTGTCAAACAAATATTTGACAAAGGACCGCCAGGTTTTGAACTGCTCTCTGAGTAACACCGACTCTATCCCAGCTCCTTTCTGCTCTCACTGTCCCCTTCCTGGCTGCCTTGTACGAATTTTTTATTGCTCCTCCTGGTTCACTTTGCTCTATTGCACATCCATGGCAGAGCAGGGTGGCATCTCGAAACGGCCCAGGGCGCCTCTACAAAGTGCGAGGACGGATTATTTCTGCATGTGCACAAGCAGCCGCACTTGTACAGGGTCTCGGCACCACATCATGCTAGTGCCCGAGCGTGGTCACGGCTGGAGCAAGCCTGCAGCCGGCCAGTTTGGATGGCTGGGGATGGTCAAGGTGCCATTCCACATCTGAGTGTTGTCCCAGTGCCTGGTCACCTTGCAGGGGTGACACAAGGACTGTGCTGTCCCCCCCACCAGCCCCATCTCCTGCTAGGGGTCGTGGTACCTGGCTGGCAGCTCCCAGCCTTCTGAATATTTTGGTAGGTGGCTTGTAGAGTCAGGAGGTTTGGCCACACCTGCAGACGTATCTGTCTAAAACCCTGCCGAGGAAAATTAACCACTTTAAAGTCAATCCAGCCATGCAGGATGAGATTAATTCAAACAATTTTGTGTGCATTTACATCAGGCATTTACATTGGGGCAGCCAGCTTGACTTTAAGCAGGATTAGTTGACTGAAGGAGCGCAAAGCGTTTCCTTGTCTGAAGAGCCCTTGGTTTGATGCTGTCGCCGGGTGGATTAGAGCCAAGCAGAGCGTTGGAGGCTGCCGAGCAGAGCGCTCTGTTCCTCACAGCACAAGGAGCTTAGGGAACGGATGCTGCAGGCAGACGAGCTGGTGAGACACGATGCTAAGCACAACCCATCAGGCAGCTCGGAGGAATCCTGTTTCCATACACCGCTTGATCGCATTTTGCATGAAGCTGGGATTTATCTCGGTGGCAGTGCTGGCTTAAGCAGCAAATTCCACTCAAGAAATTTCCAGGCAGAAAGAAAGAGACTTGTTCGAAGAAGAATCTCACCGATTCGTGCAGCGGGAGCGTCTTGGTGGCTGCAGAGTGGTCGTGACACATGTGGACGTGCCCATCGTCATCCCCAGCTCCACAGCCCATTTGCCCTAAGTGCTTGGGAAGCCTCAGAGCAGCACGAGCCTCACGTGCCAGCCCTCAGGTTATTCCCCGAGCGGAGCTGCAGAAATCCGTAGCCTGTATCTGATGTGGGAGAGGTAACCGGGCCCAGCCCTGGCAGGACACACCTCTTGGCCCCACATCAGATGGGTCCGCAGGGCTGTTTGCACCTCCTGGATTTGGAACCACCTCCCTGCTCCTGCCCATGCCAGGCTTGGCTCCTGCCTCGCCTGCCCACAATGCGTTTTACCACGCAGCCGTGGAAACATTTACTGACAACATCTGATAACAGCCTCACCCTATTTCTGATCCTTTCAGGCTCCTTCTGGTCAAATGACATGATTTGGGGCTTTAAAAAAACCTTAGACATGAACTAAAATCTCTCTGGAGCTTCTTTCTCTTTTTTTTTTTTTGGCAGGTCAAACACTGCTCTGATAGGAGGTGCCACCTCACCTGCTCCTGCACACCTGCCTGCCAGCTTGGCCCCTTTTTAAGCACAGTTACCAGCACCCTCACCCCAGTGTGAAAGTGCGAAAGGCCTGAGCCAGCTTTCCTGTCACACAGCGTGCGACTCCGGCTCTCACCTACCAGATTGGCCACATTTTATTCTGGTCACGAGCATTTGCTGATCCTGAGCAATTTGGAGCTGGAGAGGAGCTCAGGCAGACGAGAGCGAGCAGAGCAGCTCCCCACCAGGGCCCAGGTTATGCCACTGCTGTGTGCCCTGACCCCACTTATTTATTTCTCACCCTCTGAGAGCACTATTTTGGCTGTAATTTAATTCCAGGCCTCCAGGACGGCCACTTCATGTGTCCACCTCCCTGTGCCCCCTCCACGGACGCCTTTCCTCCCTCTCCTGCCCTGGGGAACTGCAGCCTTTTGCTGTTCCTGGCTTGGCTGAGACCTGCTGGAGAGCAGATGCTGAGGTGTAGGAAGCGGTATTGGTGTTTTGTTAGATGGTGCTTTTCTTTCTTCCCCTCGGCTGATATTGAACTGTAGTGGCAAAGAGCACACTTACTGAAGATGGTGTCTCGGGTGAGATGTCTAATTCAGGTCCCGACTGCTCAGCAGTCATTAAACATCTCAGGAAAGATGTTCCAGGAAGGGGGATGTTAACCTTGTGGTCCTGGACTGATTCCAGCTCATTTAATTACAGTCTTCGCAGTTGAAATTTGCTCTGCACTTTTGACCGGTTATGGGATTTTTTTTTTTTCCCATCTCCTCTAAGCTGTTGAGCAGCCTTGCTACGAGCTGCTGCGTTCCCCACACGAGCTGAAGCAATAAGCAATTACAGCTGCTCGCCCTCCCAGGATTCTCAAATTTATTGTATTTTCTGGTTACTTAACAAGTCGGGATTCTGCAAAGTACCACTGGCTCACCTATATAGAAAAGTTTTTCCTGTTTCATCTTGATAATCAGTACAGTTTGTACACGATCCAAACACATGTCATTGTATCAAAGAACGTCACCTTTATCACTTGTATAAGTAACTCATATAAAAAAATTATATAAATAGTAATTTGAAGAAATCATGTAATACAAGCTAAATAATCTACACACACTACCTTATAAAAAATGATACAAGTATAAAGCTAAGAGTATAAAAACACTATACAAGTATATACATGAGTGTATATATTAATATATATATAAGCTCTATAAAAGTGTATGAAGGTGTTTTAAACTCGCACCTTCGTGTATTTGGGATGAATCTGCCTCTTTCAGCAAGCTTTTGCAAACCGTCCAGGGATACTAAAATCGCGTTGTGATTTAATCCCTGCCTAAAAGTGCGGTTGGGTTTTGCTCTCATGACATGAAGAGGCAACAAACCGCCGTCTCACCCAGCCTAAGTCTGTTTGAAAACACTGTACCGGCTGTGGGGAGGATGTGCCCCCACCACACAGAAAGCGGGGCGGATTTTGGGGTGGGGGCACCCCTCCAGTGCAGGGGAGCGGGGCAGTTTCTGGGGTGATTCAACTCCCGGACCCGGCAGAAAGCGATTTTTCTGACAGGTTCAAGGCCAAGGTGGCGGGAGCCCCCTCAGAAGGGGTCGCTCCCTCAGAAGGGGTCGGTGCCTCAGAAAGGGTCGGTGCCTCAGAAAGGGTCGCTCCCTCAGAAGGGGTCGCTCCCTCAGCACCTGCCCGAGGCCCGGAACCGGTGCCCAGCGCAGCCGGCCCGCCCGGGCCTGCAGGAGGCGCCGCGCCCCCACCGAGCCCGGCGCTGCGTCCCCGCCCCGCGCCATAAACCGCGGCGGG